>JAPXFQ010000734.1:0-449694 GCA_028564705.1 Apricaphanius iberus | reverse complement strand
CGCCTGTGGTGCCGGCATCCACTGGTTAAACGCATCTAGACACTGAGGGCCCGGGGGGGGAGATGGGGGTACCCGGCAGTATTCCCATGTCCCCCCCCCTCTGTTTTAAGTGCACATTAGAACAACACGCAACAACACCACATTGAGCTGGGGGAGAGAGGCTGGGGGGTCTTTCCACACCCCTGTTCGTTGGACCATCAGGGGTCGGAGCCCGGATAGAACATCACGCCGTCTGGTCGGGGTCCTGGGCTGGTGGGCTGCTCTTGCCGGTGTGGGGCCTTGGCGGTCTACTTGTCCCCGTCCTGGTGGGCAAAGGGGTCTGTCTCCTGGGTGCAGGGGCAGGGTTCTCTACTGGGGTGTCTGTCCCTGGGCCTGGGAGTATGGAGTATAGTGTACGTATGGGGGGTATGAATGAGGGTATAGCGTCCTTTTTTCGTATGTCCTGTATTTGTAAGAATGTGTACACAAGAAAGGGAGGGTACGTATGAGTGTCTCTGTCTGTCTATGTCTACCTGTCAGGTTGGGTGTTTGGCTGCTCTCTGGCCTGATGCATCTTCTTCCCTCCCCGTCACTCCCCGTCGGTGATGGTTGCTCCTGCCCGCTGGTTGATGATGACTCTCGATGCCTGGGGCTGGGGGTCCCGGTTGCGGCCCGGCTCGGTCCTGGTGCATGTCGGGCGGGTCCTGGGTGGTCCGGTGTGTCGGGCGGCCGCTGTTTCGGGCCGATGTCCTCCTTGGATTGACTGGGGCACCTCTTATGGGGGTGCCGGGTTTGTAGAATAGGTTGGTGCCGTCCGGTGGATCGGTGGGGACCGTGCCTGGCGCCCAATCCTCCTGCCGGTTCCAGGACTTCAGCTGGCTGGTCTGTTCGCCTGGTGGGGCTGTCCGGCATTGGCTGGGCCCCTGATCTTGGCGCCCCACGTGGGGCGGGATCTGGACCCTGGAGCTGGAAGATCTGGATGTCCAGGTGCCGGCTGGGCGCGGCCTGGGGAGGGCGTACATCCGCTGTGGCTCCCTGGCGTGTGGATGTGTGGGGGCGGGCCGGGTTGTTGGCGGTGGGTACTGGTCCGGGGTGGCGGCGGCGTGTGTTGTCCGTCGGTTGGCTGCGGGTCCTCCTTGCCTGCGGCGGCGGCGGGGGACCCTTGTCGGCTGGTCACTGGTTGGGGCCCCGCTGGGGGGTGGGGTGCCCCTGGTCCCCGTGGCCTCCGGTTCCTGGTCCGGGCCCGCCCTGGCGTAGCCGGTTACCGGCGGAGCCCGTGGGCTCGTCACTGCGATCTCTCGGGCCCCAGCATCGCGGCTGGTGGGTGCTCCCCTGGGGCTTCCATCTGTTCCCCTCTTGGCGGGTGATCGACCCTGCGCTGATCCGCCTGTGGACTCTGTACTCTGTGGGACGCTGGATGCATACATCTCTTGCCTCCTCCATGTCTGTGCCGATTCCTGTAGGACGGATTGACGGTTCCTTACACCAGCTATCAATCACTTGCATGGGGAAACCTTATTCCGACCTGCATGCTCGCACACACATAGGTGTGGGGACATAGGTGAGGACGGACATATCTTAAGCTGAGGTTATCATCATTAGTTAGTTGTTCACAGGAGCTTACCAGAAACATTTGTATTATGTTCATTAATCAATGCTTGTGTGTAGTGAATGTGTAATTCTTTGTTTATTCTACCAGATCCGAACTATTGGTTTGGTTCTGTACACTTTGTTGTTTTTGTATTACTGTTTCTCTGCCGTCCGGCAGAGGTGGAGGACTGGGATGTTTTGTGTTCTTTATTTACCTCCCTGTCGTGTGTCATCGGTTCGCCCCTCTGTTGGTCCGGTTTCTTTTCTTCACCTTCTTCCTTTCTCCCTTCTTGTCTCAGTTTAATGTCCATGACGTCAGGAAATTGAAGAAAATAAAAAAAGAAGAAAAAAAAAAAAAAAAAAAAAAAGAAAACACACACAAACACCAGCACACAGACTCTGACTCGTAACAGTTAGCACATTATAGTCTCCAACTTTATCTAATTAAAACAAAACTTCTGAGTGAGTTTATCTTTGAGAGAATATTGAAGTTCCATCTGCCTCTTCAGATTATCGTGAGCTTTTCCGCACGAAAAGCTGCTCCGCATTTTTGCTCTTGGTTTTATTTTCGTTGTTGTCATATATGAAATGGGTCCATAAATCTTCTTCTTTTTCTCACAGCTGTGAACGGTTTCTACTTTTTACCATAAAGTGATCAGCTGTTGTCTTTTGGGGAGCTTGTTCAAACAGTGGTAAGCACAACATCTCATCTTTTGTCTGTTCCTTGTGTCTTTTCCCTCATATGATTGGATTTTCATTATTGTTGATATTTGTATTTTCTTTTATTCATTCAAAATTGTGAATCAATTTAGTCATTTAGGTTTTCGTCTGGAAAAAAACTCACAAAAGTAATGACAAATATATGTTGTCAACAAAATTAACACTGATATGACAGATTAAAGCTTTTTCATGTAAATTATCAGTCTTCTTCACACTTAATGGTTATTTTATATATAGGTATCTGTGCTTGGGACTTCCAATTTCTTCCAACTGGTAACTAAATTAGAGAATGGTATACATTTCTACAGTTATGCCAATTATACACAACTTTATTTATTTATAAATCCTGATCAATCCAATCAGTTAGATAGATTACAGACATGTCTTGAAGACATACAGGCGTAGAACTTGAAGACATAAACCTTCTGCTTTTAAATTCAGACAAGACAGAAGTTGCCGTATTTGGACCAGAAGCCCTACAAAAGAAACTGCTTAATCACTTCATCAGCTACAAACTGGACTCAGATAATGCGCCCAGTGACAATGTCTTTCATTTGCTGTTATCATCTTTTTAATTCAATTAACTTCTGTGGAGAATTGTCGTTTCATCTGAATGTATTCATCATGCAGTTCAAAAATGTTTTTCTAACATCCTGGAGTCATTTCTGAATTCCTTAATAAGTCTTTTTCCGTTTGCGGCCTCCAGATGGTGCTACCTCTAGCTAAGTCAGGGTGAAGCTCTGTGGCTGAATGCGCCAAGCAAGGCAACCCGGAAGAGGACCGCTGCAGCTGGGAGTCCAGAACAGGAGGCAGGCTGGAGTCCAGGGAACTGGCAGCCGAATAACTGTAGGTCTGATGGTGCATTCAGACCACAGGACTTTGTCAGCGTCAGCAACGTCAAGATTACATGTTAAGTCTATGGTGGAGACCGTTGGAGGAGCGTCACAGTCTCTGCGCCGCTTTGTGAGCTTTGGCTCTGTCAACTTTTCAAGCTTTTCATGCTTCAAAGCTCATAAAGCCAGCAGCGCAGAAGTTCAGCTAGTTGAACTTTTGACGTCGCTGACAGCCCTGAAGAGGCGCGTTAACCAAACAGAGCTTATAATTGTAGTGATGTCACTACACGTATTTTGAATGTAGAGGGAGCAGGAAAAACCTACATTTTAAGTCTAGAAAACGCAGATTTAAAAAAAATCATAAATAACACTTACCGAAGACAGTTGGACAGGCACTCCTTAGGAGGAACAGAGAATCTGTAATTGGTGTCCTGGTAGGCGATTCGAGCTCCGATGGGGCCCAGGAGGTCGTCAAAGTGGGCGGGGGAAAGAAGGAAGTACCGCTGAAAGCGAACCTCATCCATATGTAGCTCCTGGAGCAAATGGTTAAACTCCCCGAACTCAGAACGCATCCGTAGAATAGGGTGTATCCACAAAACGCTGGAAGAAACTTCAGCCAAAAAATTGCCTGTGGTACTCCACAAGTAACTCGTGAGTGTGAAGACTTCTCATTGACATAAACAAACTGGAATCTGTCAGACAGATATGATTTAAACCAGCCAGTGCTGTTCCCTTAATCCCTACATGTTCAAGCCTTTCTAAGAGAATATTATGATTTACTGTGTCTAAAGCAGCACTGAGATCTAACAAGACCAGAACAGTCACAAATCCATTATCTGAGGCCATTAGAATATTCAATTTAATTCAATTCACTTTTCTTTATATAGCCTCAATTCACGACAAATGTCATCTCAAAGCACTTTACAACAAAAGTAATTTCAATACAATTATGCAAACATTCCAATCAGTTAAAAATTTTCTATGTAAGGATTCTCAGCAGATTGCGATGAGTCATCAACATGAGGTTATGCCTGGATCATGCAGACTGCAACCACAGCTATTCCTCAGCAATCCCTCATACTGAGCAAGCATGTAGCAAAAGTGGAAAAACTCTCCTTTAACAGGAAGAAACCTCCAGCAGGACCTGGCTCAGTACAAGCAGTCATCTGCAACGACCGTCTGCGGGTCTTAGAAGACAGAGAAGAGACAGCATGGAGGATACTCGAATGACTTATAGCATCATCTGGACTGATGTTCCCCATCCAGCAGGGGACTTTATAGTTGAGCAGGGTTCCAGACCGAATATCATTAGTAGCTTTCACCATAGTTGTATCAGTGCTGTGATGAGTTCTAAAATCTAACTGAAATTCTTCAAACAGGTTGTTGCTGTTTAGATGCTCACATACTTGATTAGTAACTATTTTCTCAAGAATTTTAATAAGAAAGCAAGGTTAGATATAGGTCCGTCGTTAGCTAAATCATCTTGATCCAGGGAGGGTTTCTTAAGAAAAGGTTTAATTACAGCAACCTTAAATTCCTGAGGCACATATCCATTTATTAAAAATAGATTAATCATGTCTAGAATAGCCCCAGTACCCAGAGGGAAAACTTCCTTGAATAATTTGGTTGGTATCGGGTCTAACATACAAGTTGAGGGTTTAGATTAAGCTAATATTTGTGATAATTCAGAAAGTTCAACAGAATCAAAACGGTACAGACATAAGCATGGTTCTACAGTTGTCTCTGATACTGCATCATTTACTGAAAGAGAGTTAATCATGTTTGGGAGAATGCCAAGGATTTTATTTTTAATGTCATTTATTTTACTTATGAAGAATCCCATAAAGTCATCACTGCTGAGAGAAGGGGGAATAGTTGCTTCAACAGAGCTATGACTCTGTGTAAGTTTGGCAACTGTATTTAAAAAAAAGCTAGGATTTTTTTTTTTTTTACATCTATTAATGACGAGAAATATGCTGTTCTAGCTTGCCGAAGGATGTTTTTATACAGATGTAGACTAGTCTTCCAGGTTAGAAAGGAATCATTTAACCCTTAATAGTCCCTGGGGCGTTTTTTTGCGCAGGCGGGTGTCATTTTTAGAATAACTGTTGTTGTGCTAATGCAATTCTTACAATTTTTTCCGAAGATGTGCATTTTTGGAGGAGTTTGACAGAAATATATTTTTTTTTTCTCATACTAGTTTTAAAACATTGTATATTCATTACAGTAACATAAAGGTCCCTCGGACATTTTTTTGTGCCATTGACTCCCATTCAAACGACATTTTTCTAACAGACCTTAATATCCCCATTTAAAAAAAAAAAAATGTACACACCAGTGTTTCTGCAGCCATCATAAACTGAAATTGTAGTTTTGATTTTTTTTCACCTGAATAATGGATTTCTTTATAAATGCTGGGGCATTGAATAAAGATTAATTTAAATTATTCACATTTTGGGATCCTATGGGCCCTGAATTCATAATGCAATATGTATTTCTAAAAAATATGGTTTGAGCGTTTTTTAGAGATGTCATACACTGGTGCCCATGCTTGGTTTCATAATTTTTGTGAATGTTGTTTCTACAGTCTGCATCAAAAAAATCGGTCATTTTAAGAAGAGCAATATCCTAATAGACAATTTTATGTAATTTTCCTGTTTTTTGAGGGGTTTTATAGAGTGCAGATTTTCAAATAAAACCTGGTATTAAATGGCTTTCATCTCAAAAACAGGCATTTTTTTATGTTTCCAGAGGACTGAGGCTAAGGATGGCATTTGTGAAAAAAAAATTGAGAGTAATTAAATATTATGACTTTATTTGCACTTTTTTTTCTCTTGGACATTTTTTTGTGCCGAGGATCCCAAGTGTAGCATTTATTTGAGGGACTACGAAGGGTTAAGTGTGTAGAGCACCATTTTCTCTGCAGTTTCCAAATATTCTGCTTTAAAGTACGCAACTCTGCATTAAACCAGGGAGGCAAACCTCATATGGTTGACTACTTTCTTGTTTAAGGGAGATACACTGCCTAACGACAGACACATTGAGGAAGAAATACTTTGAACCAGACCATCAGTTTCTGAAGGATTAGTGTTGGAATTACTGTGGTCCACTATAGTATTCTGAGACACAAAGGAAAGCAAGAATGGAACAGATTCTTTCAAACTTGTCACAGCACTGTCTGATAAAGTTCTACTGTAAAGAAATTTTCTTTCAGATTTTTGAACATTGGGTAGAGTACATTCAAAGGTTATCAAAAAATGGTCTGATAGGACTTGTTTTACTTGCTTTAATACAAAATCTACTCTTACATCAGTTCCTTTTGATATTTTGGTGTGTCTACTCTGCCTTTTTTTTCAGTCCCTAGACTGTTGTGGCAAATGGCTACTTGAACTGAGCCAGGTTCTGCTGGAGGTTTCTTCCAGTTAGAGAGTATTTCCTTTCCACTGTCGCTACATGCTTGCTCAGTATGAGGGATTGCGGTGGTTGGAGTCTGCAAGTACGGTGCACAACCTCACATTAATTGACTTGATGCAATTTGCTGGGATTCCTTAAATAGAAAACTGTTTAACTGATTGGATTGTTTGTATAATCTTATTGAATTACTTTTCTTGTAAAGTGCCTTATGATGACATGTGTTATGAATTGGCCCTTTATAATTAAACTGTATTGTATTGAACATATATTGCTACATACTACATTTGTCTTAAATAGTCAAGGAAAGGAAAGGAAAGACAGCTTATTTTGGTTCATGTGAGATTTAAAACTTCCTAAGTTATTCCTTACACTTAATTACTTTGATTTGTACTGACCTTTTAAAGAAAGAGATAATTGCTGATGAAGCTAAGTAAAAAATGCAGCAATGTATCAATCCCTGCTAATTGATTTGGCTCATGCACTTGTTAACTTTCACTGTGATCAGCATTATGACAGGAAGTAATCACTCATCAACTTTTGAGACAAGTTCTTTTTAGTGATCGCTATAAATTTTAATGGTTGGCTATTCTACCAAAGGAAGATATGACACGCTCGAGATCCGACTGCTTCCTCTTTGGCTGGAAGCAGACCCGTCTGTGGGAGAGCATTCCACTCTCCATGGATGACAGAGCAGCAGAAGGTTGAGAGTCATAGGGAGACAAAGTAAAACTTGATAAAGAGAGCTCAGCTGTAGATAATTTCTGTAACTCTGTAAATGTCACATCTTACATCTTCCTGCTCCATATAGAGCCCTTCAAATAAATTTTGGTTTATTTGATTACATTTATTGATGAGGTGATTAATTTACTGAAAATATATAAAGACCTGCTCTAGCTGTTGTGTT
This sequence comes from Apricaphanius iberus, assembly GCA_028564705.1. Lineage (NCBI taxonomy): Eukaryota > Metazoa > Chordata > Actinopteri > Cyprinodontiformes > Aphaniidae > Apricaphanius > Apricaphanius iberus. The sequence continues at coordinate 442,254 of JAPXFQ010000734.1, read as the reverse complement.
TCCTAATCTGAGAACAAAATGAGGAGCATTGGTTGTGTGAAAGACAATTCAGTCTCGTAGATGTGCTTCTACTTTGAGCCCCTCTGGTAGTCATTAGGCTGAACTCAGCCCTCCTTTCTTTTACCAACAGTTCATTGCCAGATGGAGAATTGAAAGTGAATCATGCTTGTTGTGCAATTTTATAGTGTTATTTTGTTATTGTTTTTCTAACGTGGATTCAACTGGAGCTATCAAAGGGCTTTGATTTATGTTAAAAAATAACATATGCAATTAACTAAAACGATTTATGCTAAATATGTGATATTATAACTTAGTATCAACTGACATTTCAATAGTTGAGTGGGTGAAAAAGCTTCCATAAAGGCAGGGTGCCACAGAGTGGACAATTGCACTCTGTACACCTCAGACTTCCAGTACAAGTCAGAGACCCGTCATCTGCAGAAATACTCAGATAACTTTGAAGTTGTTAATTGTATCAGAGATGGACAAGAAGCTGATTTCAGTGAGTTGGTTGACCGCTTTGTGGTGAGGTGGAGAAAATATCATCTTACATTAAAAGTGAACAAAAAAAGTAGATGATTGTAGATTTCAAAAGAAAAAGGGTTAAGTCAAACACTGTTTGCATCATGGGAGAAGTGGAGCTGGTGGAAGAGTTTAAATACCTTGGTGTTCACCTGGACAAGAGACTGACTGATTTATCGGTTAAGCTGTCTACAAGAAGGGAATAAGCAGACTGCACTTTTTGAAGAAGTTTAGGTCCTTTAAGTTTTGCAGTAAGATACTGGATATTTTCTACAAGTCAGTTGTGGAGAGTGTAATCTTCTGGCATCATTTGTTGGAGGTAGCAGCATAAGAGCCATAGATTTAAAAAGGCTCTACAACCTGAGAAAGAAGGCTGGTTCTGTTCTTTGGACAATTTTGGAACCTCTGGAGATGATGATGCAAAGAATGATTCTTCAGAAAATCAAGAGAATTATGGTTAACCCTGAGCATTCTCTTCATGAAACTGTACAACAATAGTGTGTCTTTAGTCAGGCGCTTCTTCAGTTTGGCTGGAAAATAATATGCTACGAGAGATCCTTCCTCCCCACATCCACCAGCATCTACAACAACTCTTTGAAGCACTGAATAGTATGAACTTCAACACTTATTTTTACTTTTGGGATCAATAAAGCATTTTATTAATAAATTTTGAATTCCAAATTTATATTGGGGCACTAAGCCAGTCAATGACTCGATGCAATCTGCTGGGATTTCTTAAATAGAAAACTTTTTAAGTTACTGGAATGGTTTGTGTGATTGCAATAAAATTACTTTTCTTATAAATTGCCTTGAGATGACATCTGTTGTGAATCAGAGCTGCAAAATTAAACATAAATTGAATTGAATTAAATTGAACTGAAATTAATTGAATTAAATTCCAAAAAGCTGATGCAATGATTGTTTTGACCCTTTCAGTGTGACCCAGTGGAGTAAAAGAATATATGTGTAGTGATAGATTGAGACAATAGAGTCTGCAACAGAAAATATAATCCAACTATTCTGGAATCAGACTTCTCCGCCTTATTGCAATATAAACCTGTATGCACAAGATAATTAATTGAAACAAGTGAACTCAAAAACAACATAAAAGTTCTACTAACTAATTAATGTTGAGTGCTAAGAACATTTTTCAGTTCAGTACAATGTAGTTGATTTATATAGCGCCAATTAACAACAGATGGCATCTCAAGGCACTTTACAAGGAAAGTAATTTCAGTACAATTATACAAACATTCCAATCAGTTAAAAGTTTTCTATGTAAGGAATACCAGCAGATTGGTTTGAGCCATTGACGTGAGGTTGTACCCAGAACATGTAGACTCCAACCACCGTAATCCCTCAAGCTGAGCAAGCATGTTATGACAATGGAGAGGAAAAGCTCCCCTTTAACAGAAAGAAACGTAGCAGAACCTGGCTCAGTACAAGCAGTTTCTGCCAAGACCGTCTGGGAGTATGAGAAGACAGAGAAGAGACACTAAAAGAACTAATGTAAGAGAACTTCATATATTAAAGAAAGTAAAAAAATAGACATCAGGACATGGAGGAGGCTCGGTCACTGGGAGCATCATCCAAACCGATGCTCCCCATCCAGCAGGGCCCTGCAACAGAGCAGTTTACCAGACCAGGTGGGCCTTGTATGCAGAGAAAAACAGTGAGAGAAAACAATGTTAATAATCACAATAATAGCAAAAAAAAATACATCTGGAGAGTAATAGAATAATAAGTAGAAGAGTGAAAGTGGTCTGTCTGTCCTCCAACATTCTAAGCCTATAGCAGCACAACTACAAAAATTACTCAGGATAACCTAAGCCATTTGAACTATTAACTTGATCAAAAAGGAAGGTTTTAAGCCTAGTAATAAAAATAGACAGTGTCTTCCCCTTATGAAAAAGAAGTATACTTCAAGTATAAAATATCAAGTATACTTAAGTGTACTTAAGTCTATTTCCATACTTGTACTTTAATTTACTTACAAGTATACTCCTTGGGACTAAATTGGCCCACTTCAAAGTAAACCAGAAGTATACTTAAAGTATTAACTTTACTTGTAGTGTACTTATGATATAACTGAATATACTTTGCTCATTGAAAGTAAACTTAAAAGTATACTTAAATAATATAAGTTTACTTGTAGTGTACTTATGATATAACTGAGTATACTTTCTCACTGAAATTAAACTTAAAAGTTTACTTAAATAATATAAGTTTACTTGTAGTGTACTGATAAAACTAAGTATACTTATCCAAGTAATATTAGTGTACTACTGATAAAATTGAGTTTACTTTTCTCCTTGAAAGTATTCTACGAAGTACACTTAAAGTAATATCAGTTTACTTGTAGTGTACTTCTGATATAATTTAGTTTACTTTCTCCTTGAAAATACACTTAAATTACCCATAAGAAAATGTTTCTACTCAAATCTATCTTTTTTAATGCTCAAGAGACACAAATGTGATTCTAATTTCAGTGTCAATCTAGTTTCAGTTTTGCCTGAACTCTTTTTCATGTGTTTCTCCTAGAATTCACTAGGAGCAATAAGGTCAGACAAATAAATGAGAGTCCTACGAGACACAATGCTGAGAAATTTTTAGTAGCTCATTTATGTCTACCATGGAGCAATAATGAAAGTCACTATTGAGAAATATAGGAGTCACACTTGTAAATTATCCAAAATGTATTTATTTGAAATAATAAAACACACGTAATAGAATGAATGACCTGCTATTGAACAGGGTAGGTCTATGTCATATGAGGTTCAAAACCATAATATTTAAGTACACAAATAATTAACGCAAGTAGAAACAAAAAAACTGGGTGAAAAAGCAACTTACTCTCAAATTGATTTTTCATTATTGTTTGAGAGAAATCAAAGCACAAGAAACCCGTTGTCCAGCTTTCCTAACTTTTCCAAAATATATAAAAATATAACAAAACATTTGGGTAAAAACATTCTTACTGACTGGAGTTCCAAATTTGAACTTAAATTGATAATGTTAACTTTAAGGGAACATAAAGGGATAAAGTTAAATTTAGTCTTTTGCTATAGTCCTCAAAGTTATAAATGGATGTATAAGCATTTTGTAAGCAGCTCGGTCATTCTAATCTGGCAGCAGTGCATTCCCTTTAGTGTAGCATAAACAATGTGAGAACACGGTAACAACTAGCATTTTGTGTGCAATAGTGAAAATGACTTAATACTTATCCTAATTATTCCACGTGACCTCAATAATCATGTGAATTGCAAATGCCAATATTAAGTACTACAAATGAATCACAGAAGTTACTTTTAGACGTGGGACTATATTACAAGCGCTGTAAGCCACTGCTGCACGCTACAAGGAAGTAATGCAGCTCCCCAAAAGACATGTACATCCAAAAATAAGTGAGCTGTTTTTACTTCAGGTGTTTGAGTACGATATGAGTATAATGCAAGAAAATAGTTCTTGATTGTGTTGCAAACGCTGTTAAAGCTCCTTTTAGTCCACAAAACATGCAATTTATTTTGAAACATTTGTACAAATTAGACAGATGAGACTAGTCTAGTCTTATATAAAATACCCTCCACTTTAGATTCCTCCAGGACAGTATTCCCGTCAGGTATTTTGGTTTTGGCAGCATTTGTACACACTTTTGTCGAAAACAGTTCATCAAAAAGATAAAAAAGCCAAAGACAGTCTTTTCTTTTCCTTTGCATGTATGGCTGCCAAGCGAGTGGGGGACATGAAGAGACCATATTCCGGGTAGAGCTTCTGTTTGTTGGATGTATTTTTTGTTGTCAACTCCTTGGTGCGTTGAAATAACTGGTCTAGTTTATCTTTAAAAGTTTTGCAACGCTTCAATTTGGCCACAACCTGTAACACAAATACAAATTACATTTTAAGTTGAAATAAGATTTATGTTCATATCATCCTAAATATCAAACATACTGAAAATGTATCTGTTTCTAGTACCAGTCAAAAGTCAACACATTATGAATTATCAATAGTTTAACAAATTAGCATTACATATGCACAAGTTAGCTAGAAATTACTTAAAATAAAGTTATTCATCAGATTCCACATCTAATCAATATGTCAAAAAGGAGAAAGACTTTATAATTACATACAGTATATACTGTTGTATTAAAAGCACAGCTGCCACCACGAATGCCGTGCTTACAGAGAAACAGTTTATTATTACTAAATACTTATTTGATGAGTTGTGTGTATAACTTCCTAACATCCTAGGTATCTATTGGAGACTGAGGATGCAGCTCGTAATTCTTGACCTTTTTAGGTGGTAAACGGTCTCTTTTTGGCAACCGTCGTTCCTTCTTCTTCGCCTTCCATTCTGCAAAACATAAATTTTTGAGTGCATGTTTTCATGCTTAATTTTTATCTGCCAATAATTGATTTTTACAAGCTGTACAAGTAAAAAAAAAAAATCAAGGATAAAACAGAAACAAATGTTACATTTAAGAAATAATTTCTAGCAAACTGTTCTATTGCAAATATTTTTTTTGGAATATTGAAATTACGAGTGTGAGCTTTGACAGTACAGGTCAGATTTATTTACTTTTTTAGAAGTGGATAATCATGTCTATAACTTGATTACAAAGTAGGACTGCCTTTGTCAATAGAAGTTGCTGTGCAAACAGCTAAGACCTAATTACAGGTGTATACAAGATAAACCATGAGCTAAGTGATAGTTGTTGTATATGGGGGTATTTGTTTTTTATCCTTTTCTTTGCTTTTTGCCTATTAATCAATTCAAAACATGTTATATTGAAGTATTTTATTAGCTAACATTCCTGTAGCAATTTAAGCTAACGCCATGCTTGGCTCACATTTCCAACCCTGGGTAAAAACATATACAAAATACTTAATATTTAGCCTGGGAAAACATATAAATTTACCTTTTTTTCAAGTTGGCTGCTAAAGGTCGCCATTGCTTACTGCTTTAGCTCGGCAGGTCCCCTGGCTGTGGTCTTCACCGCGCTGCTGTCTGAGATGCGTCTGAGATGCGCTGCAGGACACCGGCGGTGAGGGAAGCTGTCCAGCTGAAGAAGGAGTCCTATCGGGCCTTCTTGGCCTGTGGGACTCCGGAAGCAGCTGATAGGTACCGGCGGGCCAAGCGGAGTGGGGCTCGGATGGTCGCTGAGGCAAAAACTCGGGAGTGGGAGGAGTTTGGAGAGGCCATGGAGAACAACTTCTGTATGGCTTCGAAGCCATTCTGGTCCACCATCCGGCGTATCAGGGGGGAAGCAGTCTGCCACCAACACTGTTTACAGTGGGGGCGGTGTGCTGCTGACCTCAACGCGGGGCGTTTTGGGTCGGTGGATGGACTTCAAAGTCCTCCTCAATCCCACCGACATGCCTTCCTGTTTGGAAGCAGAGTCTGGGGACTCTGGGATGGGCTCTCCAATCTCTGGCGCCGAGGTTGTTAAAAAGCTCCTCGGTGGCAAGGCTCCGGGTGTGGATGAGATTCGGCCGGAGTTCCTCAAAGCTCTGGATGTTGTAGGGCTGTGTTGGTTGACGTGGCTCTGCAGTATTGTGTGGACATCGGGGGCAGTTCCCTTGGATTGGTAGACCGGGGTGGTGGTCCTCCTCTTTAAAAGGGGGACCACAGAGTGTGTTCCAACTACAGGGGGATCACACTTCTTTTTTTTCTTTTTTTTACTGGTCCTGTCTAGCAGTTTGCTACTCAGAATTGGTGTCTGAGTACCAAGTACAAGCCCAACAGATTTACTTTCCCAAGCAGAGTATTACAGCTTCGCTCAAAGCCTCCTCAATCCCACCGAAACGCCTTCCTGTTTGGAAGCAGAGTCCGGGGACTCTGGGATGGGCTCTCCAATCTCTGGTGCTGAAGTCGCCGAGGTTGTTAAAAAGCTCCTCGGTGGCAAGGCTCCGGGGGCTTCGCTGTAATACTCCACTTGATGTATATGTATAAAATAATCTTTATTAGTGATTACTGAGGGTTCAATTTCCTGAAGTCATGGATATGAAACCGAGACACGAAGGAAGAAAGGAAGAAGGTGAAGAAAAGAAACAGGACCAGCAGAGGCGCGAACCGACGACACAAGACAGGGAGGCAAACAAAGAACACAAGAAAACATCCCAGTCCTCCGCCTCTGCCGGACGGCAGAGAAGCGGTAAAAAAAACAAAAAAAAAATAAGCAAAAAAAACAAACTGAACAGAACCACACCAATAGTTCAGAGCCAGTAATATAAACTAAGAATTACACATTCACTCCACACAAGCATGGATTAATGAAAACAATACTAATGTTTCTGGTAAACTCCTGGTAACAACTAACTAACGACGATAACCTCAGCTCAAGATATGTACTTCCACACCAATGTCCCCACACCTATGTGTGTGTGCGAGCATCCAGGTCTGAATAAGGTTTCCCCATGCAAGTGATTGATAGCTGGTGTAAGGAACCGTCAATCCATTCTACAGGAATCGACACAGACATGAAGAAGGCAGGAGACGCATGCGTCCAGAGTCCCACAGAGCGCAGGAGCCACAGGCGGACCAGCGCAGGGCCGATCACCCACCAAGAGAGGAACAGATGGAAGCCCCACGGGAACACCCACCAGCCGCAATGCTGTGGCCCGGGAGATCGCATGGATGAGCCCACGGGCTCCGCCGGAAACCGGCTACGCCAAGGCGGGCCCGGAACAGGACGGGGATCAGGGGCGCCCTGCCCCCCAGCAGGGCCCCGACCAGGGATAAGCAGACAGGGGTTCCCCGCCGCAAGGCAGGAGGTACCCGCAGTCGACCACCATACGACACACGCCACTACCACCCCGGACCAATCCCCACCGCCAACAACCCAGCCCCCCCACACACACACACGCCAGGGAGCCACAGTAAAAGCCGCAGCGGCACTGTTGCTATATGTTTGCTCAGTATGAGGCATTACTAAGAAATTGGTGTGGTTGGAGTGTTGATTTTCTGGGCACAATCTAACGTACATGACTCAACATAATAAGCTGGGATTCCTTACGTAGAAAACTTTTAACTGATTGGAATGTTTTTATAATTGTACTGAAATTACTTTTCTTGTAAGTGCCTTGAAATGACATCTGTTGTGAATAGGCACTATATAAATAAACTGAATTGAAATAATTGGTTGTGCTTGACAGGTTCACTTTAACCAACTCATAACATCATCATGAAGAGTTAGTTGAGGTGGTTGGGGCATATCATTAGTATGCTTTCTGAGCATGTTCATTCGGGGGGTTTCTGGGCATGTACTCGAAGGAAGAGACCTCCAGGAATGTATTTCAATTTTTATCAGCTAATTTCCATCTTAGATCTGTTATCACCAACTTGAATCAACTACATACGGTGCATGCATGGATGGAAGGATGGACTAACGGATGAAGTTAAAAATCTGCGTAAAATTAAAAATTGATACAGAATGTCATAAAACTGTATCTGTATACCAAAAATATGTTTCAAAATTGAACGGTACATTAAGAGTTACAGTGTTTTCTATTGAAGGATTAAGTTTCATAATCACAGGGTGTCTTTAAAGTAAATTCCACATTAGTTGAGCTCTGAACACGCTGCCGCAGGGATTAATCAATGAGGATGGGCCACAGCTCTCTGAATGCGTGGCTGAAATTGTGCATTCAGTGCAGCCAGTTTTTTATTAATGGATACAGGTTGCCCACCAGTACCATTAGAAAACCATAAAACATGTGTTTCTGTGTTGTGCCTCTGACATAACAAAAAGTGGTGACATGGAAAATCCAGTTCCCATGGATACAAAAATTACATAATCAGATACATCTCTTTCTTGTCAGCCTTGTGTAATCATGCTCTCTCCACTGTAGTTTATCTGTTTATTGTTAACTATTTTTTTCTTATCAGTTGGTTTCTTTCCTTCCTCATCGGTTGCATAGTTGGTGATGTTTTAATTAGACTCATTTTCCTGTCGTCTGATTCATTCCAGGAACAGAAGAGCACTGGTCTTTTGACTATTAGCCAAACAATAATAGGGAAATGAGCTTTCCACTTTAATAATTACACAGAGTAATAACAAAATAGTTAGCACACAGTTGACAAGCTAAACAGCGATAATAACTCTCTCATGCTTTTCAAATATTCTATAATAACACTCCAGTTTGAGCTTTTAGGAAGAAGGTTTGTTGAATGTAATTAGACAAGAGGATATTAAAAAGTAAAGGCAGCTCATTTCGGGTGTTGGGATGCTGCGAGCCGTATCTGAACCTGAACTGATTATCTGCATGTTTGTCCATCATTGTCTCTGCAGCTTGAGATGTCTACTCTCTTCTTCGACTGCTGGTGACACATGAAAGATTCAGGACATCTGAGACCACCAGTTATAAATCTATTATAATAAAGGAGGCATGTTCAGATGGTTACAGCCCCCCTCACTCCCAACTACCATCACGTCTTAAGTTCATGCTATGCAGACAGAGCAGAGGTGGGTGAATCATTTTGAGTGTTTTGCTTATGTGCACCCGATGATTGCATGTTTAGTGAGTGAGATAGAGAGAGGCGTGACGAAGTCTGAACAAGCGGCACCTCAAGAAAGGTCATGTCCCATAAATTACTGGGGAGAGGTCTGTAGGTATGCATATCCTTGAATGTGATTTTAAAAAAGCCAAGCTTTTAAAATCTTATTTTATGAAGGCCTGGCACATGCATGATTGTATTTCCCTGGCAACAGCTTTGTGTTTAAATATAGAATAAGACAACCTCAGCCAGACTCTAAAGGGACTAATTTTTGGTGAAGAACTTCAATGATAGTCACTTCTAACACTTTAATATCACCCCCACCCCCAACGGGTGTCCTTTCTGTGGCCTGGCCCAAAATGTAGTCTTTCTTTAAAATTTTAGAACTGCAGTTTTTTTTCTTTCGAAGAAGGATAAAACAGTGTCTACTCAGTCTGGTCATACTCCCTCTCTTTTATCCATACATTATGCAAACATGCATCTCTTTCATCACAAGCTCAAAAGGCTGTGGATCTGGTGGGTATAGTGGACCTCAACAGGTGGATATTTTTATATAAGGAATAGAATGAGGAGAAGGCAAAGAAGATGGCAGTCAACTGTTCCTTAATGACAAGACCTTTCATATGCTTATGCGTGTTATCTTTGATGATAACTCAGCTTATGACATTCAGTCCCGGTTGGCCAACATGACTTGCAATGGGCTATCTTTACCATCTGTCTGCAATGGCAGACACTCTGCAAGACAACATTTATGGAGATGCGGTGAGAGAGAGGCAGAGAGGGGGAGAGAGCAAAGGACCGGGTTATCAGAGCTCCCCGAAGGATCCCCCTCCCCCCCGAGCAGTTTTCATCTTTAAATTATGTTTAAATGAGACTTTCTAATACCTTTTTCATCCATAGAGCTTAATCAGATTATTTGAGACGCAGCATCGCAATAAACATTTCTGCGCAGTGATTGTGCAACAGGACCGGCGTTTTAATTTAGAGGTTTTCTGCATGGGGGATGGCCAGATTGGGTTAGAATAGATATTACGGCAGATATTGGTTTCTTTTTTTCTTTTATCAGTGTGCAGCTGACGGTGAGTGGAGGTGCGAATGAGCGGCGCTTGTTTGACGCGGAAACAGGCGTCACATGGACTCACAAGCGCGGACAACAGCTTGACACTATTGAGCCGGGAACGGACGGACGCACATGGGTTGGGTTTGGCTGTCTTGGTATAGGGTGGTGGTGATACCACAAGTGATGCTGCTGCTTTGCACGTGCGCCTAACCGCCCCGTGCAACCAATTTCCCGGTAATTAGACGAAACTCTGCGGGAGAAGTGGCAAGAGAGAGAAGCCATGAGGAAGGAAAATAACTATAAGCAATACCTCAGTTTTTATTCACAGACAAGTTAAATTTATTTAAGACGGATAAATAAATGTAGGCTTTGCCGTAATGCCACCAAGGGGAATATGGCGAGCGATGGGGATCAAAGGGCTCGGTTGCCCTTGTGATTTTGTTGCCTCGCAACAGCTTATGGGTGATTTACTGTATACAGTCCTCTGATTAAAGTGGTTGCTTTTGTTAATTTACATAATTAAGGTTTACAGTTATTCCCAAATCACGAGTAAGTTTTAATGATAAACTTAATACTTGGTCTGGGCTCCTGTTGCATCATTATGGAGATTAGGTCAGGGTTGATGCCCGGCCACAGTGATACTGTGATCATTAAAACAGGTAGGCTATAGATACTTTGGGCAGTGTAGGTATAGTAACAAGTCCTATTGCAAAATAAAATCAGCAGTCCTTTTGTCCTCGGCCAATGTAAGACTGATGTTGCGTCTGGTTGAGAATGGGCTTAACACAAAAAGTGCCACAGTTTGAAGCCGATGTCCTGAATGTTTCTGTGTGTTGACTTTTGAAACATTGACTTCAGCCACGCTTTAGGAACGTCTTGTTGTTTTTCACAATCCTCTCAATCCTGTCGGTATCCACGTTGCTGGTGCACCTTTTCTTTACCATAGATTATCCTTCAACTCAACTTTCCATTAATATGCTCTGATGCTGCACTCGGAGAAAATTCATCTTACGTAGCAATGATTTTAGTGCCTTACCCTTTTTGTGGAGGAAATCGGTGATTTTTTTGTCATTCAGCAATACTAATCAGAATTAACAGATACAAATGTTCTAGACGTATCTATGTTTTAGACTAATCTACATAATATAAAAGTTGATTTTTTATTCAGTTAATGAAAAATAAACTCTCCAAATTAGATTGTAATATATTTGTATTGACGGCCCCCATTTTCCCTTTACAAACTCTCTGGGGCGCCACACTCTGTTTACTCTACAGTATATATTTTCTGATTCACAACGGGAATATGAAGTCTGAGACCGTCACTACTGCCCTATCTACTCCCATATATGTTTAATTAACTAGGCTGATGTGTAAGTACCTCCAGCCAGCGAAGCGTGGGCGGGCTGCGGGGGTAAAGAGACTGCCGAAGAATATTTCCCTCATTTCTCTTTGCAGGGAAGCCGATAATCTCCTATCAGCGCAAGCAAATAATCCTACAATGCAAAATCAACAAATAAGTCGAGCTGTTTTAAACTTGATCCAAATTGTTTGGCGTCCTCAGCACTGAGGGGAAAAAAGAAGAGAGAAAGAAAGGGAACGCGAAGGAGAGAGTGAGAGAGTGTGCGTGGATTTTTTTCTCTCATTCCTTCTCCCTCTCTGTGTGCTTTCATGTTATTTGTGGCGGAATCCCCCCTTCAGTCTCTAAGAATCCGGAGAGCGGCGCAAGAAGGAGGAGGAAGAGAAGGAGGACAGGAGAGGAGGAGGAGGAGGAGGAGGAGGCGCGCGGACCTGTCCACGAGCCCTCTCACTGCGGAACGCGCGGGGCTGCCGCTGGAGATCCCAAAAAACAAACGCTGTTCTGGGCACTGACTGACAGCAGCGCTTTGAAAGGCTTCGGCTAAATGGACGGCTTCTGACGCCTCAGCCGGAGAGGAAAGGCTTTCACTACATTTTTACCGGAGGAGGGGGAGGTCGAGAAAGGTGGCGTTGGCCGCGGAGGGTTCCAGGTCTTCAGAACTAGACAGGTGGATTTTTCAGTTTTATGGTGCCCTTCTGGACGAGAAGAAATGGATGGATTAATCTGACGAAGGGGGACGTTTGTTATTCCCATCCGCATGGAGTAACATGCTGCAATGTCATCTCTACCTGACCGCCTGGAGAGATGTGTAACGGCAATTGGGTGAGAATAATTCAGTTTCCTTTTCATTATTGATTATAATTAACCCTAATAGTTAACTCCTCTCCTTGGACATGTTTGGCGGCTGCTTTGCCCTGGCGTTTTCTATTTAGTCTAATTTCTTTAGCCTCCTCCTCAAAGTGGAGCATAGGAGCAGGTTCGCTCCGTCGTTCGTCCAAGTCCTCGACACACAACCTGCTGCATGCCCTACATAGAAAAGAGGAGCGTGAGGGGAATATTCACTGAGGAGCCACAGGCTGTTTTTTGACTCTATTTTTTACACACACGCGCGCACGGACACACGCTCTCTCTCTCTCTCTCTCTCTCTCTCTCTCTCTCTCTCTCTCTCTCTCTCTCTCCACACCTCTGTGTGTGCGTGTGTGTGTGCGTGCGTGTGTGTGTGTGTTCTGCGTGAATACAAATGCTCCCTCTTGATGTGAATTTGAATTTAAACTTGCAATTTCATTACGCGAGCATTCATTCAGTAGGTTAATCTCCCGTTAGAAAGAGGCGCGCACACACATTGTAAACATATACACATTGGTGTAGAAAGGAACCGATATGCGCACTCGATGTGAGGTTTTTTATGCTGCAAACAGCTTGAGTCTTGAGGAATGAGTGGCAATAACTCGGTGCAATCGGCTGAGCTTTTTAGATATAACTTTTCACCACCTGGCATTAGAAACTTAATGGGACCACTTTTAATTGTAACTAGGATTAATTTACACTATATATGATTGTATGTTGATTATAGCTCTATACTTTTCGTTATGAACTGGACTTGTTTGGAAAATAAAATTCATTAAAACTACATTTGTAATAAATTTGCGCTGTAAAAATGAACTAAATTGAAATTAATCAAATTTAACAGTTTGTGCTGTATTTATATTCCCGCATACCGTTGTTATCTTGGATTCATTCCATCTCTTTGTGTTTGTCTTGAAAATGCTTTGAGAGGACATTTCTTGTGAATTTGATCTTATTTAAAAAGTGAATTGAATTTGAGTATAAAAAAGTTTTGGTTTTTTACAAAAGTGAAAATCAACAGTCTTCCCAAAGCTGCAGTTTTCCTAAATATCTCGTCTTTTCTTGTTTTTACTAGATCAAGTTTGAACAGTTTTCCTCTGGTTTCATAAATACTGTGAAAAGAAACCAAAATGCCAGGAAACGCACAAATCTTTGCAGTCGCCTGCGCAGGCCCTCGCCCCACGGGAGTACTACCCAGCAGCAACATTCCAAGCACGGACTGCGAAGTAGAAGGTGCAAAACGCTCACAACCCCGACCTCGCAGCAGCTGGCACGCTTCATTGTGACACTGAAGGTAAAGAAACAACTGCTGAGAAAAAAAAAAAATCTAGTCGCTATGGGGCGCTGTTGTACCACATTATGTCCCCCTTCCCTCCCTCAACCAGCCTTTCGCTGCTGCTGAGGATGAAAGAGCAGTGTAATGACTTCATAACTCAAATTACAGTTTTTAGGCTTTGAATGCAGTGTGTGGAAACACAATTTCTTGTGTTTTTCTCTGTCCTTTTACATGCCAAGCGTATCACACAAAGTTTCCTGAAGGCGTGCATGCACGCACACAGGCACGCACGCGCGCCCACACATGCATTTATGCACACAAGTGTTGTATGTGAAAAGGTAGCCTACCATAAAACAATTCACTGTCAAGATAGTCGGCTGGCCCTGAATACTATAAATCTCCATCAGATTTATCCCTGTCTGCAAATAAATGGCGGACATCATCAGGGCTGCATTCATAGCGATGCATGTATACATCTATCTTGATCATTTAGGATGGATTATCATTCATGCCACTGTAGCAAAGAGAGCTGAGGGGATGCTGATAATGTGCTCAGCATTAGCCTATTTTCTTGAATGGTGTAGATTATACAAAAAGGAGATCAACTCTGTAGGGCAATGGAGTGGGGAGTTGTGAACGTTGAGAGTCCTTGCTGTCTTCATTAATATAAAAACCTAGTACAAAGCTGCAGTGAATTTTTGGCTGTGATGTCATTGCACCTTCAAAACCTCAAGAGTGTTTTCATTACTCAGACCTACTTTTTTCTAGTTCGTGTTCTGGTTCTTTTTATCATTCCATAGGGTGTTTATCTGCTCTTGTATGTGTTAATCTCTCACATGCGTTTCTATTAACCTGGCAATGAAATAACTTCACAGGCTAAAAGCAGAAGTAACAATTCTCAGTATGTCGTGCAGATCATAGAGTGGGATGCATTTTTTTTCTTTTGTGGCTTCCCCATGACGTAGTCTTGAAGCGATGTGTCGAGAAGCATCTTACTGAGTTGTTCACTGAGGCAGGACTGTTGTAACTAGAGCAGGTAGGTTCCCTCTGAGCCAGAGAGGTTTGTCCTTGTTATAATTTAGGTAATTTAGTAATAAATCTGTGTATCAGATTTATTATTTTTGACTATCATTTACCCCTGTTATTAAGATCCACCACATCAGTTTTACTACTGATACTAGATACTAGATGGTATTTAGTATAAGGCTGCAAAAATATATTCAAATATTTATGTACGCCTTTATGTTTGTCTCTTTTCATTGATGTTCCCGTTACATATTAATAGTTGGATTTATGGAAAAAAAAAAAACCAATATCCATAACGCAATGCATATCCATAACTTTTAAAATTGATTGATAACAACGTAAATTAAAAGTGTAATGTTAAACAAAATGATGTTTATGCCTATTATGAATTTTACTCGAATACATACTAATTTCCCCCTCTCAACAAATATCTTACTTTGCACATCCCTAATATATATATATATATATATATATATATATATATATATATATATATATATATATATATTCCTATCTTGCCCTCCGCAGGTGGTTTGCCATCCATTCCGCCATCCATTCTGCCCTCCGCCGGCGGTTTCCCATCCATTCCAAGCTCGGGTCCTCTGACAGAGGCCTGGGAGCTTGAGGGTCACGTGCAGTATCTTTGCTGTTGCAAGTACTGCACTTTACTGAACCGAGATTTCTGAGGTTTCTCTAGGGATCTGTTCAAGCCATCCCTCAAGTATGGTGGCCCCAGTGCCCTGATTACCACAGGTACTACTGTCACCTTCATCTTCCAAGCCTTCTGTAGCTCCTCTCTTAGCCCTCCGTATTTTTTAAGTCTCTCATGTTCCTTCTTCTTGATGTCCCCATCACCTGGTATTGCCACAACAGCTTTCCTCTGCTCTTTATCAACCACCACAATGTCCGGTTGGTTCGCCACTGCTATCCTGTCTGTCTGTATCTGGAAGTCCCACAGGATATTTGCTCGGTCATTCTCCACCACCTTTGGAGGTGTTTCCCACTTTGACCTAGGGGTTTCCAGCCCACACTCCGTACAGATGTTTCTGTATACTATGCCAGCCACTTGGTTATGACGTTCCATGTATGCTTTCCCTGCCAGCTTTTTACACCGTGCTGTTATGTGCTGGATTGTCTCAGATGAGTCTTTCTAGAGCCTACTCCTTGGGTCTTGTCTGGTGTGGTAGATCTGGACCTCTATCGATCTGCCAGGATGAGTGCTTCTGTGGTGTCCTGTAGACCAGCCCTCTCTAGTCATTGGTAGGTTTTCTTAAGATCAGCCACTTCAGTTATGTTCCGGTGGTAGGTCCCAATGTAGGGGCTTATCCTCCCATGATGGTTCCTCCTCCAGCACCTCCTCATCTTGCCATTGTCTCAGGCATTCACTACGTACGTCATCTGTTGAAGCCTTGTCCTTGATGCATTTATGGAGCTTCGACGTTTCATCCAGGATAGTGGCTCTTACGCTCATCAGTCCTCTGCCTCCTTCCTTACAGCGTGCATACAGTATCAGGGTGCTGGATTTGGGATGGAACCCTCCCTATATACATATATATATATATATATATATATATATATATATATATATATATATATATATTATATATATATATATATATTAGGCGCGCACACTACATATATATATATATATATGTGTATGTAGTGTGCGCGCCTATATATATATACAGACGTGGACAAAATTGTTGGTACCCTTCATTAAATCAAAGAAAAACTCATAATGGTCACAGAAATAACTTTAATCTGACAAAAGTAATAATAAATAAAAATTATATAAATGTTGACCAATGAAAGTCAGACATTGCTTTTCATCCATGCTTCAACAGAATTATTTAAAAAATAAATGCATGAAACAGGCCTGGACAAAAATGATGGTACCCCTAGAAAAGAATGAAAATAATGTGACCAAAGGGACATGTTAATCCAAGGTATGTCCACTAATCAGCATCCTAGGTGTCTACAATCCTGTAATCACTCAGTGGGCCTATATATAGGACTCCAGGTAGTCACTGTGTTGTTTGGTGACGTGGTGTGTACCACACTCAATATAAACCAGAGGAAGCAAAGGAAAGAGTTGTCTCAGGAGATGAGAAAGAAAATCATAGACAAGCATGTTAACTGTAAAGGCTCTAAGACCATCTCCAAGCAGCTAGATGTTTCTGTGACTACAGCTGCACATGTCATTCAGTAATGTACGATCCATGGGAATGTAGCCAACCTCCCTGGACGTGGCTGCAGGAGGAAAATTGATGACAGATCAAAGAGACGGATAATCCAAATGGTAACAAAAGAGCCTAGAAAGACTTCAAAATAAATCCAAGCTGAACTTTATGCTCAAGTAACATCAGTGTCAGATTGGAACATCCTTCGCTGTTTGAGCCAAAGAGGGCTACATGGGAGACGAACAAGGAGAGGACAAATCATTAAAAAAAACAGACTGGAGTATGCCAAACTACATGCTGACGAGCCACAAAGCTTCTGGGAGAATGTCCTGTGGACAGATGAGACAAAAATTCAACTTTTTGCCAAGGCACATCAGCTCTATGTTCACAGACGGAAAAATGAAGCATATCTAGAAAAGAACACGGTCCCTACTGTGAAACATGGGGGAGGCTCGGTTATGTTCTGGGGCTGATTTGCTGCATCTGACACAGGGTGTCTTGAATCTGTGCAGGGTACAATGAAATCTCAAGACTATCAGGGGATTCTAGAGAGAAATGTGCTGGCCAGTGTCAGAAAGCATGGTCTCAGTCGCAGGTCACGGGTCTTACAACAGGAAAATGACCCAAAACACACAGCTAAAAACACCCAAGAAGGGCTAAGAGGAAAACACTGGCCTTCTATGAGCCCTGATCTCAATCCTATTGAGCATCTTTGGAAGGAGCTGAAACGTGCTGTCTGGAAAAGGCGCCCTTCAAACCGGAAACAACTAGAACAGTTTGCTCATGAGGAGTGGGCCAAAATACCTGCTGAGAGGTGCAGAAGTCTCATTGACAGTTACAGGAATCATTTGATTGCAGTGATTGCCTCAAAAGGTTGTGCAACCAAATATTAAGTTGTGGGTACCATCATTTTTGTCCAGGCCTGTTTCATGCATTTATTTTTTAAATAATTCCGTTGAAGCATGGATGAAAAGCAATGTCTGACTTTCATTGGTCAACATTTATATAATTTTTATTTATTATTACTTTTGTCAGATTAAAGTTATTTCTGTGACCATTATGAGTTTTTCTTTGATTTAATGAAGGGTACCAACAATTTTGTCCACGTCTGTATATATATATATATATATATATATGTGTAGGGAGAGAGAGAGTTTTTGCCGAGAACAAGTTGTAAAAGTCAAGCATTTGTGCCACTCTGGATCTTTGTGTTTTGGATTTTTAATAGTGTGCGAGAACGTTTATAGAGTCTATGTCCAGAAATAGCATAAAATCTACATATGCCTGCAATGTAAGTTCAGGGAGCAGTCATGCAGAAGGGCTCTTGAAAAATACATGAGGGAGTTTTTACACTTGAAAACAATTTTGTGAGATGCAGAAGCATTTGGACTTACTGTATTTTTAAGGTGGTATAACAGTATTAAAACCACAATTACATTTTTTTGCTTTTGTCCAGTTACAAGGTCTAAAGCCCCCAGTCTAAAGCCCCCGTCTGAAGTCATCTCCAGCCTCATTGCATTTATTAGGACTGAACAATGTTATGTATTTTGTATCATTTAACAAACAGAAATCTAAAAAAACAGTATCTTCCATTTATATAATTTACAGATTGTCAACTGGACTTGGGTTTAAACTTTGACAGGGTGATTCTAACATGCTAAATTTTGGGATTTAAACCCTCCCATATTAGCTCTGACTGTTTGTTTTGGGTCAATGTCCTTCTGGAAAATGAAACTCCATCCCAGTCTCAAGTAAAATTGCAGCCTCTAACTAGGTTTCCTATCAACTCTGGCCAGCTTCTCTCCCAGCATAGCATCCCCACTGTGAAACACAGTATTGGTGGTATCACACAGTTGAGTCTGGGAAGCTGGTGTATTTAGAATAATGTGCAGCTCTAGAGTTCTACTGGGTATTTCAATTAGTATGTTGGCCAAAAATGTCAATTTTGGTTACACTGGACCAGAGTCCGCAGGGCTTCAAACAAACTGCAAACAATAATTCCTGTATCTTAATTGTTCTCATTTAGTGTAGGCCATAATTGTTGATTTTAAAATTTAACTAAGTGATGTCATGTGGGCACTGTGGATTCTTACAGTTCCCCTAGAGTTAGCATGGGACTTTTCTTTAAAAATGCTCTCCTCTCATTTTAGGTGACCAGGCATGTACTGCCATGTTTTAGATAATGGATTGAGTATAGCTCTGTGAGCTCTAAGTTTTTCCAATGACAAAGAATTGAAACGTTTCAGAACAGTAACAGATAGCAAATCAAAAGGAAAATTGAAAAAATAACTTTAAATAAAAGATAGAAACTGATTTGCATTTTATTGATTAAAATACTTATTTCAACCCTCTAACAAAAAAGACTTATACTTAGTGGTAAAACCATTGTTTGCAAGTTGTCGCTCAGGATTTTACGATACATGGCTCGGTCCATTTTCCCATTGATGCGGTGAAGTTGTCCTGTGCCCTTAGCAGAAAAAAACCCCCAAAGCAGAATGATTCCACCTCGATGCTAGAAGGTGGGGACGGTGTTTTGGGGGGCAGCATTTTTCTTCCTCCTAACATGACGAGTTGAGTTAATACCAAATAGCTCAATTTTGGTCTTATCGGACCACAACACTTTCTCCCAGTCACTCTCTGAATCATTCAGGTGTCCACTGGCAAACTTCAGACAGGCCTGCACATGTGCCTCTTGAAGCAGGGGGACCTTGCGAGGTCTGAAGGGTTTTTATTCATTGCGGTGTAATGTGTTTCCAATGGTTTTCTTTCTGACTGTGTTCCCAGCTACTTTGAAGTAATTTACTAACTCTATTTGTGTATTGCTAGGTTAATTTCTCACCTTTCTCAGAATCACATGACATTGACATATATCATTGACATATATCGAGGTGAGATCTTGCGTGGACCCCCAGACCGAGGTCGATTGATGGTAATTTTGTGCTCCTTCCATTTTCGAGCAGCTGCTCCAACAGTAATCTTCTGTTTCAGTTCCTTGCTAATGGTTTTGTTGCCCATTCCAGCCTTGTGCAGGTCTAGAATTTTGTCTCCTCTCTATCCTTGGACACCTATTTGGTCTTTACCATGTTGGAGAGTTTGGAGTTTGCTTGATTGATTGATTCTGTGGACAGGTGTCTTTTTTTCAGGTGACTAGAAAAGACAGGTGTCTTTAATGAGGGTGACTAATTGAGTTGGAGTGTCTAACCACTCTGTGGGAGCCAAGACTCAATGTTAATATTGATGTCAATCTATTCTCAAACTTACGTTGGGAGCTAGGTGTATATTATGCAAGCTTTGATGACTTTCACCTTGATATTTTAACGCGGATGTATACCATACCTAGCCAAATTGCACTGTAGGGGGACAGAATGAGTCTTCGGACCTGCGTGTATGCCAACTGTGAAACTGCAACATCAAACGTGACGTGCTGACATGGATGTACCAAAGCCTCCGGGTTTGCTGAAGGGACAATGTATTTTTAAGGTGTGGCAAGTCCGCGACACACAAACGCAGTTTACCTTATTGCGGCACATGCTGTGAGTGAAGAACGGAGGATGAAGGGAAGCAGAGCGAGGCAGACAGCCGGAGGAACTACAGTATGTAGGAGAGTGGGGTGCAAAAGCTATGTTTGGTAGACTCATTATTCTCCGCTTTTCTACAATGATTGGCTTAAACTGCTTCACTGTGCTGCTGCATCCCATTTTTAGACGTGTACTGCACATTTAACAAAGAGCTCACATGCAGCTTATTTTTTTGTAGTGGGGCGAGATGTAGCAGTGTATGTAGATGTTAAATTATGTACTTGCTACGCAAACTACGTAGACTACAGGTTGCCAGGTTTGCATTTTGTAGGCATTTTGTGCTGGAATTTCTGCCATGGAGCAGTGCCATGGTAATCACTATGTAAAACATAGACAGTAAATACAATATATGTTATAATATGTATGTATTGTATGATGTAAATGGAAACACTGCTCTGGTCTAATGTTTAATGTCTAATGTCTAATTGAGAAACCTATTTCTCATAGACTTACTTTTA
The DNA here is from genome assembly GCA_028564705.1 of Apricaphanius iberus. Lineage (NCBI taxonomy): Eukaryota > Metazoa > Chordata > Actinopteri > Cyprinodontiformes > Aphaniidae > Apricaphanius > Apricaphanius iberus. Next base: position 421,457 of record JAPXFQ010000734.1, on the reverse strand, counting down.
GTCATTTTTTGGGTAGCACACATATTCTGAATGCCTTCGGAAGAATTCAAATGCACCATTTTAATCTAGATCAATTCCAAGATTACAATGAGATGAATATATATTTTAAAAATAGAATCTATGACCACCACTTAATACATATAATAGTGCAAATAGCTGGTTATGGTAGAATCTTGACTTCAAGTATCAAAGAAAAATCTCCACAAGGTAAAGCACACTACAACATGGTAGTAAATAATTAAATCTAAAATATATTTAAAAATCGTACAGTCAAACTTAAGAGGAAAATATGAGTGGGCTGGCTCATGGTGTTTCTGAGTGTGTGTCCTTCCTTCAGTCAAGTAGTGGCTGCAGCTGGCCACACAGGTACCGAATCTATTTGTTTAATATCGGCTTTTTTTTGTGGCCGATATAGAAAAAAATTTCTATATTGGCCGGCCTCTAGTCTTTTTATGCCATTCAATATGTGTAGGAGAATTAAACGTTCCAAAATGGAAAACATTCATCTTTAATTGTCTTTCACAGCTTTTCCCTCTCATTGGCTGAAGTGGTTATTTTGTTTTAATCGGCTAATCTACTTTCTCTTTTTTTCTTTCTTTACATAATTCTGATGCAAACACACCAGCCAATAAAATTTTCTCTGGTGTTACCCTCAGTTACTCATTCTCCCCCTTTACTGCTGGATAAATATTAAATGCTGATGTCATGCCCATGCAGGAGCTTTCTTTGTACTAACAACAGCAGGTCAAACACCACTCGAGAATATGAAAATGAGGGTTTGCATTTTCCTTTCCCCTGCAATTACGCATAAAAAGCAGTGAGTGACATCTTATAATGAGTGGTGTGACCCCTGCTAATCTTCTGTATAGCAATGTGTGATGTTACAGTTTGAGACAGAAGTTAATAACCTAAAAGCCTCTTATAAACATGTGCTATTTAATCTTAACATAGTTGGTGGTATCGTTTAATGACGTACTGAGCCATAGTGATATTAAGTGGAGTTTGACTTAAGTTTTTTTTAATTGATCTTTTTATAATTACCATAACCATGGAGAATGTGTTTGATGATGCTTGATATATTTAGCAAACTCATAGAGGGTCTGTGAGAAGTTGAAGTACAAGGATTTTCTTTAAAAAAATTGTCCTCTTAATTATACATTTGAGGTTTTTTTCTTCAATCAGAACAAACGCAAAAAACAAAAACAAAAAACTCGGTCCTGAAGTTTCCGGCTTAATAGTGGCAGGAGATTTGACCAACATTCTTGGTGGAACGCAGAGCTCCTTTCAGTTGGCTGTTGACTATGCTTTTAAACTTAGTTCCAACATTGTTTTAGGGTTGAGGTCGGGGGCATTCCATAATGTTAAAGTGATAGTCTGGACTTTGTAAGAAAAAAGAGAGAGAGAGGGACATGATTTGAAAAAAAAAACGACCCAAGCTCCCTCCCCCACCCTTTCTGATTGGTCTTGAAGCCGCGCCTACTTTTCCGTGCATGCGCTAAGTCAATGAACCAAGACGTGTGGAGGAGAGACAGAAAACACCCAGAGTGTCAACAATTGAGTCATCGGAGGTGAAGATGCTTTTTTTGGTTTGAAATCGGTATCTTTTCTCTTGAGCTGAGTGTTGATTCATTACTGTGCTCGGGACTAATGGCGGAGGCTTGATTCGTGTAAACAGAAAACTGAGCATACGTGCTGTTACGAGCACGAGCCCACAGCTTTCGTGATGATTGACAGCACTTGGCATCACTTGATTGGTTCAAGTGGATGGCACCGTGGCTTTTGAGCCATAGCTGAGATACGGGAAGGCGGGACTTACCCGTAATGCTATAATTCATAAAATGATTTATTTTATATCAACATTTAAGGCCAGGAGGTCAATTTAATACAATTCTTAAAATTTGTAATTCATTTAGAGATCTCTTTAAGTTTCTTTCTCCATTCCAAAAACTGTTTAATGTGTATTAGGTATCACCATTGTGAGGGAACATCCAGTTTTGTACAAGTTTCAAACAATTATTAGCTGTTAGTTTAAAGTAAAGTTGAATTCAGATATGCATCATTATTGTGTCTAGCTTTTATGACACAAAATAGCAAAACAGCTGCATAGCATGATCCCATCACCACCACACTGGGCATTTGGTACAATGGTCTTTGCCCGGAAAGCTTTAGCTTTACTCCTCCAAGCATACTTTCTACTAATGTGGACAAAGGCTTAATATTTGTCTAGTCTGATCTTAAACATTTCCACAGAAGGGACTGGGCTTGTACATTTCAGCAGCTGCCAATATCAGTAAAGTTTTAAGGTGTCCATTTTAGAGCAGGTATTTTTAACACTACACTGGCATAAAATATCTAATTGCAGTCATCATTAATATCCATGTATGCAATTTAATGAATCTGCTGTTGATAACACTGGGTTCGAATTCTGGCTTGGGGACTTTCAGCATGGTGTTTGTATGTTCTTCCTCTGTATCTGTGGGTTCCCTCTGGGAAACTGTTAGGTCAATTGATCACTCTAAATTATCAGTAGGTATTAAGTGAGTGTGTGCATGGTTGTTTTGTCCTGTACGTCCCTATGTTGCCCTGCAATGGATTGGCAACCTGTCCAGGATGTAAGCTGCCTCTCACCCGCTGACTGCTGGAGATGGATTGGAGATAGGGAGGGTAGAGTATGTATGGATTGACGCACTTATTTTTATGACAATTACAGCTTTTCTTAAATTCATGGCGACGTTAAACTTGCCTTACTGTGGACATTAGTACAGATGTTTCAGCATTTTCCAGTTGAGGGTTACGTTGAGGGTTTTGGGGCTCCTGACAATGGCTTTTCTATTGATGGTGATAGTTTGTGTCAGATGGTTGAAACATATAAGCCAGTCTTCCAATACTCCACAACACAAATAAAAACTACACTTACTTCCATTTAACAAAATTAGTTATGAAATTTCAGCTTAATTTAAGGAGCTGTTGGCATTGCCACTCATTGCTGTAAGATGACTTAGTGAAATGTATATTTTATTGTGTCAACATACATTATTAATCTGAGTTTTGAAATAGTAAAATGGATTTTAAAAACCAATGGACAAATAAGGCTTTTTAATTGGCCTTCCTCAAGCCTTGACCTTAACTCTATTACAGATTTGTGAACTAACTTCAAAGGCTGGTTCATCACCCAGATACCAACCACTTTAGTTGAAATCTAATGATTCCAAAAGGACAAATATCAAGACAGAAATATTTGAGAAAATCAACAATATGTTAACTTGTGGAAACTACTTGTTTTAAATTTCTTTAAGTTGCTTACTGCATAATTATTACACCCTTGAAAACAAAGGACTTCAAATCAATCATTAAAGACACATTACTGGGACTGCAAATTTGAACACAACACATCAATAAGCCTAAATTATACTTGATATACATGTACTGGGCGTTTTAGCAGAAGAGAATGTTTAAAATATTCCTTGTAATTAATTCAGCAGCACTAGCGAACACCGCTCCTGACTTTTAATGTTTTGACCTGCATTTCTGTTTATGATTAAATTATTATATCCAGCACACACCTGCATCATTGCATTTTTTATGGTTTTAAAGTGTTTCCATCTGCTTTAGATTTTAAAGAAGTGTTCTCCAGTTCCAACACACGCCTTCGCAAAATTAATAAAAAAAAAAGATTTAAGTAATCACACTGGAGTAAATCTATAAAAAATTGGCTTGAGTAGGAATTTGCATTTTATGTTTCTATGTTTAACAACATATTTGTCAGAACAGTTTTAACCCCAGTGGCTCCGGTGCAAATGTAGGCATAAGCTGCAGGGTTTAAATTGTCCCATAATTCTTTACATTTTTACAAATGCATTCAAATTAATGCCATTTTATTATACTACATTTATTATTTAGCGGATTTTGGATCATATTTAAGATAGAATATTGTATATTTTTTCCATCTTTGTCACATCAACCTTTTGCTTGAAAGAGCACCATAACTGGGCAGTAGTAGTTTTACAGCGATCAGTGAGAAAGGCTAAAGGTAGGTGAATGACTTTTATTGACTTGTATTGACAAAAATTCAGGAATAAACAGCATATGAAGGTCTCAGTTTTTTATTATTGACCTGAATGCAGCAGCTGTCTTTACTGTATAAAAAGAATTGTATCAGATTCAATTTGTAAATATTTTAAGAGGTGAAACAGCATAAAGATTATCGCTTATAATGATGGATATGAAAGGTAGATGGATTTGGGGCTTTAAAAGATTAATTTGAGCTGTTTTATTGCCAGGAGCCACTTAAAGGAATGTTAATAAAAAAACAAGACTTGATGCAGGAGGAATATTTTATCAGTCTTTGATATAATCATTAGCAATCACCTTTTTTCCTGAACAAACTGATTTATGACCATAGTCAATAACTTTTTGAAAGGGTGGAGGTTGAGGATTTGGAAAGGTCAATCAGGAATGATGGGATGATGATTGCTCAGGAGGTAGCCCTACTTATCCGTTACTGTCGTTGTGTCCTTGAGCAAGACACTTCACCCACCTTGCTGGTGGTCAGCCTTTCTTCTCTCAGTGTGCCTCAAGGAAGCTGTGGCTGCAATGTAGCGTACATTTTATTTATATAGTGCCAATTCACAACAAATGTTATCTCTTACAACAGAAGTCATTTCAATACAATTATACAAACATTCCAATCAATTAAATTTTCTATGTAAGGAATCCCAGCAGATTCCATGTTTCAACCATCTAGTTGTTGATCTGATGTATTTGGTTGTCTAAATTCTTTATCATTCATTCCTCATTGTGCCACACTCACAGAACAAAGAGTTTTAGTGGTTACTTTCTAAGTGTGAACCCTCTTCTTACATGTTGTGGTTTCTTGGTTGTCGCTGAACATCCAAACAAGTTCAGTTCTATTCAATTCAGTTTGGTATATAGCACCAATTCACCAAAGATGTAATCTCAAGGCACTTTACAAGAAAAGTTATTTCAATATAACTATACAAACATTCCAATCAGTTGAAAATATTTTATTCATGGATTCCAGCAGATTGCGTCAAGTCGTTGACGTGAGGTCGTTCCCTGAACATGTAGAATCAACAATGAGTCAACAATTCCTCAGCAGTCCCTCATATTGAGCAAGCATGTAGCAGCAATGGTGCGGATATATGATGGCGCTTGATTATTAGGGATTTATGTGTAAGAGGAATGACCTTAAATATTATTCTGGATTTAAATGGAAGCCAATGAAGAGAAGCTAAAATAGGAGAAATTTGAATGTGATCACTCTTTTTAATAACAATCAGAACTCTCGCTGTTGCATTTTGGATAAACCGAAGGCTTTTAATTGCATTTTGTGGGCTTCCAGATAGTAAAGAATTATGGTAGTCCAGCGTTAAAGAAACAAATAGTAGAGTAGATTCTTAGCATCACTCCTGGACAGAATATTTCTGATTTTGGCAATATTCCGGAGGTGATAGAAGGAAATCCTAGAAACCTGTTTAATATGGGATTTTAATGTCATGTTTTGGTTAAAGAAAATGATATTATTTACGTTATTACTGGAGGACAGTTTAACGCCATCCAGATGAAGTGATTGACTAAGCAGTTTTTATAGGGTTTCTGGTCCAAAGAAAATTTCTCTCTTGACTGAATTTAAAAGCAGAAGTTTAGAGTCATGCAAGTTTTTATGTTTCGTATCAACTAAGGTTGGCAACTTGGGTTTCCTTTCAGACAGTTTTTAAAGTGAAAATCCTGAAATCTCTAGTTGTTTAGGCAATGATTGAAAATACTTTCTGCGTTTGTGTAAATGTACAATTACTCTTCCTTGATCTTCTCTTTGGATTTGCTCATTGTTCCGAGAACTGGTCCATCCAGTGAGGGCTTTTAAAAATATCCTTGTCCCACCCCTCTCTTTTAAGTGCACATTAGAACAACACGCAAGAACACCATAATTGAGCAGGGGGAGAGAGGCTGGGGGTCTTTCCACACCCCTGTTCTGTGCTGGTTCACTTCCTGTAGGTATAGTTTCCTGTTTGCTTATGTCACATGAAGGAACCAGGGGAAGATGGGGATGAAAATTAGAAAAAGTTGTTAAAGGGGGGGTATTATGCTTCTTCCAGGCACACAGTATCATTCTATAGCACACTCAAATAAAATTGTTACCCTAAATCTGTCTGAAAATCTTGTGTATATCAAAATCCACCTTAAAGAAATTTCCTTTCTTATTACGTCCGTATTTGATGTAGTCACAGGCAGAGGTCTCAAAAGGACCATGCTCAAAGAAACCATTGTCTTTCCATGCCTATTGGGCGATGGAGACACTCAAATCTTTTGCCAAGTTACCCAATCTCACGTTTCTGCAGCCAGGAGGTCTGCTGGGCGCCTTACCAATACGAAGTAGCTTTTTAAAGACAGGATCAACTGAAGTCACTGCCTGAATCTGAACGTGTTCTTTTAAAATCAGCTTTGCGCTGCTGTTCCTCAATGGACTTTGCCCCGTTTGGATTGTTCTTCCTTCTCCCTTCATCGTTCGCCTTGGACTAGCAACTTGGACGAAGTCATCACCAGTAGGATCAATTTTGTTTGTCTGGGTAGGGTGTAGGCTTCTGTATGAGGTTTTAAAGACAAGTTTAGACTTGTGTGAAATGGTTAGATTGATTCTTTTGTAATTGTTAAACCACCATTTGCTCATTGTTGGTAGCGTTGCCAGGCTGGTTTTTGCTGTTGTATGCTTGTTTATGTGTTCACTGGTTCTTGCTAAAGTGGGATTATATCTCCTATCTTTTAATATCCTTTCATTTTGTTGGTATGGTGCGGTTGCATGTCTTGTTAAGGATGAATACTATTAACCCTGTGTCCTAACTCCAGTTCACCAAACACAAACACACACACTCACACAAACACACACATACACTTCCCACTTTTGTTTTGATGCTGTTTTTTCTACCTCTGGTAGTGTTAGTTTTTGGTTGCGTACGTTATTCCTTTTTAAATAGTTTGTAGACTGGATGGTTTAGAGTAGATTGGCTGTTGTCACAGTGTTCATCTGTAAGATTAAAACAACTTTGTTAATGAACCCTGTTATATTTTAAAGAGAAGGTCCCCTGTTTTATTCAATGCATATGAAATTATTGTTACTGCGTCTGAGTTCACCCTTTAGAAAGCAGACAGAATTTATCTGGCTTATGTTAACATTCTCCTGGATTGATAGGAGTGGTTCCGCAGTAGGTTTAATTAATAAATTAACTCATTGAATTTCATTGATAATTATATTAATATTAAATAATTATTCACGAATACTCCTGTTGACATCAGCCAGACAAATTGCATGCGCATTGTGCAGTTCCACAAGTACAGACGCAACATATTAATGCAACCCATGTGAGATGCTGTTCAACTGTAATTTTTTCATGTGCTGATTAAAACAGTTTGGCTTGTTGTCCCAACGTTAGAGCAATAAAACAAGATAACACTGTTATTGCTCCTTTTTGCTGGGACCTCTGTTTCAAACTTGAAAGAGAGGTGAATCAATAAAAGTTATATCTGTGAGTTCTGATACTGGTCTTCTGACATGTCTGCTTTGCATCTCAAAGTGACCGGGGCCATAAAGTTTCTTAGTTATCTCTTTTGAAGCTCTGAAATTGTTGTTCCAACCTTAGGACAGGAAAAGATAATAGCCATTTATTGCATTTGTTCTGGCAAAGCGAAAGCAAAACTTAATTATCTTTAGCTTGGCTCCAGTTGTCTCTGAAGTTCTGGGAACTTTTGTTCTGAACCCTAAAACAGACAGGTCAGGAGTAGATAAGGTAGATCATTCCTCATTTTTGCTAGGTTGACTGAGCTTTGTTGGACAATTAAATGCAATCTGCTATTAAAGTAATTGTATGGTCATCAAAGCTTCTTTGTAGACTAGTGATAAACCTGCATCTTATCTTTCCTGGGCTGAATTGTTGCCACAAGCCAATAAGTTAACTGATACTTAATTTCACCCAAATTTCAATAATTATTCCAATCAAGCAATCAATTAATAGTCTTTCCTTAATTCTGGAACCAATAATTTGGCTTTCTTTCCCTGCATGCATTTTAATGTCATTCTTAAATTGCTAAGATCAGTCAATTATCTTTGCATTCCTTTATTGATCGTTCAAAACTGCCTTAAATTAGCTACTCAAATCTGCTAAATTTAGCAAAGTAATAATTTGTTAGGGTGTATTTTATGTGTCACAATTTTTAAAGTGCATCTAAATTGATTATTGCAATACCCCAAATCTGTAACCAATCAGCTGAACATTTCCAATGTGTTTTAAAATCGCGTGGTGGAAGGCACACATCCAATTTGCAGAAACGGTGGTTTTGGAGAAGAGGCCCCAGGACAGCTCAGACGTGGTGGACGGGATTAGGATGTCATCTAGGTAGACATAGGCCCAGCGTCCGAGCATATCCCGGAGGACGTTATTGACAATACACTGGAAGACTGCTGTACTGTTACACAGGCCAAAAGGCATTGCCAGGTATTCCCAGTGACCAGTGGGGGTGCTGAATGCTGTCTTCCACTCATCACCCTCACGGATCTGGACCAAGTTGAAGGCATTACATGGGTCAAGGCGGGTGAATATGGAGGCATGAGAGAGAGAGTCAGGAACAGTACTGGCCAAAGAGAGTGGATGACAACCTTTAATGGTAATTTTATTCAACCCACGATAATCAATGCATGGACGCAAAGTCCCTTTTTTTTCTTTTTTTTTTACAAAGCCGAAGCTGGTGAGGTGGAAGGTCCGATGAACCCCTGGTCCAGCGCTTCAGAGATGTAAGCTTCCATCTGCGTTGTTTCTTCTGCTAAGAGAAGAATGCGGGGGCATTGCTCCCGACAAGAGGTTGATTTCCATGTCATAATGTCGTTGAGGAGGAAGTGTGGCTGCTCGGCTCTTCCTGAATACCTCTGCCAGGTCACGATAGGGAGGCGGGATCTTTTCAGCGTCTAGAGCAGATTCAGTCTTCGGCGACTTGCTGGAAGGAGGGCGGAGACAGCGAGTTGTGCAGGAGGGACCCCAGCTAAGGAGCTGCTGCATTGACCGGGAGAAGTGCAGCTCATGCGCAGTGAACCAGGGATACCCAAAGATGAGTGAGGTGGAACTGGAAGCGATAACCAGGAAGCTGATTAATTTGACGTGATCGCCAACCCATATCAGGATCCTCGCTTTGCTCGGTTGAACGGGACCGGGCTGTAGTGGATGACCGTCGATGGATGTCAACGGAATGGGGCGATGCAACAGTTCCAACGGGAGCTGGAGCTCCTTGGCCAGCTGGATGGAAATAAAGGCATCTGCCGTGCCGGTGTCGAGTGTTGCAGATAACGTGTGCTGCGGATCAAGGTGGAGGAGTTGGACAGAAAGGAGGAAGCGGTTTGGGATAGAGGCATCATGCGAAACTCCTCCAACTTTCACTTTTTTTGGTCTTTTCCCAGTCGGTTTGGGCACGAAGATGAGAGGATGCACTGTAGTAGGCACACAAGCCCTCTCGGCACTGCCGCTCTCGTTCCTCAGGAGGCAGGTGTCCAAGCTGCATCGATTCCACTTCATCCTCCGAGTAGGAGTGGAGAGGAGCGGTGCTAGGTTCGGCGTGGTTGGGCTGCAAGAGTCGATGCATCGGGTAACAAGCAGATGTCTTGGACTTGGATCAATCTGCGATCGATCTCCATAGCCAGGGTCACAGCTGCGTTGAGGGTCTAAGGAGCCTCCCTGCCAACCATCTTATCTCTGATGTAGTCAGCCAGTCCCTCAGTGAGCATCATCCCACGTCAGCTGGGTAGCCAAGGTGCTGAACTCCGCCATGAAGAGGTGAGCTGGTCGCTTGCACTGTCGAGATGAAAGAGTTGTCCCTCTCTGCCAACCTCACTGCTAAGCAGAATGAAGGTTCTTATGGAGAGCAGCCGCAAACTGTGCTTAATTGTTGCACAGGTCTGACTTCTGGTTGTACAGGTTGGCGGCCGATTCCTGCATTCTCCCGGACAGCAGGGAAGTGAGCAAAGCCACCCTTGGGGCAAATGAGGAGTACATGGATGGCAGGCATTCAAAGATCATGTCCAAAGTCATCAGCAACCCATCTGGCTTGCCGTCAGTTCCATTTCATTAATCAGGAAGACAGATGTGGGCGTTCGGTGACTAAGGGTGGTCGTAGTTGGAGTGTGGCAACCAGGCCGGCTAACCTGATGTGCGCCTCGGAGATAGTCTCCAACTTGGAACCCAAACGATCAACGAGGCTGCAGTGGGTCACCTCGGTGCGGGTGGTTAATGGTTATTGTGTCCAACTGATGCCCTTTTGGATGGATGGATGGATGGATGGATGTATAGTGTCACGATTCTCCAAATCCTCAATTCAATTGGATTTTCGATTTTATGGTCTTGATTCTATTTGATTCTCAATTTTTTTCCACTTTTCTTACAGTACAAAGCCCCATTCCATTTTAGACTACTTTAGTCTATGATCATTTGTTTTATTTATTCAATTTTGTACAGTAAATCTTATTTCAAAAGACATTTAAGTGATGCAATAGTCATTATTCTTGTTTAACATATCAAATAAGCATTAATGGTCAAATTGAAATAATTCATTTACAGTATATATGATTAGTAACAGGGGGTGGCTGCCATCTAGTGACTCTTTTTAGTTACTACAGCGCAGCAACTAAGGGATACGCAATGGTTCTGGATGGCTCAGTGACTGAGCACATTCAGTAAAAATACCAGTTCACCCAGGACGCATGCTATCTGTGACTTAATTTTCTGAATGTTTGTAAAAAAATATGCTAAAAATGGGCGAAATGAAGTGTGTTAATTTTTGTGTGACTAAATAGGGTGTGGTGGGAAACAGAGTATCGTCTGTGACATTTCCCCTCCAGACCAGTAAGAAACATAAGAGGATTAAGGTTCCTCTGGCTCCCAGTCTCGTTAGCTCATCATCTGGTTATCTCAAAGGGTCACCTGGCCTTCTTTGAATAAACTGTGTTACTGAAAATTCAGACGAATGCTACAAAAATGGTTGCCAGTTTAGCCTAAAAACAAAAACAGTTTTTCTTGTTACAGTGTACACAAAATAAATTCATAAATACATGGTTTGCAAATGAATACATGTTATCTGTACATTAGAATGAAAATGATTTTATTTATAAAATCAGTAAAGCTTTAGGCAAATAGTTAAACTGCTATCTAATACTGCATAGCTTTGACTTTATACATTTGCTATCCCATAAATATCGTGTCCATTAAAACACAGTGCATAGGTTTACTTTTGCTTTACTTACAGGAATTTAAAGTAATAGTTTTCAGTTGTTTGGGTGTAACCAATTAGTGTTAGTCACTAGTTTGAACATGCTAACAACAAACAGTTCTCAAAAATTCAAACTCACTAGTTCCATTCACTGTTCTCTATTGACTAGGCGAGGAGTCTTGAAAAGCTATTCACAACTGGGACAAGAAAGGAGCTGTAGTACTTTCCTGGGGGAGGTTTCCTGCCACCGTTTTAGTCATGTCTCTGGTCAATGACAGTATATTTAATTTTAAACTTTCGCTTCTTTCATTTCTCAAAAGGGCTTTTTTTGCACAAGTATGATAAAAAAACCTCCTCACTCATTATTCTAACCAACACTGAACACTCATAGATTTTCTTATGTAAGGAGTTCTTCGATCTGCTCCATGTCTACTGCTAGATATCTTCAACACTAAGGTTTTTGTTTTTTTGGGAAATTATGGTGCTGTTAAAAGAATTTAAAGGAAGTGGTGTGCTGACCAATCACAAGTTTGCACTCTCCATAAGTTTCAGTGAAAAAAGAAAAAAATGGGTATGTCTCCATCGCCTTTGCAGGCCTGGTGTGTAGTGGATGATGGTGCTGCATGTCTCCGCATTAGACTCAAGTGTTAAATGTGCATTCAAAAAATTTCAAAGCATTTGTTTAGAGATACAAACTATCAACAGCTCTGTCACCTGGCTGAAGGGAGAAAGCCAGATCAGGCTTTGATAAATACTCAAGGCAGGCAGGCTTTGCTATGTAATTAAAGTAATGTAACTTAGGTATGTACATAGTGACGCATTTAATGGCAGGAAAAGTGTGGGAAATTTCTAAAAGATACCAAAAACAGTTTTTACCCTGAGACACAGGGGTAATTGTAACCCACTCTAGGAGATGAACTCTTATATCTGTAAAGTACATCATTAATCTGTGGTTGCATGACTGTTTTATTGTTAAGACATTTCACTGGAAGAACAATAATTATCGGGGTTACTCTCAGCTGTATATCACCAAAATTGCTGGCACTGTGTGTGCAGTACAGACTGTGCCAATTTTAGATCCATTAGGACTCTCTTCAATCTGCATAATCTAAACTGGGATGGTTTTATTTCCTTCTCAGTGTTTTTTCTTCTTCAGATATATGCTCACTGAACTAAAGAAAAAACTTTAGCTTTTTTTCCTAAGGAAATATAAATTGCAATTATAAACCCAACAGCATAATATTGACCATCCATCCAAACCAGTTTGAATCTGCATGGAAATAATTGCTAATATTTAAATTACCGTAAGAAAGGTTTATTATGCCAAAATTTTTCAACAGATACTAGTTAATGTTTAACTCACTTTATGCCGAACAAACAAAACAAATATTTGTTGCTAAAACCATGCCATTATTTAGACCTAATATTTTTTGATTTAATACAAAGTTTTTGTTTCAAAACGATGAGCCTTATCTGTTTAAATTCCTCCTGTTTTGCACTTTGGTAAATGAATATATACAGTTGAAGTCAGATATTTATATAAACTGCATAAACATACCCATAAGCATTTCTTTTCACTGTCTGACACTAAATTTGATTCTATCAGATGCATCTTCCCTGTATCCACAAACCTCTCCTCTGCCCATTTGGGTCATTCCAAATGTACCTTGGTGAGCTTTCTTATTTATCTTTCCTGTGTGGTGCCCATAGGCTTAGACTGTAAATCTTAAGTATACAGGTTGTGCACACTTAAATATATTTGGCAAAATTTCGATATTATTTGTAGGTACAAGGTGTTGTCCACAAGCAGTTTTTAGTAAAAATTGAAATAAAAAAAAAAAAATGTAAAGTACATTTTCTAAAAAGCTCAGTTTGTGATGAAAATTTTTTAATAGGAAAATTTGTGTTCCACCGGATGATGATGATAATACCAGTCAATTAGCCATTTTGTACTTGCTTTAATAACTGATCAATTAAAGTAGACAATTAGACTTGTCTCATAGCATTCTTCATGTAAATTTCTTTGCCTAAGTTTTATATTATTAACCAGGAAGTTGCTTCGATCAAGACGTTATCCAAGAATCCGCTGGAAGAAATTTGGAATAGATGCAGCATAAATAGAAATGAGCTACAGGTGAAACTCGAAAAATTCGAATATCATGCAAAAGTTAATTTATTTCAGTAATTCAACTTAAAGGGTGAAAATAATATATGATATATACTCATTACATGCAAAGCCAGATATTTCAAGCCTTTATTAGTTATAATTTTAATCATTATGGCTTGCATCTTATGAAAAACCCAAATTCTAAATCTCAGGAAATTAGAAGATTACACAAAATCAATAAAATAAAGATTTAAAATAGAGAAATTTCAGAGCTCTGAAAAGTATAATCATGCATACATAATTAGTCCTTGGTTTGGGCCCCTTTTGCATACTGCCTAAATGCGGCATGACATGGATGCTAGTGGCACAGCTGAGGTGTTATGGAAGACCAAAACACTTCAATAGTGGCCTTCAACTCTTTTGCATTGATCTGTCTCATGTCTCTCATCTTTCTCTTGGCAATGCCACATAGATCTATAAGGCAGAGGTGTCCAAACTCTGTCCTCAAAGGCCTCTATCCGGCATGTTTTACATATTTTCCTGGTTATTCTCAACTGATTCAAATGATTGTCAATTATCAGGCCTTTGCAGAACTTTACCATGCTGAGGAGGGAGTTGAAACATTTGCATCATTTGTGTTGGAGCAGAGACACAACTAAAACTGGCAGGACACTGACTCTTGAGGACTGGAGCCAGACACCCCCGCTCTAAAGGGTTCAGGTCTGGTGAGTTTATTGTCCAATCAAGCACAGTAATCCTATATATGGTCATTGAACCAGATTCTGGTACTTTTAGCACTGTGGTCCTGCTGGAAAATAAAGTCAATTTCATAAAGCTCATCTGTGGAAAAAGCATCAAGTGCTTGCAAATGTCCTGGTAGATGGCTGCGTTAACTCTGGACGTAATAAAGCACAGTGGACCAACAGCACTTGATGACATGGCTCCCCAAATCCACACAGATTGTGGAAACTTCTCAATGGACTTCAAGCGTCTTGTATTGTGTCCCTCTCCATTCCTTCTCCAGACTCTTGGACCTTGGTTACAAAACGAGGTGCAAAAGTAGCTCTCATCAGAAAAGAGGACTTTGCACCACTGAGCAACAGACCAGCAACAGCTTGACAAGAGGAGTACGACATTTGGAGCCCATGTCCAGGATAAGTCTGTGTGTGTTGGCTCTTGATGCACTAACTTGAGCCTCAGTCCATTTCTTGTGAAGATCCCAAACAGTTCTGAATGTCTTTTTCCTAAAAATCCTCTCCAGGTTACGGTCGTCCCAGCTGCTTGTGCACCTTTTTCTCCCACACTTCAAAATAATTTTCTATTAAGGTGCTTTGATGCAGCAGTTTGGGAACATCCAACTTCTTCTGCAATTACCTTTTGAGGCTTTCCCTTTTTATGGAAGATTTCAATTATGGTTTGCTGCATAACTGTCAGGTCAGCAGTCTTCCCCATATTTATGATTCCTACTGAACCAGACTGAGAGACAAGTGTGTTTTGGATTAATTATCTGATTAGAGTGTGACAATTTGAGCCTAACATATTGAACATCTTCACAATATTCAAAGTTTCTGATATTTTTAATTTGGGGTTTTCATAAACTATAAGCCATAATCATCAACATTGTAGCAAATAAAGGCTTGACATATCTCACTTTTTGAGTAATGAGTCTATATCATATATTAGTTTCATCTTTTAAGATGAATTACTGAAATAAATAAACTTTTGCATTATATTGAAATTTTTTGAGTTTTACCTGTAATGTGCAATATGTACAAGAAGTACTTGAAAATGTTCACATTTGTCTTCATATTTTATGACTAAATGCATAAATAGTGCTAAATTGTGTGTCTACATTCACAATACAGCAATTCTCGAACATAATCAAAACATTAATACAGCAACTTTGGTAAGCTTTTCCACTCACCTGAAATCCAGAAAAGTTTGGAAATGCAGAACAGATGCAATGGTGGTTATAGCAGGCACCCTATTTGTAGAGGCTTCTGTCCTCGACATGGCCGTCACTGGTTCGAGTCCTATCCCAGGTGACTCTTGCCACATGCCCCCACACTCCACCCCACAATCTGTGTCCTCTGTCAATACAGGCCACTCTGGCCCAAAAAAGCTTATTACTGCAAGGCTTTAGGTGATAAATATAAACTTGAACTGGTTTTTCCACATAGAACCAGACTAGCCAGCAATAATATGAAAGTAGCCAGCTTGGGAAGGGGGGGGACTGACCATATAATGTAAATTTAAGAAACAGCACGATATTCATGTGCATTTATTAACTTCGTTGTAAACACCAGAATATGTATACAAATAAAATAAAAATACTCTTAAGTAAAAGACGTTTCCAACATAAATCATAAACTTAATGGTTTCATATCTCCATTCTGCTCTTTAATCAACTTCACTGTGTCACTATCTTCCCATTCAGGATCAGAGTCCATGCCCAACTCAAACACATTAAAATGCCACCATTAAAATAAAACAATCTGAAAATATTTTGATTTGAACAATGAATGTCCCTTTTAGGATGAATACAGAATCTTAATACTACTCTGAAGCACTTAAACTGACCAATTTTCTTCTTTCACAGTCTGCTGATTGGATTTTCTTTTTGGTGGCATCTTTCTCACACCTCTGCGCAGGAAGAAACCATGAACAGGAGAAGATTACTAATACTTTTTATTATTATTATTACAACTACTAATATTATGTGACTGGGAGCGCTGCTCTGGCGGCTGCAGCACTTCAGTGACCGGATCATTAAAGTATCTTTGAATTGAATTGAAAAATAAGCAGGCTATATTATTTTCTCAGACATTTGCTCAAATATAATATTACTTTACTACTACTATTATCACTAAATTATTATCATCATTATACAACATATAAAGTAGCAATAAAAACTGATTTGCACAGCTAAAAATAAAAAACAGGCAATGCAAGCTGGCATAGTATGGCATCAACGGGCTTTCTCAACCGATTCGGATGTCGTCAATCCATTAAAAGGCCGTTATTAGCGGTTATCACTCCCATTAAATGCCGTCAGACTGTGCCCCCTCTACCTACAACTAGGTTATCTACTATTCATATCGCTGAGAACAGCCAACTGTCTGCACGTGTCAAAAATTCTTCGTCAGAGTATCATATCGTAACTGGAGTTATCTAAACAATTTTAACCAACCCACAAGTTTTATGTCCTAACCTTAAGGTCACAGAAGGACAAATATACTTTCTTTTAAATGCCTAAACCTAAACCTAATTTGAAAAGGTTTTAAACACCAAACGGAAAAGTACGTTTCAGTAGGTACAGAGGGCACAGTCTGACGGCATTTAATAGGAGTGATAACCGCTAATAACGGCCATTTAATGGGCTGATCACATCGGCTTTCTGTGGTTGTAAATCTCTTATTTTCAGTTCATGACACGTTCACAGTGCAGTGGTGGCTAAACAAATAAACAGCAAATAATTCTCCCTTATAAACAAACGAAAACACACTCTTACGAATCCGTTTGTTTTCACTAATTGGATGATTGAAGGGAGGACTGAATTACCAAAATGACGCTCTGCTTCTCGTCTATGACAGCTCCGACAGCCTGGTTTAACGACAACGCCGTGGGCCTTTCCGCATCGCCCATCTAGCTAGACCTGAGTCAAGAGCCCCATGATAACACTGGGTACAACTTAAGCGGGCGGAAGGATATTAGTTCAGTGCGACCGGCCAAAAGTATATTAAAGGACCGGGCGGAGCAGCGGAGTTTGAAAGCTAACCCAGTTCACATACCATTCTGGCGGGGGGAATAGAGCCGTGTCACAGCGGGACTCATGCTGAAGTATGAAAGGGAAAATACGATGGCCGTGCTAACGTCATGCATCGCATTGCGCGGAACCATATCCTGGTCATAAATTAGTAGCCGGCTGGACTTCATTGAGTAGTCGGCTATATAGCTGGCAGCCGGCGCTTGTGGAAAGCCCTGCTTGAATGACCTTTTTGAGTCTGTATGTTTCTGGGAAACTGCGATTTGAATACAATTGGTTCATTTGCGTTTGAGGGCAGGGCTGAGCAGGACTGAGCCACAGGTCAATTGTTAGAGATAAGGGTTAAGAAGCTGGCGTTAGTGTTCCATGGTTTGCTTCCATTTTTCAATTTTTGGCTGATACAAAGAAGGCTACTAAGTCACAAATAAAGGGTATTTCTATAATAAAACAACAAAACCAGTTTTTACAATGATAACAGTGATTTGATGATTGCAGATATATTCAGCTGTAGTCCTTCGCAGTTCCTGCCTTGTGGTATTTGCTGAATATTTTCCTCAGTGATGAGCTACAGCAGTATAGGAGGTTGCAGTAGTTTATTTCATGCTTCAGTATTTACTAGCTGACTGCAAAACATTTTCCTGCATTCATTTGTACAGCAGCAGAACGGAGCAGTGCATGGTTTGGAACTTGGCAGCTGGGAAGCGTATCGAGGCAGGGGAAAGTACCTCCAAACAACGCTTATGTGTTTGCTTTGTCAGGCAAAGAGGATTGCATATGTTTGTTTTTATCTCGCTGTTCTCATCATGTTAGCAGCGTTTAAAACTTCCAGTAACTGCCGATTAGGGAGAACAAGGGCTGAATGTCTGTTATTGCAGTTCTACTGGATGAAGTGCAATAATTTGGGCAAGTGCAAACAGATCTGTTTGTATTGATTTCGGTCTTTGTCGATCGTGTCTTGAATTATTTATTTTTGTAGTATTGATTATATGTGGATTATTTTGACAATCCTAGTAGCTAGACAGGAGGCTAAGACAGGGAAGCAGATGATGTTTAGTAAATATAACGGTAGTCAAACCCAGAACAGCTGTGCCAACGACTGTAAAATCAGTATATGGAGGGATTTCTCTACCACTGAAACATTACAAACCCCTGATGGACTTATTTCTCTCCGGTTTTGAAGTATACTTCCACTGTAGAAGATAAAGACAGAAAATGAAACATTGTTTCTAACACAAACAAAGCTGCAAATGTCTATACTTGCCAAAAATAGGTATGTAACAGTCACATTTTAGAGACCACAAAGAAAATTTTATCTGCTGAACATATCCATTCAGACATAAGCTAGCATAAATGATCCCACATGGGATTTGAAGTAATGCTAACCCTAACTTTTAAACTGATACTGTTGATCTCCAAATCAACTTAACATTCACTCTATTATAATTTTTCCTCATACTTTTGACAAATGAAGGCCACTCAGTCTCAAATGGAAAGTTTTGTTAAATGATAGCAGAAAGAACTGCACTCAGATCAATCCTGTCAGAAAAATAGAAGGCATGTTCAGAAATTCACCTAAAAAAAACATCCATTCCATTTGTGGACTTGCCCATTTGTACTCGTCCATTTAAACGTACTCTCACTGATCTAACATGGCAGCTTTTGCCATTCTGGTGATGTATGGGTTCTTTTTTTCTCTGTCTTTCTGCAAAATATTTTTTCACCAATTTAGCTGACGATTTTCAAACATAAAAAACAGTATTATTTACAAGAATGAGCAAGAGCTAAACCTTCTCAGATATGGCTTAATTGGCCCAATAAAAGACTAAATCCACTGCAACAGCCTTAAGCTTTGCAAAACCGTCCCAATGCAGTGGTGATATAGTTATCTGTTATTGTTGGACCTCTACGCTGTTTACTCTGTTATGACTAAAAGTGTAATTACTTTTCACTTAATGTGCCTTCTATAACAAGCATATAATTAACATTGCTTTAAAGCATCCGTGCCTCTTTAGTGGCAGTAACATTGTCTGGGTTCACCATGACAGCCATAATCAGTCTTTTAAAAGGTTACAGCCTAAAGGGCAAGTAACATTTTTGTAAATTTTCATTGCGGTTGTACTCAGGGTTGTGCTTTGTAACAACCCTAGTGTACCTGCAGTTTATACAATTGTGAATGATCGCTTTTTACAAAAACTGTAATTAATAAAAATAAGTTAAATGCTGGCAGTTTTTTCTTCAGGTTCTGACTAGCATTGTTCCTCTTATCAGTATGAGGGATGGAAAAATGGAATAAAGAAAGCTTGAATTCTCGCTTTTCACACATAAATAATCTTTTGATATTTTATGTGTGAGGGTTTTGCTATATAAAATTGTTGTAGCTCTCAAAACATTTTTCTCGGGATGCCATATATCACTGCACAGAAACTAGCGAGGTATGCAGTTATTTAAAGCAGGTGCATATCTGGTGAATGTGAATCAAAAGGCTGTTTTAATGCCATAAAAGTAAGTTTTCAAACTACTTATTCACTTTGAAATAGGTCATGTGATGGAATGACATTCTGTCTGGGATGTACTCTGGCTCAAGGGCTGGTGGAAATAGGCACCAGCCCTCCCATAGTCCCTCAAGGACAAGCAGGTATGGACAATTGATGGACACACAGCTTTGGAAAATAATGGAACAAGCTAATTTATTTGTTTCCGTTAATCAAACGTAATTTATAAAGCCCTTTTCATAAAAAATATTACAACTCAAAGTACTTTATATGATTAAAATGACCCCACATAATCCACACTCCCATCCCACATAAGAAAAGCATGATCACAGACCCAACCCTCTACAGGGAAACCTGTAGAAACCATATAATATATATTTTAAGTATATTTGAGGCTAAAAATAGAGATTATGAATAAACATTAATACTGCTATAAATAGCTAGTTTTGTCCTAAATTTTTTTTGTCTTCAGTTTATGTAGTAAAGCTACTTGTCAGACTTTCTCTAGCACCAATGTTGTTTTTATTGGCTCTGTGACTTAAATGTATGTAATTCAGGTTATTTAAGCTCACCTTCTAATATTCATATTGTCAAACCAAAACTGATTTTGTTAGTTCGAAACCTAGTGGTCTGTAATATAAAGAGGCAACTTAAACTTCAAGTAAAGGCTGTATACAACCTTGTTTATTTCATGTCTGATGTTTCAGTTCTTACTAGGATTTGTCTCCATGGCAGTGTATAATAAAAAATGTAAAAGTATCACCTCAAGAACATCCATTATGCTGAAGAAGGTAGAAAGAGAAAAAGCTACAGTATCAGAAGAGTGAAAAATCTCATCTCTGTAACCTATCAGCCTTTTTTTTACAATGATTTTACAAAGTTTTTAAGCAGATGGTATTACTTCTTGTAAAAAACAAATACAGGGTGGTTCAAAGCCATAGTTTATTGCCTTTATAAGATTGGACATCATTTTCTTTTTTTTTTACCATTATAAAGTCCAACAATAACATGTTCATGCTGGTTTCTCATACTCATACAACATCAGGCAATTTTTTTTTGCCAAATTGCTTTAAAATGCAAATCTTCTAAGACATCCATCTTAAAAAAGCTTAGAGAATAATCCCAAACCCCTGCACGACTAAGCTTTTTATACCCTTTATGGTCTCATGACACAGAAATTTAATCTACACAGACTTTTGCTAAATAAAAACGCTGCTCTTTGTTTTGTCTGCATCTGAGGCACAGAGCATTTAAAGTAGAAAAGTTGCAGAAGAAAAAAAATTAAAACAGTTTTACACGATACGACACTTTAATAGCATAGATTCATTGTGTCAAAGGTAGGCCTACACAGTAAAAATTCTTATCAGATATTCTTGTGCCTTTCTACTTGGGTTAGGTTATATTGTTTAATTTATGCATTCTCGGTCTAGTTTTAGGTCACTATGAAAAATGTATAAAATCTAAGTGTATTGTAGAATGCAATGGAATCTTCCATTGAAACATATCAACAAAACAATTGTCTTATATTTAAATCTATTCTTTAAGTATGGTTCAGGATTATTATTATTTTTTTTAAAGGTTCTATGCAGAAGTTATGAACAATCCGTATTTTACTTGCAGGACAAAACTGACTTCAGATTATTTTTCTATAGAGGCTAAAGTTTTAAAAAGGTTCAGGATTTTTGAAGTGAGGTTCTGTTAAAGGATTATAAACAGTTATTATCTTACAAGCAGTTTATAACATATTTAGCCTCTTTATTTGGCATAAATCCAGATTGCATGATCCTGGATTTCACTGTTCATATTAGAACACTTTCTGAAGCTATGGAAAAGGCAGAATAGGGAAGACCCATCAGTCTCCAGTTGGCATTTTTAGAATATTTATTATTCAAAATTCAAAACCCCTCTCTGCGGCATCACCATACTCTCGTCTAACATGTCATGTCTGCTTGACTGAAATCAGAAATGCTTTGTCTACTCTGCAAAACTCTGCAGACTTAAACATAACCAGAGCAGTTCTTCAGTTAAACTAGAGTAGTTGAAACATCAATAAGTCTTCTTCAACTTCAGTATCTTCATTGAGTCCCAAGAATGTCATATTCTTGGATGCCTTTACTAATAATTATCAATCAATAAATAGAACTAATCTTTAAATAATTTCCCCATAACACTGTTTTCATTTTTCATGTTTGTATTGGGCAAAAAGTAAATAGTCTAGGACCGTTAGCCAGCGTAGAGCCAACAAGGATAGAACCACTTAGCAGTTCTCCAACAGAACCCGCGCAGCTGGGATCTCCGGCCGACTCGGTTACGGTACGTAGAAAACATAGTTCCCAGCCCAAAGAGCACTACCAACCTGTCCACGTTTTAACAGATTTTCCCCACTCAGTGATGCACCCACTGGGAAACAGACTCTGGTAATTGGAAGTTCCATACTCCAAAACATGACATTAGAGACACCATCGACCATAGTTAAAAGTTTCGCAAAGGCCAGAACAGGCGACATAAAATCCCACCCGGAACTGCTGGCTTAAGAATAGCATAAATACAGTAAGATTGTTATTCACAAACTAGACCAGCATCTTTCTTGTCATTAACAGAGGTAAATAAAAACAATCCTAGGTTTCTTTTTAGTACAGTTGCCAAACTTACACAGAGTCATAGCTCTGTTGAACCAACTATTCCCCCTTCTCTCAGTAGTGATGACTTTATGGGCTTCTTCATAAGTAAAATAAATTCTATAAAGAATAAAATCATTGGGATTCTCCCAAGAATGAATAACTCTCTCTCAGTAACTGAGGCAGTACCAGAGAGAACTTGTAGAATGATTATGTCTGTACCATTTTGATTCTGTTGAACTTTCGGAATTATCACAAATATTAGTTTCATCTTAACCTTCAACTTGTATGTTAGACCCAATACCAACCAAATTATTTAAGGAAGTGTTCTCTATGGTTACTGATCCTATCCTAGACATGATGAATTGATATTTAATAAATGGATATGTGCCTCAGGAATTTAAGGTTGCTGTAATTAAACCTTTACTTAAGAAACCCTCCCTGGATCAAGATGATTTAGCTAACTACAGACCTATATCTAACCTTCCTTTCTTATCCAAAATTCTTGAGAAAATAGTTGCTAATCAAGTACGTGAGCAACTAAACAGCAACAACCTGTTTGAGGAATTTCAGTCAGGTTTTAGAGCTCATCATAACACTGAAACAGCACTGGTAAAAGTTACTAATATATAAGATATTGTAATGGCCTCAGATAATAGATTTGTGACTGTTCTGGTCTTGCTAGATCTCAGTGCTGCTTTTGACACAGTAGATCATAATATTCTCTTAGAAAGGCTTGAACATGTTGTAGGGATAAAGGGAACAGCACTAGGCTGGTTTAAATCATATCTGTCCAACAGATTCCAGTTTGTTCATGTCTATGATAAATCTTCACACTCAAGGGCCCCTCCTTGGGCTGCCACCTTATCGTGGTTGAGGGGTTTGAGTGTCCCAATGATCCTAGGAGCTATGTTGTCGGGGGTTTTGACTGGTCCTAGTTGAGGGATCAGACAAAGTGCAGCCCAAAGACTCCTATGATGAAAGACAGCGTTGGACCAAGTGTTCCCTCGCCCGGACACGGGTCACCACTCTGGAGCCAGGCCTGGAGATGGGGCATGTTGGCGAGCGCCTGGTGGCCGGGCCTTTACCCATGGGGCCCGGCCGGGATTAGCCCGCAGAGGCAACATGGGCCCCCCCTCCAATGAGCTCACCACCTGTGGGAGGGGCCGTAGGGGTCGGGTGCAGTGTAATGGGCGGTGGCCGAAGGCTGGCTCTTGGGACGTAGAACGTCACCTCTCTGGTGGGGGAGGAGCTGGAGCTGGTGTGCGAGGTTGAGAGGTTGAGGGGTTCCGACTGGACATTGTCGGCCTTGCCTCGACGCATGGCACTGGCTCTGGAACCTGTCTCCTCGAGAGGGGTTGGACTCTCTTCCACTCTGGAGTTGCTCCCGGTGAGAGGCGCCGGGCTGGCGTGGGCATACTTGTTGCCCCCCATCTCAGCGCCTGTACGTTGGGGTTTACCCCGCTGAATGAGAGGCTAGCTTCCCTCCGCCTACGGGTGGGGGGGATGGGTCCAGACTATTGTTTGTGCTTATGCACCAAACAGTAGTTCAGATTACCCACCCTTCTTGGGGTCCTTGGAGGGGGTACTGGAGAGTGCTCCTTCTAGGACTGGGCGGTATACCGAAAATTTACCGATACGAAATTTATGAGCGCTACCGAAGTCATTTTGCCCGTGCCGGGAAATTCGGTATGTGAAAAAATATGAAAATATGTGTTTTAGTTTAGCGGTGCTCCTGCCCCTTTAAAAAGGGAGCTTTGCTTTGAGTCACGTGACTGCGTCATGTGGCATAGGGGGGAAGCGCTGCTAGAGAAGGTCTGGCGCGGCTAATGCAGCTACTTTCTAGCTATATTTAGCAAGAGTTTAGATTTCTCTACCATGTGGTTTTCAGAAAAATGCGACTAGCGACAAATAAATAGATTTTTTTTATGACGTTATTGGATACTCAGACTAAGGTGGAGCACATGTGCTGGTTACTGCCGCCGATGCAGAGCGTTTGTAGCTCAACAGCTCCACCCGCCCAGGTCCTGCCGATGCGGAGCAGATATTAAATCCGCTGTTGTTTTTGATACAGCGCTTGAAGCTGCTGCCTGTTGTCACATGTGCTCCGTTGTAAATATTTTCTGTCTAAAATAAACGACTGCACACTAAATTCACTGATTTCACTCGGCCCCTGTAACTTCCTCACCTCATCTGGTCTGTGTGATTACTTCTGAGTTTAAACTGGACTCTTAAGAAATACAGAAATGAGTTGGAATCAAACACTGAATTAAAAAGCTGTTTGAAGCCGTTCAATTGCAAGAAGCGAATTATATTTTAAAGAACATTAAGCGAATTTGGCCATTTAAGAAGAAACAGGGGGGTGGGTCGTCATTGTTATCGTCCACTTACAGTTATCGAGGTTAAATGCTCAAGATACCGTGATATTAATTTTAGCTCATATTGCCCAGCTCTAGCTCCTTCTGGGGACTCCCTCATTCTGCTGGGAGACTTCAACGCTCACGTGGCCAATGAGAGTTAGACCTGGAGAGGCTTGGTTGGGCGGTATGGCCCCCCCCGATCTGAACCCGAGCTGTGTTTTGTTATTGGACTTCTGTGCTCGTCATGGATTGTCCATAACGAACACCATGTTCAAGCATAGGGGTGTTCATGTGTGCACTTGGCACCAGGACACCCTAGGCCGCATGTTTTGGACACTCGGGTGAAGAGAGGGGCAGAGCTATCCACTGACCACTACCTGTTGGTGAGTCGGCTCCGGTGGTGGGGTAGGATACCGGACAGTATTGTGAGGGTCTGCTGGGAACGTCTGGCAGAGTCTCCTGTCAGAAGGAGTTTCAACTCTCACCTGGGCCATGTTCCGTGCCTCCATTGTCGAAGCGGCTGACCGTAGTTGTGGCCATAAGGTAGTCGGTGCCTGTCGCGGTGGCAACCCTCGAACCCGCTGGTGGACAGCACCGTCCATGGAGAACGACTTCCGTGTGGCTTTGAAGCGATTCTGGTCCACCATCCGGCGTCTCAAGGGGGGGGGAAGCGGTCTGCCACCAACACTGTTTACAGTGGGGGCGGTGTGCTGCTGACTTCGACAAGGGACGTTTTGGGTCGGTGAATGGAATACTTTGAAGACCTCCTCAATCCCACCGACACGCCTTCCTGAACTAGTCGAACCTCGTCCTGGCTGTGGAACACTGGACCAGCTCTACACCCTCAGTGGGGTCCTGGAGGGTTCGTGGGTGTTTGGCCAACCGGTCTACATGTGTTTTGTGGACTTGGAGAAGGTGCTCGACCGCGTCCCTCAGGGAGTCCTGTGGGGGGTACTCCGGGAGTATAGGGTACCAGGCCCTTTGATATGGGCTGTTAGGTCCCTGTATGACCGGTGTCAGAGTTTAGTTCGGATTGCTGGCAGTAAGTCGGACTCGTTCCCGGTGAGAGTTGGACTCCGCCAAGGTTGCCCTCTGTGACCGATCCTGTTCATAAATGTTATGTTATGTTATATTTCTATGTGCAGCCAAGATGTTGAGGGGATCCGTTTTGGTGACCTCAGGATCGGGTCACTGCTTTTCGCAGATGATGTGGTCTTGTTGGCTACATCTGAACGGGATCTACAGCTCTCGCTGGAGCGGTTCGCGGCTGAGTGTGAAGCAACTGGGATGGGGATCAGCACCTCCAAATCTAAGACCATGGTCTTGAGCCAGAAAAGGGTAGGGTGACTTCTCTGGTTAGGGGATGGAGTCCTTCCTCAAGTGGAGGAGTTCAGGTATCTGGGGGTCTTGTTCACGAACGAGGAGAAAATGGAGCGGGAGATCGATAGACAGATTGGCGCTGTACCGGTCTGTCGTGGTGAAGAGAGAGCTGAGCCGAAAGGCGAAGCTCTCGATTTACCGGTCGATCTACGTTCCTACCCTCATCTATGGTCATGAACTCTTGGTGGTGACCGAAAGAACGAGATTGCGGATACAGGTGGCTGAAATGAGTTTCCTCTGTAGGGTCGCTAGGCTCTCCCTTAGAGATAGGGTGAGAAGCTCAGAGTAGAGCTGCTGCTCCTTCACATCGGCAGGAGCCAGTTGAGGTGGCTCGGGCAGGATGCCTCCTGGACGCCTCCCTGGTGAGGTTTTCCGGGCACGTCCCACTGGGAAGAGACCCAGGGGAAGACCCAGGACTCGCTGGAGGGATTATGTCTGCCAGCTGGCCTGGGAACGCCTCGGGAATTCTCCCGAGGAGCTGGCCCAAGTGGCCGGGGAGAGGGAAGCCTGGGTCTCCCTGCTTAAGCTACTGCCCCCGCGACCCGACTCCGGATAAGCGGAAGAAGATGGATTGATGAACTTAAGGGTTACTTGTGGAGTACCACAGGGTTCTGTGCTTGGACCTATTCTCTTTACTATATATATGCTTCCAATTGGTAAAATAATTAGACAACATGGTATGAATTTCCAAAGTTATGCTGATGATACACAATTATATTTATCCATAAAACCTGATGAAACCAATCAGTTAGGTAGATTACAAGCATGTCTGGTAGACATAAAAACCTAGATGACTCTGAATTTTCTGCTCCTAAATTCAGACAAGACAGAGGTTGTTGTCTTTGGACCAGAACATTTAAAAAGGAAACTGCTAGGTCAATCACTTCATTTGGATGGCATTAATTTGGCCTCTGGTAATAATGTAAAGAACCTTGGTGTAATTTTTGACCAAGACATGACATTTAAATCTCATATTAAACAGGTTTCTAGGATTTATTTTTTTCACCTTCGGTATATTTCTAAAATTAGAAACATCCTGTCCAGGAGTGATGCAGAGAAACTAGTCCATGCATTTGTGACTTCGAGGCTGGACTACTGTAATTCCTTATTATCAGGAAGTCCACAAAACGCAATCAAAAGCCTTCAGTTGATCCAAAATGTTGCAGCAAGAGTTCTGATGAATATTAAAAAGAGAGATCACATTTCTCCTGTTTTGGCTTCTCTCCATTGGCTTAGTTTAAGATCCTCCTCCTTACATATAAAGCCCTTAATAATCAAGCTCCATCGTACATCAGAGATCTGATTGTTCCAAATGTTCCTAAAAGAGCACTTTGTTCTCAGAATGCAGGTCTACTGGTAGTTCCTAGGATTTCAAAAATAGAATAGGTGGCAGATCCTTTAGTTATCAGGCACCTCTCCTGTGGAACCAGCTCCCAGTTTTAGTTCGTGAGGCAGATACTCTGTCTGTTTTTAAGACTAGGGTTAAAACCGTCCTTTTTGATAAAGCTTATAGTTACTTATATAGACACTCGACCTTATAATCCCTCTCCGATTTCTAACAGTAATGTATTAATTTACCAGAATAAAATGATTAGAGAATTGAACAAAGGTTGAATCATGAATCAGGACAGAAAAAGATTTACACCAGGTTTTAAGGCTAGAAAGTGATGGACAAAGATAATGCCAGAGTCTTCGGAAGAGCGGGCCTTTATCTACTCCAGTTATATCACTTACCAATAATATTTTCTCTCTAATACATAGATTCTGGAGAGGGCGCAGTCCTATGAGCAAGGAGAGATGCATAAGCACTACAATACTTACCCATTTACCTCCTTCTTTCCTCATGGATTTCCAGGCCTGTTCAGCCTGATCCGGCGAGGGGAGGATGCAGCCCGGTCCGGCAGCCCTCCTCAACTCCATCTTCATCACACCGTACATTGCTAATAGACTTAAGAATTAGGAAAAAAATATCCTTTTTCAGACTCAACTGACCCTAACACACAAACTACTTTTCTTTTCTACTACTCTCCAGATATTTTTTTCTGATGTTAATGCGATTGTTAACCCAGCTTTCTCTCAGTGTTTTTCTCCCCATAGAAGCTCTACCCGGTCTGCAACCCTGCTCAGGTATAATGCCCCCTGCTGGATGGGGAGCGTTGGTCCAGATGATGCTCAAAGTCACCGAGCATCCTCCATGCTTCCTCTTCTTCTTCCTTGTCTTCTCAGACCCCCAGACGGTCGTGGCAGATGACCGCTTGTACTGAGCCAGGTTCTGCCAGAGGTTTCTTCCTGTTAAAGGGGAGTTTTTCCTCTCCACTGTCGCTACATGCTTCCTCAGAATTTGGGTTTGCTGAGGAATTGCTGTGGTTGGAGTCTGCATGATCCAGGCACAACCTCACGCCGATGACTCAACGCAATCTGCTGGGATTCCTTACATAGAAAACGTAACTGATTGCAATGTTTGTATAATTGTATTGAGATTACTTTTGTTGTAAAGTGCCTTGAGATGACATTTGTTGTGAACTGGCGCTATATAAATAAAAGTGAATTGAAATGAATTGAATTAAAACAGAAAAAACAATATATGACAGAATTTCAGTTTTATTCATTTAAGGAGGAAAATCTTTCTGAGATATTTTAAAATCTGATATTTTAAAACCTATGTAAATTAGATTTAATTTCAGGTATTCACAGCCTGTGATTTGTTTTACATTTTGTCACATTACCGAACAGTAAAAAGTAGTCTGTGACTCATCATGATAACCAAGGAACACAGCAGACAGATGAGAAATAGAACCATGTAGAAGTTTAAACCTGGATTAGTTAATAAAGTGATATCCTTGTCTGGTAGCGCTACATTGGAATCTAGAGGACTCCCTCTAGGAAAAAATAAATAAAATGAAGCAATATCCATACTGTGAACACCTCATGGAGACTTTTTTTAATCCATCATCAAAAAATTAAAAAATAAAAACATGACAAAACTTTGAACCTACCAAAATATGGCTGTCCACCTAAAATGACCATCTGTCTCACAGCAAGATCGCAGCAACTCTGGTGGTCTTGTAGATCCACAGCTTAGGTTGTTATGTACGCTATAAATCTGTCCTTTTTGGGGAATTGGCAAGAAGAAAGGTATTGTTAAAATATATATTGCTAAAGGTAATCTAGGTGACACCATAAACTTGTGCAAAATCGTGATCTGTTCCAAAATGGAATCTTTTGGTCTATATGCAGAATTCTTCATGTAGTTGAAAAACTATCAGTACACCTCACCGTAAATACACCATGCCTGCCATGAAGCATGGTGGTGGCAGCAACGTGCTGTGAGGAAGCTTTAATGACAGTAGATGTGACAGAAAAGATGGATGCAGCTACTTTAATTATAGGGCAACCTGGAAGAAAACCTGTTCAAGGCTGCAAAAGATGTAAAACTGGGACAGAGGTTGACATTCCTCGAAGACAACCCTAAACATACAGTCTGATTTAAACACTGAGCTATACAGTTAGTAGCACCTATCTGATCTTTAACGAGCTCAGAAAGGTGCTACTAATTAAGATTAATAAGTGGAGTAGAGGTGGACTTTTTGAAGGCAGAATACGTCTTCTTGCTGATTGTCAGGTGTTCATATACTTATGTGCACCAATTAGATACAAATAAATTCTTTAAAAAGTCATACAATTTGATTTCACGATGTCTTTTTTTAAATGCACATACAATGTGAATTTCAGACCATTGCTTAATTTCTCAGTGGGATAACTTGAAAATTCACAGGGTGCGCAAAGACCCAAAGTAATGCACTGTATATCTGGAAAGGGTACTTATACTTTTGCAAAGCACTTTATTGGTCTATATTTTTCATCCTATTTTGTGTAAATTACTTTGTTTTTCCTCAATTCTGCAAGACTGTAATGCTGTCAGTATTTACAAAAGTAAGAAGCAATATTTGTAAACTTGTACGTTTTAGATGGAGCTTGATGTTGTTGAAAAGAGAGCCATAAAAGCACAGATCCAGTTGAAAAAATGCAGAAGCAAGACCAATGTGATGTAAAATAATCACAAAAACTAATTTTTAAAGATTTTGCTGTAAAATATAGTCTTTAGAAAAGAAAAGTGAGCTAATAAATGTCTTCACTTTCATCAATAATAGATGGCACACTTTCCATGCATAAAAATGAGAACAGTTTTTTTTAGTAAAAATTTAATTTATTTCACCATTACATCAGATTGTCTAACAAGGCTACCTATCTACCATTGTCTGAAAGCACTGTGTTATTTTAATGTTTCAGGTCCTTTTAATAATTAAGCAGTAGAAAAAATGCATTTTAAATGTTTAAGGAGGGCTCAGTCTCAGTTCAACATACTGTTCAGTGTTTTTTGTTACACTCGTGTGTTTGCTGCTTATGACCTTTTGGTTTTGCTACACTTCTACCTTGTAGATTTTGAGAAATACAGTGGGGCAAAAATGTATTTGGCAGCCACCCACGGTTCAAGTTATCCCACTTATTAAAAAGATGAGAGCAGAGACATCACGTGGCGTAGCGGTAGATGACGCGTAGACTGTACTTGTATAGTGCTTTATTTAGTCCCTACAAAACTCAAACTGCTTCACACTACATTCAGTTATTCACCCATTCACACACTTATTAACACACTGAGATGGCAAGCTACGCAGTAGCCACAACCGCCCTGGGGCACACTGACAAAGTCGAGGCTGCTGGACACTGGCACCACTGGGCCCTCTGGCCACAATCAGTAGGCAATGGGTGAAGTGTCTTGCCCCAGGACGCGGGCCAATGTGTGCAAAGACCTACAGCTAGCATTTGACTTCTATCATTGCCAACCAAGGTCATATTGCAAATATTAAAATGAACTTTATCCATTCATCTATCCATCCATCCATCATCCATCCATCCATCTTCTTCCGCTTATCTGGGGTCGGGTTACGGGGGCAGTAGCTTAAGCAGGGAGACCCAGACTTCCCTCTCGCCGGTCACTTGGGCCAGCTCCTCGGGAGGAATCCCGAGGCGCTCCCTGGCAAACCGGGAGACATGGTCCCTCCAGCGGGTCCTGGGTCTTCCTCTCAGCCTCCTGCTGGTGGGACGTGCCCGGAACACCTCACCAGGGAGGCGTCCAGGAGGCTAAATGCCCGAGCAACCTCAACTGGCTCCTCTCAATGTGGTGGAGCAGCGGCTCTACTCTAAGCCCCCTCCGGATGACCGAGCTTCTTACCCTATCTCTAAGGGAGAACCCAGCCACCCTGCGGATGAAACTAATTTGAGCCGCCTGTATCCGTGATCTCGTTCTTTCAGTCACCACCCAAAGTTCGTGACCATAGATCAGTGCTTCTCAAATGGTGGGGCCCAGCCCCCCAGGGGGCCGCGGAGGGGTGGCCAGGGGGGCGCCAGATCACCCCCCACCCCGACTCCCTCGCGCCTCCCAGTAGCCGAGGCTTTTATTCATACTTTAACTGTGATTAACCCTCCAGCCACTAGGTGGCAGCAGTGCTCAAACTTGACTGTTCAGCCCAGCAAACTAAGCCTGTACACAGACAGAGCTGAGAGATGAAGATGTTCTCCACCTCTCCATGCAGACAGACTAAACCTGCCCGTCATAGCGAGAAAGCTCACAAAAACACAGACGCCCCCATCCCCGAAAAAAACAAACAAGCTGACGCTTAGCGTGAGGGTCAGAGATATTCATGAAGCAGGAGAACATCCTTTTAAAAATTCTGTAAGCCCATGGTGACAAACAGTGATAGCAAGGTTTGCATTAGAAACAAGAACAAACAAGAGCTCTGTTAGGGAAAAATACGCAAACGAAGCGCTGCAGAAAGAAAGTTAAACATAAAAGCACTGACATACATTTATTTCACTGAGGTCTGGGAAGGACTAGGACATAAAAATGAACACAGGTTTAGATAAATATGGAAGTAATATGAATATTTACGGTTTCCAGGTCTCTATGAGACTTGATCACGTGTTGAGAGATCTTTCGCAATTGGGCCTATGAAAAATTTGAGATTATTCGTTTTGTACATAGGATGTTTTACTTCTTTAAACATGACAGGAAAATACTTAAACCACAGCACTGTTAGATTTGTGAAAATAATTGAGAATAACAGTAAATGTCTTATTTGGTTATTGATTTAGTCACTTGTTTTCAGTCACCACAATTACACACTTTTTGGTTTAATGAATATGACTAGAATGGAAAAAGCAGAATTCAGAAAATCTAAATGGAAAAAGTGGAACTTGTGAAAGCATTTCTAATATAGTTAAATGGATTTCATAGGGTTGCAGAGCTGAAAAGAAATACAGTGAAGGTGAAGAAGTTATGTAGCCTCCCTGAAAAGTGATAAAATGATGAAGCTGAAAGGTTATCAATGAACACAGTTTAAAAAAGCTTTGATATTCCAGATTAGTTTAAAAATGCACATCCCAGTGAATCATTTGAACTGTTTCTGTTCTGAGAATCACACAGACCGAGCAGTCTGGATTAAATGTTACCAACCGATAGCTATGCTCTTCTGTGCTAATAAGCCCTTGTGAACAGTCAGTTGGAGCGTGTGCGCCACATATGGCAGATTTGGGAGCCCTGCATCATTCATGGCTTTAATCATGTTTTTGGTATTGTCACAAAGCGAAACATGTACTGATGTTTTAGGTATACCCCATGTCAGGAGCATTTCCTCGAACACCTGCGCTATAGCCTGGCTGGTGTGCGAGCCGCGGAATTGTTTTGCATGTAATATGGCTCGTTGCGGTGTGAAACACTGGGCTAACACTGCTTGACCAAATATCTGCGTTGAAACTAAACGCAGAGGAGGCCTGCAGTAGGCTGTGGATGTTTTTTCACGGTGTCGTGTAGTTTAGGCAGCTCCGTGTCAGTCATGTAGCAGCAGCTTGGGACATCATATCTGGGCTCCAGAACATGGAGGAGACACAGGAATCCCACATTTTCTACCTCAGAGAGTGGTTCGTCACTCAATGCAATTTACTCTATAATTGCCTGTGTTATTTTCACAGTTCGTGGATTGTCTCTGGACATTTTCTCTCTTCTTGCAAGAGTTCGCTGCAGCGTGGGTTGTGTTGGGTTAGAAGCGTGGGTAAACTCTTTGTACTCGTTGGGATTTTAGGTGATTGATTAAATTACTTGTGTTAAATGTGCTACCTTTTGAACCTCCCCTGGAAAATTTCGCTGAGCACAATTTACAGTCTGCCTTTGTTTTGTCGTCTTCATTCACTTTGAAATAGTTCCACACAGCTGACATGTTTCGCCTTGCCTTCTCCGGGCCCTGGGGGCGGGCACTCGGCGCCTGTGATTAACCCCTTACACGCCGATCAAACATAGACATTTCTCAGACCGTGGTATCTGTCCCAGGTATGGGGTGACTTTTAACGAGAAAGAGTACTCTAGAAAATTTGGTATCAAGGCCGATACCGGTATCGGTGCATCCCTAGAATTAATCATGGCAAATTAACATTCGTAAATATGACAAAAAAAACGACAATTTTTACATGAATAAAGGAAAAATCATTGCTTTTTTGGAATTAAATAAAGGAGAGATTAATATAATTTTTGTTTTGAATGCCACAATCACATTCGAAAGGCCATTTTAAACTATTTGTCTTTTTGCTATTTGCTAAGGCTAAACTAACTGATTAACATTTTCCGTTTACAAAGCTGACTCTTTTTATTATTGTTGGACAACCCTGAGCATCCTCTTAATGGGACTATCCTACGACAATAGAACATATATATGACATTAGATATATACGATATGAGTTGGAAAAAAAGGCTGTTGTATTCCTTCTGTTCTTTATTATTTCCACACAGCTATGGTTGACATAAATGTGAGGAGGGAAATAAATGTATGTGTGATCTCATATGTTAAAAATAACAAATGCATCTAAGGTCAAATTAACCAAAATATATAAATAAACTTAACATTTGGATATCAGCAGCTGTGTTAAACATCTCAGCAATCAAATGTAATTCAGATTTAGTAATCAAATGTCACAATTTACCATTTATATTTTCAAGTAAAACACTCAGCAGATAAAGTCTGGTGATCAATGTAAACATTAGAAATAAATGCTCTTATTGTGAAGTAGCTGTGTCCACACAGATAAAATTAGGGGGTGTCAAATTATTGCATTAATTGCGATTATTTAATTACAAAACAATTTAGCACGCCATGTTTTTATTGCGTTAATCTATTTTTTAATCTGTAATTTTATTTTTTATGTGTGCTAGTTGCCTTTAAATGCAATCCGTGTTTGTCAGGCGGCTCTGCATGGAAGGCCGTCAGAACTGGAGTGTTGTAGTGTTCCACACACAGTATGGCGAAAACGGGAAGACTGCCAGTGGTCAGTTGGAGGCTTAGATCCTGGTCCGGGCTGGAGACGTGAGTCAGTGCGAATAATGCGGATCTGGAGCTTCTTGTCATAGATGGATACAATAACTAAGCGACGATGAGATGGGAGCAGTGGCTTTTTCAGTCCCTGAGGGAAAATAGCTGTGAGGTCGAAGGCCGAATGAACCCCTGGTCAAGCTCTTTAGAGATGTAAACCTCCATCTGTGTTGTTTCTTCTGCTAAGCGAGGAAACAGCCAGCCACGTGGGGTGCTGCTCCGGGCAAGAGGTTGATTGCCATGTTATGTGGTTGATGAGGAGGAAGTATGGCTGCTCTGCTCTTGGTGAATACCTCTGTCAGGTCTCCATAGGGAGACAAGAATTTCTCAGCGTCCAAAGCATGCACGGCCCTCGGTTATTATTATTTGTAAATGACTTATTCTGCTTTTATTGTTGTGTACTATGTTCCTTGTGAAATCCCCTGCTTTTATTTTACTCAATCTGATATGATATTTTAACTATTATATTTAATATGCGATTGTTATAACTATGTGAAGCAAATTGGGCTACCATTTTGTGTATGAAATGGGCTATACCAATAAAACCTGACTTGACTTGGCTTGACTGTTAGATTTTGTTTCTCTGTAAGACACAAATAACAAATGTAGCTCCAAAGTTCGTGTACATATCAAAAATGCTAAAACACTAAAGCAAACCTTTCCAGTACAAGTGGTATTTTTCCACACCTGTACAACAATCTATGTTTCATGCATTGTCTCTAATGAGTCTGGAGCAAATCAGGAGCATTTGTTTTTAGTGGTGCAGAAAATAAACAATTCTATATAAAGACAAAAAGACCATGTAACAAATGTTAACAAATTTCAGTAAATCCTATTTTCAGTAAAGAAAATAGAAGTTTTCTGTTTCTTAGCTCTATACTCAGCATCACCTTCCCATTTTTGTATACTTATAATAAGAGCAGATGCCATCAAGAACAACCACTTGTTTCCCAACCACAGTTCATGCCTGTCATTTTTCTTTGCACAAAGATGTCAGCTGAAAAGATTTTTGCTACTGTTTGGACTTTGCTTCTATTAGTTACACATTCGTATTTCTGTCTTCCTGCTGTGATTGACCATCACCGGTTCTGTTTTGGTTTTTGGTTTTTAAGAAGAAATACATGTATATGTACAAGGTACACCAACATAACTTGATGTAGCATCAATCAAACATACAATGGAAAACTATTTGTAGTTTACAAGAAATTGAAAACAATCAATAAAGCAGTGTAAATATCCTGAAATATTCTGCTACAGGTGTTCCATCTAATTCTTTTCCCAGGTGAGACAGCACATAAAGCAAAGTTTATACTTCTAGAACAGCAAATTTGCACTCAGACGAAGATTTTATTAATCAAGACATTTCTCGTTTATGGTTCTTTTTTTCTTTATCTCCCTTCTCCATTGATTTTTCTGTTAAAAATTCTTGACCAGCAGGGGGTGCCAGCTTTTTGATGTCGGCTTCTGCCTACCAATGCAGAGTAGCTTCTTTTTTTTCCTTCAGCCTGTGAACGCATCCCCCTTCAAAGCGCAATGGACGACAGAAAATTATTTTTATCACAAGTGCAGCTCATAGAATATTCTATAAACATACAAACAAAATACAGCATCCTCTTTTGTTGTTTTCCTACACTTCCTTGTGTTCAGAATTGCCAAAGGACCGGATTAGATACATTATCGATTTAATATAAAGCATGTAGTGCCCAAACGCTGCATTGACTACTTATTACAGCGACTATAGAGCCCCGTTTTGGTGCAGCGATCTCTGGCTGTTGCTGAGCTGAGCAATCACAGGGATACACTCTCCGTAGATGGATATTTAAAA
This sequence comes from Apricaphanius iberus, assembly GCA_028564705.1. Classification (NCBI taxonomy): domain Eukaryota; kingdom Metazoa; phylum Chordata; class Actinopteri; order Cyprinodontiformes; family Aphaniidae; genus Apricaphanius; species Apricaphanius iberus. The sequence continues at coordinate 385,230 of JAPXFQ010000734.1, read as the reverse complement.
AATGGGGCTTGACTCTGTCCGTCCTTGCGTACAGTAGGTGACAGAGAGCCCTTGCGTCGACAGATAATGGCGTTGCGTCAATCCGTATCCGTCAAAACGGAGAAGCATAAACTGGCCTTAACACACTGGATGAGAAAGTGCATTGCATATTGATCTTCTCACAGCACTATTGGAGCCAAATAAAACTGAGAAATAGTCGTTTTTGGCCAAGTTTTCTCATACCTTTAGAACACCATGGATCATTTTATACTGCCAAAAATACCTGACTGTTCTTCCCACTAAGCTGCTCCCTGTGTAAACTCACTCTCTGAATGCATGGACTGTTAACATAATATATATCATTGCTATGATCAAGCACATATTTTGTTACATCTACTTAAGCCACAACTCATAATTTCCCCCTTTGTAACTTACAGCCCAGTACACATTTATTGTCATTCCTCATAAAGATGTGCAACATGCCTTTGGATAAATTAATCTTTTAGTGAAGTATGATGATAGTCTCATAATTTCTGAAGTTTTCGAAAATACTCTCTGTGACTGTGGCTTGGTGGGTACAATAGTTGGCTTGTAATCAGAGCGTTGTAGGTTTGATTAAAGGTCCTGCCTGTCACATGTTGGGCAAGGCACATTTAGCCCATGGCTTCAACTGTGTATACGTGTGTTTGTTTGTGAATGCGAGTAGGTGAATGTGGCTTCAATATAAAAGAATTTTGGTGGTCGGAATGACTAGAAAAGCATTATATAAGTTCAGTCCATTTGTCACTTTATTTGGTTCATTCTCTAAATTCGGTAGACTTTGCGGTCTCTGGTTGCTGAAAAATCCACCAAGATGAAATTGTTTCTAAACATATCTGATAAATGAGTATTTGTACCTCTGGCAAACTATGTTTATTCACCTTACAGTGCATACACACTGACCGCGTACAACGCGACCAGAGAGGTTTACATGTAAAGTCAATGTAGGAGTGATATTAAGCGCGACTGGGGTTCCAGCATCACGTCAGAAGCAGATTTGCATCGCGAAACAGCTTTTCTATTTGAGTCGCGCGACCAAGTAGTGTGACTGATGCGTTTGAGACAGCATCAGATGACAGATGGACAGCCACGCAGCTTAGTATTTGGTGTGTTGGTGGGCAAAGCACGGACCTTCGGGGCACAAACTGGGCGAGCAGGCCAGGTTCTCCACGGTGGCGAGGAGCCAGTGTTTATTGATTCTTCCAACGCTGCTTGATTGGGTCTTCTCCCTCAGGAGCTGTCCCAGCTCCGGCTGAGGCGAGGCCTAACATTTAACGCCATCAGCTCAGAGACCAGAGACAACTGGGAGCTCCCGGAGGGTGGGGAGAAGGAGTGAGGGACGAGGAGGCCAGCCAACTGCTGCAGCAGTCCCGGTCAGGGTCCTCCCACAAGTTAAGTATTTCCGCTTCACGCATGTTGGGTATTTGGAGCAAATGCAGCTATTTGGCTATGAATAGTCAAAGAATCGCTTATGGCAATCAATAAGATTACTAATTTAAATGAAAATTATTATTAACCCGCCTATATGTATACACTCATCTAAAGGATTATTAGGAACACCTGTTCAGTTTCTCCTCAATGCAATTATATAATCAGCCAATCACATGGCAGTTGCTTCAATGCATGTAGGGTTATTGTCCTCGTCAAGACAAACTCCCGAACTCCAAACTGAATGTCAGAATGGGAAAGAAAGATGATTTAAGCAATTTTGAGCGTGGCATGGTTGTTTGTGCCAGACAGGCCGGTCTGAGTATTTCGCAATCTGCTCAGTTACTGGGATTTTCACGCACAACCATTTCTATGGTTTACAAAGAATGGTATGAAAAAGGAAAAAACATCCAATATGCGGCAGTCCTGTGGGAGTAAATGCCTTGTTGATGCTAGAGGTCAGAGGAGAATGGGCCGACTGATTCAAGCTGACCGAAGAGCAACTTTGACTGAAATAACCATTCGTTACAACCGAGGAATGCAGTAGAGCATTTGTGAAGCCTCACCACGCACAACCTTGGGGCGGATGGGCTACAACAGCAGAATACCCCACCGGGTACCACTCAGCTCCACTACAAATAGGAAAAAGAGGCTACAAATTGCACAAGCTCACCAAAATTGGACAGTTGAACGAAAAATGTTGCCTGGTCTGATGAGTCTCGATTTCTGTTGAGACATTCAAATGGTAGAGTCAGAATTTGGTGTAAACATAATGTGAGCATTGATCTATCATGCCTTGTTACCACTGTGCAGGCTGCTGGTGGTGGTGTAATGGTGTGGTGGATGTTTTCTTGGCACACTTTAGGCCCATTAGTGCCAATTGGGCATTGTTTAAATGACGTGGGCTACCTGAACATTGTTTCTGAACATGTCCATCCCTTCACGACCACATGTACGCATCCTCTGATGGCTACTTTCAGCAGGATAATGCACCATGTCATAAGGCTGGAATCATTTCACATTGTTTTCTTGAATATGACAATGAGTTTACTGTACTAAAAACCCGATAGAGCATCTTTGGGATGTGGTGGAACGGGAGCTTCGTGCCCTGGATGTGCATCCCACAAATCTCCATCAACTGCAAGATGCTTTCCTATCAATATGGGCCACCATTTCTAAAGAATGCTTTCAGCACCTTGTTGAATCAATGCCACGTAGAATTATGGCAGTTCTGAAGGCGAAAGGGGGTCAAATACCGTATTAGTGTGGTGTATCTAATAATCCTTCAGGTGAGTGTATATATCAGTCTCTAATAGTTTAGCACTTGCCTAGATAAGGATGAGGTGAATAACTAGGTGAAGGAATGAATTCTAGACGTGTATGAAACATGGAATCTTGCCACATATGTGTGTGTAGAATAAAATGGTAAACAGTAACTTTCCAAATACATTTTTACAGTGACACCCATTTGATGACTCAAGCTAGTAACACTACTGATCAAAATAAATGAATAACCAAAGAAAAAGAACAATGAATGGATATATATGCAATAAAAATAGAAACCATGGAGGAATCTGGATGCTTTAAAGAACAATGGCTTATTTTGTAAATGCTGGAATGAAAGGTTAATTAGCTTTCTAATTGTAATTAGTTTTAACTAAGTAGCTCCATTGATTTATGTCTAAACCAATAAACATTGTAAGGAAAAATAAAACATTCTTTGGATCAAGAAATGTTTGTTTAAAAATTATCCGGGTAAGGAATAATTGTCCTTTAGAAAAAAAAACTCTATTCAGATTGATCACAGCAGTAAATTCTAGTCTAATTCTAGTATTTTGATGCATCGAGGGGTTCAAAGACGGCCAATAAGATTAGTTTCTGTTCTTAATCTATTTGGAACCAATCTCTATTTGAACACTTTCGATTCTTTATTTGTTTATTCCAGGCCTAGGCCAAACACATGGGCTTATGTTAGCATATAGCTTACAGGTAACCTACGTGGTGAGGTTTGGGGCCACTATTACATTTATTGAACATCAAACAAAGAAAAAGAAACTGTCGAGTTGAGTAACTCAAAATAAAATACTACAGACAGCAACAAACCACTGTGAAACACAACCCTTAAATCTTAGTTATCCTAAACTAATATCGCCTCTGCCATACAGACCTTCTGAACGATTGAAAGTTCTTTAGGCATCTCTGTGTTGAAGGGAAGGGGGTTCAGACGATGTTAGCCTAGCAGGCTAACAATGGCTGTGGTAGCTATTTAACAGTGAACCTCATGGTTGTTGGAGGCGTAAGTAGCTCAAACTCCAGCTTTCCTTCACTGAACAGTACCTACACTTCAAGGTGCGAATTGTCAAGCGACCAGCTAGGGGCGTGGCAATTGTTATAATAATACTTTTTTGGCTGTTTTAAAGCTGTTTTTTTCCTACAGGGTTGAGTGTTATGGAGTTTAAGAATTTAGCTAAAAGTAGCTACACATTAGCTTGTGTTTGGAGCAGCATATAGCATGAGAAAACAAGATTTTTTTTTAAAGATAGTCATTAGCTTTTTCAAAAACAATCATAAATATAATTTTTACATGTAACATTGTTGAAAGATTGAGCTTGGCAATGTCAGTTTGATGATAAGGCAAGGCAATTTTATTTGCATAGCACGCTTTTAGCAACATGGCAATTCAAGTCCGATAAAAAACAAATATAAAGTATGCTGATACTTACTTCCTTTTACTGTATGGGCAGGAAAAAGGCTTGAGTGATGTCGCCCCCTGGTTGCTAAAAAAGTTTAAATGAGCAATTATTTTCAAAAGTGGGAGTTTGGGAGGTTGTCACGGGTTAAACAAAAAAGAGGAACATGATTAAAGTATACTTTTTACACAATTCATAAAAAAAAAAAATTAAGTCTAAAGAACACTGACACCTAAAATACCAGAGAAAAAACTTCTGGTTACTGTCCATTTACATTTATGCTTCATTCCCTGAAAGATTAACTTTACTAAATAAGGACATGCTTATTTTTTTAACCTCAATAGAAACCCATAAAACCTTTAGAAACATAATTTTAAAATTATGTTTGTGTGTCATAGTGCAAAGGAACATAGATTCTTCAGTTTGTTGTTTTAAAATATATTTTATGATTTACTTTAAATTTAAAAAACAAAATCTTGGTGGTAAACCTTTGGTACATAAAGTGCACCAATTCAGAGAATTACTCAGTTGGCTAGGTATGGTGTGAATTAAGTTGAAGTTAAAGAGCTACTCTATGAGGCCAGATCAGTTTCATAATGAATAAAGCTACGCAGGGTTTTTCTTGAATGCACATGCTCTGATTCAAAGTGTTATTTCAGATTTGGAATTAAACACGTATATATATATATATATATTATATATATATATATATATATATATATATATATATATATATATATATATATATTAAACACATATCTGTTTCACAAATATACATTCTCTGGTTCACAAATGTATTTTTGATGCAAACCTGTAATAGAACTTCAGAAAAACACACTATTGGTTTCACAAATGCACACGCTATGGTTCACAAATATAATTTTTAATATAAACTCACAGATCATTTGCATCGCTCAATGGGCATTTAGAAACCGCTTCTAATTTGTGAACCTATTTGCATTCGTGAGAGAAATCTTTGTGATGAATTTTGAGAATCTAGCAATGGCTAATGAATCTGTCAATCAAATTCATCAGTTAATCAGCTGTGTTTCGCTTTCAGCCAATCGTATGGTTTCTAACATTTCTATCCACATTGGGGGCCAATGAGGAGGCAACGTGGTGGACAAAGTGGCTGGGGAAGCTGGAGAGGATTTTGAATGCTGCACTGAGGTCAAACAGTGCCAGCACTGTGGTTCTACATTCTGTATTTAAGTTGATGTCACTGACCACCTTGATAAGGGCAGTCTCCGTGCTTTGGTGAGCAAAATACTAGACTGAAAAACATCAAAATGGTTGGAAATAGTTTGGAAGCCATTTAATTGTTGAAACAGGTTTTTCAATAATCTTACTAATAAATTGGAGATTAGAGATAGGCCTGTAATTTTGCAATAGTGACTTGTCCAGATTGTCCTTTTTTAGCAGTGGTTTGTAATTGCTAATGAATAACTAGTAAACCTGTGTGTAACTTAATCTCAGTATAAATCCAGCTTTTCTATAAAGTTTTAGGAGATTTGTAGAGAAAATTAATGAAAAAATAGCATCATGAAGGCCAAGGAGTACACCAAGAAGGTAAATACAGGGAAATGCTTAAAATAAATATTCAAGGCTGCAAAACAAAGTTTAGACTGCAGTTTACCTAACACATTATATGGATTGAAAGTTACTTGTTCTGCCATGAAGTTTTTGTGTTAAATTTTATTTAATTATTTATTTTATTTTGAGGGGGGCTGAATGCTAAAACAAGATGCTGTTAAGCTAAAGCAACATTCATGGCATGTACTGAAGCATCAAGGCCTCAGTAAATGGTTAGGGAACCACCATGTAACTTTGATTATTAAACTTTTTCTTGATTTGACAATAATCTTGGTGTCTTATTACATGCCTGTTTGAGGTCTGAACTCCATCTTGGCAGATCTTCCTTCTGTAGTGTTCAGAATATACCTAAAACACAGTCCCAGTTTCTAATGATTAGCTGCCTCTTCAGTAAATCAGACACAAATTGCATGCAGATTACATGTAAAATATGTACATAAATAAATCTAATCCTTCCTCTTTGATTTCGGGACGTAGATTTTCTGTTGAATAACTGAATTATCTATGAATATAATACGACAGAAAACTGATGAAAATTTTATGACTTAAAATGCATTTAAAGCATTATTAGTAGAAAGGGAGTAAGAAAGATGTAATTTAAAGCTGTCTTCTGAGTTGGCTGTGCAAAAGCAAAAATAAATGCAAACATTATAGGATTTATTGCTTCATAATTAAACACTTTGGGTGAGGTTGGGGTCTTTATTGTTAATGAACTGTTTCACTGTACAGTGCGCAGTGTTAACACAGTTACTTTGAAAAAGTAATATGATTACTGACCACTGATTACTCCTTCCAAAGTAACTTAGTTACTTTACTGATTACTTTATTTTAAAAGTAACTAAGTTAGATTAAAAGTTACTTTCAGCAACTGCCAGTAGCACTTTCCACTGCCTTAACACAGAAACAATAACCAGTTTTGCCAATACTCACTTTATTGGAAATACATTTAAACAGTAAGGCCAGAAATATACTTTTTAATCTCACTTTTTCACCAGTAACTATGAAGCAACAAGACATGTCTTGGACATGTACTATAGGAGAATTTCAATACTGGGCAATTACAGAGTAAAAAACTCAGACTCACAGGAACAGGCAAAAACAAACATGATGATCATAAAGGAGATAATGATTCGAATTACGACAGAAATTGACAGCAGCAGTGTTGTTGAAGTTATGTAAAACCACATTTACTGTTATTGTCGCTTGTTTACCTAATGCTTTTGCCACCAAGTACCAAATATATGTTTTTGCTTAAAAGATTACAAAAATAGTAATGCACAGTGGCTTGAACAAGTAACTTTAATCTGATTACCTGCATGGAAGTAGTAACGCGTTAGATTAGTTGTTACTGAAAAAGTAGTCATATTAGGAGTAACGCGCAACTAAGTAACGCATTACCGGCATCACTGACTGTATGTCTTCTCTATGAAAATAGCTTATGTTTTAGAGGCTTCTCTAACATTGTTGCTAAACATTGCTGAAAAATTACTAGGAACAAAGTACATAGTATTGGCTCTGGAACACAGTAATGGCTCAGTACGAGTGGCCATGTGCTACGACCGTCTGGGAGCTGGAGAAGACAGCAGAGACACAAAAAGAACAGATGGAAGAGTACTTTCTATATTAAAGAAAGTAAAACGTTAACAACAGGACATGGAAGATGTTCGATCACTGTGAGAAACATTCGAGTCGATGCTCCACATGGTATTGTAGCAGAGCAGAATACCAGACCAGGTACATCTTCTATGGAGAGAAAAACACTGAGAAAAAACAAGGTTAACAGCTGAAATAACAGCAAATAATAAAACTGACAGTAGTAGAACAGAAGAGTTGCAGAGTGAAGAAAAGTGGTCAGTCTGTCCTCCAACAGTCTAAACCTATACATGTGGACTTCCTAATAAGGAATTACAGTAGTCCAGTATTGAAGTAAAAAATGCATGGACTAGTTTCTCTGCATCATTCCTGGACAGGATGTTTCTAATTTTAGAAATATATTGCAGAGGTTAAAGAAATAAATCTTAGAAACCTGTTTAATATGGGATTTAAATGTCATGTCTTGGTCAAAAATTACACCAAGATTCTTTAAATTATTACGAGAGGCCAAATCAATGCCATCCAGATGAAGAGATTGACTTTGCAGTTTCCTTTTTGAAAGGTTCTGGTCCAAAGACAACAACTTCTGTGTTGTCTGAATTCAGAGTCATCCAGGTTTTTATGTCTTCGAGACATGTGTGTAATCTACCTAACTGATTGGTTTCATCAGGTTCTATTGATAAATATAATTGTTTATCAGCATAACTGTGGAAATTCATGAGTGTGAAGAAGATTCATCATTGACATGAACAAACTGGGATCCAACCGACAGATGTGATTTAAACCAGTCTGGTGCTGTTCCCTTGATCCCTGCAACATGTTCAAGCCTTTCGAGCAGAATATTATGATTGACTGGGTCAAAAGCAGCACTGAGATCCAACTAGACCAGAACAGTCACAAATCCATTATCTGAGGCCATTAGAATATCATTAGTAACTTTTACCAGTGCTGTTTCAGTGCTATGATGCTCTAAAACCTGACTGAAATTCTTCACACAGGTTGTTCCTTTTTAGATGCTCACATACTTGATTAGCAACTATGTTCTAATTTTGGATAGGAAAGGAAGGATAGATATAGTTCTTTAGTTAGCCAAGTCATCTTGATCCAGGGAGGGTTTCTTAAGCAAAGGTTTAATTTCAGCAACCTTAAATTCCTGTGGCACCATCCATTTATTAAAGATAGATTCATGTTTAGAATAGGGCCAGGAACCAGAGGGAACACTTTCTTAATTAATTTGGTTTGTATCGGGTCTAACATACAAGTTGAGGGTTTAGATGAAGCTAATATTTTTGATAATTCCAAAAGTTCAACAGAATCAAAATGGTACAGACATAAACATGGTTCTACATTTCTCTCTGATACTGCCTCATTTAGTGAAAGATAATTAATCATTTTTGGGAGAATACCAATGATTTTATTTTTAATAGAATTTATTTTACTTTTGAAGAGTCCCATACAGTCTCACTACTGAGAGAATGGGGAATCGTTTTTTAATTACCTCTATTAATGACGAGAAATATGGTATTCTAGCTTGTCAAAGCGCGTTTTTATATAGTAGACTATTTTTCCAGGTTAGATAGGAGTCATTTAAGTGTGTAGAGCGCCATTTTCTATCCAGTTTCCTAGTATTCTGCTTTTAAGTGACAGTGTTTAGTTTTTGCAGTACATCTTTGTAAATAGCCATTAAAGTATTACGTAATAATAATTACGTAAAGCACATTAATTGGAAAATATTGGCGATATTGTAAAATATGACTTTAAAAATCAGTTTTAAAATACATAGGCGCGGATCCTCTTTTCAGGGGAAAGCCATATTAGATGACGTCTTTACTTCTACAAGAGCCCGGACAACTTCACCTATTAATTGGTCTGGGATACTTAGTAAATCTGATTGGAACATTTTTTGCAAATCCTCCTCCTCACCCAGTACTTCTAGGAATGTGAACTGTAGTCGAATTTAAGACTCTTAAAAAAAAATGAGAGAGATTCCTTTAAGCGTTTGGAGGTTTGAATAAAAGTCGATCGTAAAGGAGAACAGTACAGATCACAGTGAATGCTGAATGCTGCCTCGTCCCAGCTCAAATGAAAATAACTATTTATAAAGTTCAGCAACCTTGCCTCTATGACTTCTGAAGACAAAACTATTCTCTCAGGGTGGGGATTTCTCAGGATGAAGGCACCTGGCTCTTTAGCTGGGAATAAGTGAATCTTGACAGATACAAAACAATGGCAATAGCTTGGGTTAAATTGTAACACAATAAGAGAAAGTCTCACAACTAAGTATATAAGAAGAATCAATTTTCTCAGGCAGTGAGGTTTTCTCTAACCTCGATTCCCATGTGAACTCAACACCTGTTTTCTGGCCCATCTGCTCTTCTGTTCTTCACACCCTCTGCTCTCAGTGTTAATAATACTAACAGATGAATCATAATAATACATTTCTCCATCACATGAACATTTAAATAATTGGAAGAAATTGACTCACTTATACGGATATAATCCTTCTACTGCAGCCAGGTTTCTGATAGACAAAACATATATCAAGACATATAAATGTATTACAACATTTTACAACCCAGTACACAACCCACAAGCCAGAGGAAGGTTTAAACAGGGAAGAACAAGTGAAAAAGAGTATCTCGTTCTCAGGTTCCAGCTGTCGGGGGAGGCAGCAGTTCCCCTCAGGAGATTGGGTTCAACCACCAGGATCACTTCATCCACAGGATGGGGTAGAGCCAGAGGGAACGGTCTCTCAACAGCAAACAAAAAAACTCCACACTAGGGTGGTGAGGAATACAACTAAGGATCCTGGCACTCTCAGGAGGAAGCAGAAACAAAAATCCCTCAGATCAAAACAGTGTGGTTAAAAAATAAATAAAAAAAAACAGTCTAGGGTTACACGCATGAAATTCATCCTAGGGAAGCAGGCAAAAGTCCCAAAATCCAACAAGCAAAATCAGGGTCAGGTCTCAGGCAGAATACTCAAAACTCAGTGAGTGGAAGACAGCTACTCACAGTTCCAGCAAGTTAAAAGCTGAAGCAGTGGTAGAACAGTCCAAACATGAGCAATGGTTTGAGAGCTGTGGCAAGTAACTACAGATGACCTTGCACTGGCTCAGAGTATGAGAGGCATCTAAATAGAGACCTGGCAGGTGGAAGCAATCAGGGCAGCAATGGGGAAATGGGCGTGGCCAGAAAAGGTGAAAGACAACAGCATGATCAGGGGCCTGTACCATGAAGCGGGTTAGGTGGCTAGCCAGCTATGTTTCAGCTTAGTTTCCACCAACCCTGGGTTTTAGGTTGCCATGGTATCTTACGCTGCACGGCTAACCTGCTCCGGGGCAGGTTATGTTCTGGATTCGAGATCTCAGACTGAAGTTTGACCAATCAGCTGTGAGCAAAGAATCATGTAGGTGACGTCACTTATTCCCAGCGTCTGTTCTCTGTTGCAATGGCTTCACCTTTTCTCCCAAATCCTGTGGACATCTCCGCGCAGATTGTTAGATGAGCACTTCGTAGAGAAAGAGTTTTTAGGGACAGACAAAATCCATTTGACTTTCCTGATGCTTACTTGTATGAAAGATACAGATTTTCCGTGGAAGGAATGTCTTATCTTTGTGAACTTCTTGAGCCGCAGATAACAAATGTGACTCGTCAAAGCCATGCCCTTACTGTACTGCAAATGCTATGTATTGCGTTGCGGTTTTTTGCAAGTGGTACATACTTGTATGGGGATGCAGAGAATCTAGGGAAAAACACAGTCTGTCAAACCGTTCGAAAGGTGGTCCTCGCTCTACAGGGGTACATAAATAGCTTAATTGTGTTCTTTGAACATTTATCGACCATGTCCATAAAAGAGGGCTTTTATAAAATTGCCGGTAAGATATCTTGATAGGGTGACATCACATGAACAAATTTAACATTTCACACTCATTTTTTTTCTTCTTCAAAAAAGCATATTTCACACTTAGAAATCTATTATACAGTGGTCTGCAGTACCTACCTGTTAAGAATTATTTTAAATATATATTTTTTAATATGATTAGCCTACATAAATGTACATTAATTGTTTAACCTACGCATTAACGCAATCAGCAATCTTCCTCCAAGATTGTTCTCTTGCTTTGGCAGCAGATACAGTGTTACTGCGTACTTCTATATTCTTCATATTTCTGAAGAATTATCTCTTGCTCCGCTGAAAAGTATATAGCTCTCGCTCTATCCATATCGAACGCTATTGGTTGTTCAGTGTTGACGTCACTCTTTTATGTGCACGCGTGTGTGGATTCATCATAGCTTAAGGATCACAGCCTGAGTTGACAAAGAAAGTTGATGAGCTGCGTCATGGTACCAATAAAGCCTGATTGCATCGGTTTGGTTTTGTCGACTCAAAACCAATCCTGTAACCACGAGTTTGTTCATCTACCTTCATGATACAGGTCCCTGACAAGATGATCTGTGTGTTTGTTGTGAGCAGTAGAGGAGTGGGGAGAATGATGCGAAAGTATAAAGAAATAGTGTCTGATTAAAAGACAATCAACAGGGATAAACAAGTTGAAAACGAATGGAAAGGATTAAAGCCTTGGAAATATCTTGATGGAAAGAAGAAGAGGAATCCTGTTGGATGAAATGCAGAAAAAGAAAGAAGGAAAGTCAAGGGCGGGTAGGCACGACTGTGGTGAATGAGAAGGAAAAGGGAGAAATAGAAGAGTATGAAATTGAGGATAGTAACATGGAGATGAGTTTTGTTTAGGATTCAGTGAAAGGAAAAGGAGGCAATAATTCAGATGAAGAAGAAACAAGGAAACAGAGAAGGATTGAAGCAAATGAAAGCTCTAATGCTGCAGAAGAAAATTAGTTTAAAATTATTCTGAAAATCAATGAGGGAGATGGAGTAAACACAGTGAGTCCAGTCAAACTAACTTCCATCCTGAAAAATCAAGTTGGGGACATTAATCTAGCTAAAGTCCTAAGGGATGGAAATATGCTAATCATATGTAAAACAGAGGAACAAAGAGAAAAAGCTTGTAAGATAAAAGAAGTAGGAAATAATAAAAAAACTAGTGTGAGCAAAGTGGGAATGGGTGGACAAGGACCAAAAGGAATAATACGGGGAATTCCTGTGGATATAACTATTGAGGAAATAAAGAGAAATCTGAAAGGGGCAAAGGTGAAGAATGCTAAGAGATTTACAGAATTTAGGGATGGGAAAAAGAAAAAAAAAGACTCAGTGTTAACTGAGTTCCAAGGAAACATTCTTCCATATAGGGTCTTTCTGGGATGCATGTCCTATACAGTAAGAGAGTACATACCAAAGCCAATCAGATGCTACAAATGTCAGAGATTTGTATATACAGCAAATGTGTGCAAAGACAAGAAAAGATGTCCAAGATGTGGAGAAGAGCATAGTTATGAGGAATGCAAAACTAAAATGAAACCGATATGTTGTATTTGTGGGGGAGAACACAGTGCAGCATATGCAGGATGTCAAGTAATGAGGAGAGTGATGGAGGTGCAGAAAACTAAAGTTCAAAACAAAATATCGTATACTGAAGCAGTGGAAAGGGTAGGGAAGGTGCCAGAGAAAATAAATATGAATAGAGTACAAGAAGAACAACAAAGAGTGGAGAAAGAAGGAAAAATATGGATAGATGTTAAGAAACTGGTGACCTTCATTGCAGGAGTGATAAATGCTACAATGGAATCAAAATCAAAAACAGAAAGAATTCAAATTATAGTATATATAAATATATAAAGAAGAAAGGTTGAAAAAAGAGAAGGGAGACGGATATTTAAAATAGAATATTGGATTAAATTTAGATAAATATGTGAAAAAGAATATGTGAGGATAAAAATGAATGAAGATATAGAAATAGTGGAAAAAACATAATAACTGAAGCAGCAGAAGTAACTATATCTAAGAATAAAGGAACCATGAGGTGGATTGAACGATGAAAAAGTGATTAAGGAGAGAAAAAAAAGTATGAAGATATTAAAAAGGACACATAATGTTGAGAATCTAATAAAATATAAAAGGACAAGCAGAAGCAAGAATAGTAATCAAAGGAGCAAAAGGAGAAAACTGGAGGAAATTCTGTGATAAAATAGGAAGAACAACATTAATAAGTGAAATATGGGGAATGATAAGAAAGATGAAAGGAACCTATAAAAGAGTACAAATATCCAATAATTAATGTAGAAGAAAATTGCTATTAAAAATGAAGATAAAGCAGAAATGTTAGTAAAAACATTTGTGGGGATAAAAATTAAAATGTATCAGAAGCTAGGCAAAGAAGAAGAGAAGAAACTAGAAAGAAGAATATTGTAGAAGGAGCGGAAGAACAAAGATCAACAGACATAGATGCACCTTTTTCATTATTTGAATTAGAAAGGGTAATGAGAAGAAGTAAAATATCAGCATCAGGAAAAAATAATATTAATTATGAAATGCTTAAACAATTAGGGGATAAGATTAAACATAAACAATTTGAATTATATACTAAAGTATTGGATAAAGGAAAATTACCACAAAATTGGAAAGAGGCATTAATAATACCAATACTAAAACCAGGAAAAAATTGAAGTAGGCCAGATAATTATAGACCAATAGCATTAACATATAGTCAAATTAATGGAGAGGTTGATTATAGAAAGATTAAATTATTATTTAGAAAATAAGAAAATGTTAACTTAGTATCAAATGGCATCAGAGGAACAATGGATCCAGTAGTGAGTCTATTAGTAGTTTTTTTCGATATAGAGAAAGCATATGATATGGTGTGGAAGGACGGATTAATTATTAAATTAAAAAGATTAGGAATTGTAGGGAAAACATTTAATTGGATAAAGGATTTTCTGTTTAAAAGATTAATTCAAGTGAGAGTAGGGGATAAAATATCAAAAAGTTATAAAGTTGATAACGGAAATCCTCAAGGGAGTGTTATTAGTGCAGTGTTATTTTCTGTTATGATTAATGATGTGTTTGCAGATGATGGTATTATATGGAAAATGGTAAGAAATATTAAATATATACAGAAGAAAATACAAGGAGCAATTATAAAGGTAGAAAATTGGTAGTTTAACTGGGAATTTAAATTTTCAGTTGATAAATCTAAGAGTATGGTTTTTACAAAGAAAAGGGATATCAAAATTGAACTTAAATTGTATGGAAATATACTAGAGCAAGTACATAGTTTTAAATATTTGGGAGTCATATTTGATGAAAAATTAATCTCGAAGGAAAATATAAATAAAATAGAAGAAAAGTGTAAAAAAAGTGATTAATATAATGAGATGTTTAAAAGGGAATGATTGGGGAGCTAGTTCTAAAGCATTAAAGAAAATATATATATAGTAATGATTAGATTGATTATGGTAGCATAGTATATAGTTCAGCGAGTAAAACACTATTTAAAAAGATAGAAATGATACAAAATCTGACTTTAAGATTATGTTGTGGATCCATGAAAACCACTCCAATAGTTTCATTACAAGTTGAAAGGGGAGAGATACCTTTAAATATAAGATTTAAATTATTGAAACTTAATTATTGGGCTAGTGTTCAGGGAAGTAAAGGAGATTAACATATAAAAGAAGAGATGATAATAGGAGGAAATTATGGTAATAGGAAATATGAGAGTACGATATGGAAATAATGTAAATTAGCGGAGGTATTAAAATTGAATAATAAATAAATAATTAATTCATTCTTATATTCAGCTACACCTGTTTGGCTATTTCCAAAAGTAAATGTAGATTTTTACATTCAGAATGAAATCATTAAAAGAAAAGGTAAAGGAAATTGGGATTATATAGTGGAAAAAAGATTAAATGAAACATATAGAACATTCATTCTGATATATACAGATGGGTCAAAGGAGTTAAATAAAGATATAACATGATTCTCTTTTTGGATTCCAAATTTAGGTATATATAATAAAATTAGAATACCTAGTAGTCTGTCAATCTATACAGTGGAGATGTTAGCTATTTCTTTAGGTTTACAGTGGATAGAGCAAAACAGAATTAGGAAATATATTATTTGTTCAGATTCAATGTCAGCCTTAGAATCAATTAATAAAATGTCAGCGGATAAAAAAATGGATGTTTTATATGAAATATATGAATGTTTGTTTAGGTTAAAAAAGGTTAATTCAGAAGTTAGGTTTATGTGGGTTCCAGCTCATAGAGGGATAGAGGGTAATGAAATTGCATATTTTTACGCAAAACAAGCTACTAAAATGAATACCATGATGGAAATATCATATAGTATGGCAGAAATAAAATAAAATATTAAGAAGAAGATTATGGAAGAATGGCAATGGAATTAGATAAGAGAGAAAAAAGGAAGACATTTATATAATATTAAGGAAAAGGTAGGTAAAATGAAAAATATTAAAATGTGTAATAAGAATCAAGTAATAATTTTAAGAATGAGAATGGGGCATACAGGTTTAAACAGTACACTCTTTATGATAGGAACACAATACAGGAATTTGTGATTGTGGAAAGGATAAAGAAAAAGTAAAGCATGTAGTATATAAATGTGAAAAATATATAAAGAATAGGAAAATATTATCAAGGAAACTAAAGATGAAAGTTAATGAAAAGTTGAATTTAAGGAAACTATTAATTTGAGAATTAGATGTTTATAGATTAATAATTGAATTTAAAAAAATAGTAAATTAATAAATAGAATTTAAATAGAATATAGTTTTCTCCCTACTACAACTTACACTCCCACACAGAAGGTGGCGGAAATGCACCTAAAGTTGGTTGCCTCCTGCCAATAAACTAAAAGAAGAAGAATATGATCTGTGACATTTACAAATAAAGTCTATGAAAAGAGAGATCTTTTGTTAAATAAACCACATTTAATTGTGTGATGTTTAATCAAAGTTGTATTTATATTAAAGATATTTTCATAATTTGCTTTTGTTAGGTTAACTTTTTATCCATTTGATTTTGGCCGTGGGTAAGACAATGTCTCAATGGGGAAACAAGTGGGTAACAGTATAGAAGCTGCAGAGAGGGTTAAACTATGACTCTGCTTCCTGGTCTGGACCCTGGTTTGTCAGTTTTTTTAAGGACTACGAAATCTTGCAAGATTCGTAGAAAGAAGAGCTACTCCATTCAAAGTGGGATGGATACCAATACGGATCGGACTGGTTTTCCCAAAAAAATATTACGGTATCAATGTAGCCCACATTGTTTGTAGGACAACATTGATGGAATGAGAGCATGCTGGTAAATATGTTTTCACTGGTTTGATTGGGCAGGGGACAAGAAAAGATTACAGAGTCCGACATCATTTTAGCAAACTTACACACGGAAGCAACACTAATTTTAGTGACCTCCGATTGGTGTAACCGTATGTCCTTACCACCAGCGTCACTCGTTGTCATACCAATGGGCAAGATATTTAAGCCCAAGTTACCTACCAATCTCTGTGTTGGTGTATAAATCTCTGTACGTTTGGGAATGCAAATGGGTGTATCTGGCTCTACTGAAAAATGCTTTGAGTGGTCAGTATGGGGAGCCTAAGTCTCCTCCCCTTCTGGTCGGCCTGTGAAAAGAAATGAATGAAAGTCAGTGGAGCAAAGTTTTTTTTTTGGTCCACTTTGCCTAATGCCCTCATTCACACGTCTCTTAGATGATATCACATCTCAATTTGCGTGATAACTAATGATGATTGTGTTTGTCATATGATTTCTGATTTATTTGCTTATTTCCAAATGGATAGAAGTTCGCTTCGCTTCAGGTCTGAATACAAACAGTCCGACCAACTCCACAATACATGCGCCTTTTTTTATAATGTCACTAATATTCTTTAACCCACAAATTGCTGTAGTGAATGTTGTTAATTCCTGAACTTCTGTTTAATCATGCTGCTGACAACATATCGGGGGTCAGAACGTGCAGAACGCATTGTTTCATTCTTTTACTCTATGCATTCGCTGTTCTGAATTTTCAAGCAGAGCATCGCGAAACTTGCTCTGAAACGCAATTGTCAGGAGATCATAACACCAACAGGACATTTTTGTCAGAATAAACAGCTGAGCAGTAGATAAATAGGAAAGGACATTAGCTTCAGTCTGAAGATTCCTGCGCTTACCTCTCATCGCTCAGTCATTGTTCCAACCTTGGTTCAGATCATAACCACACATCAGTTGAACAAACCACATCACCACACATCTGGAAAACTCCGATCCAGTGTGCCTCCTCCGTCTCTCTCCGACTTTATTATGCCACAGCTCTCGCCACTATTAGCCCTGGGGCTAACTCCTCCAGCAGCTCTCCTCCGCATCTGGAACACTGAAACATCTCTTCACCCTCACATCCATTCCTGCAGCTCTGATATTCTTATGATTTCACAAGTGTTTACCTCCTTTTCCGGGTCTTTGCTAGTTCCGCCCATGCCATCGCTGTCCAATAGCAGCACCAATCGTCACACACATGGATGTGTTTGCAAAATATAGTCAACTTGCAACTTATCTGAAGGATGAATTCTTGGCCAATGAATTAAGACACACAACACTAAAGAAGCACAGAGATTTTATTTCAAATTTAAGGAATTTATTAACAAATTGCTCAACAATCACAAACTAAATTACACAGGAAGAAGGTAAATAAAAGTATCAAAACAAACAAACGTCACAGGAAGTCCCGACCTCATGAGCTTACATAGGACATTCGAAGCAGAAGGGGAAATGGGCAGCTGGAAGGCTTTCGTCACTCAGGTGTGAATTTCAAAGGTGGGTGTGACAAAGACAAAGGAGACTGCGTGGTCTGAACTAGATAGCTTTGGCTTAGCTTCACAGCCCGACAAAAGGGTTCAAGACCGACGGCCGGCACTCTATTGTTTCCTGCTGGAGCGACCACGTTGCAGAGTACCCTATGAAATCTACACAGCAAAACATGAAACAAAGACAGCACACTACTTCTACTTGCAAAGAAAAGAAAATGAGTAACTAACATTAAACACAATTAGCAAGTAGTTCCAACAGAAACACATGCACAAACGATCTGCTAACTTTGTTCCACCTAGGTACCGTATTGCTCCAAATATAGGACAAGATTTTTTTTCATTGAAAACGATGTAAAAATGTGGGGTGGTCTTATTATCAGGGTCTAAAGCCAGTTACCTCATTGTGGCTGGCGTCCTCAACGGGAAAAGAAAAATGGAGAGGGGTAGTTTGGAGCAGAGTGGAAAAAACTGGGGAAAATTAACTAACAACTGAGGCAAAGTTATGATGTTAACTTTAAGATGATGGTGGTCAATGCAGCATAGGCATCAAACAACAGTCAGGCAGCATTATCTAATGTATTGGATGGCAGTGAGGATGATGTTCTGTGGCAGGAGACAGAATCATAGTATGAGAGTGACTGGGCACAGAGAGGCAGAGGACGTCTGTGGGTAAACTCTTCATACAGACTTTTGATGTGTAATGTGACTGTATATCTGACATGTAATGAGGAAGGTTCTTACAGTTTGCATGTCAAAATGTGCGGTCCTCCTCTTCTTACATTGGGGTTTTTTTGTGCTCAGTTTCGATTAAGGATCGCTAGTGTCTTGCTTTACTAGAATATACATTGCAGATCTTTGTGATTGCATTAACAGGCAAATATTAGAGCAATCTGTAATTTTTATCTGTGACTTTCAATTAAAAATATATATACAATTTTTATAAAGATTAGTCTTTAGAAAGTGGGGGTTGTCTTAAAATCTGGGTCATCGTATACGGTATTACGGAAATTGGAAATGTCCTACTTTGATATTTCTTCGGTCCATGATCAGGGGATAAGGCGTTAAAGAAAAGGTTGTCCTGGGTGAGAGATGAGGATTAATTCGTCTACCTCAGTTTGCAGGGATGAGTTTGAGTGTTCCTGCAACTGCTTGGAACATGCTAAGTGAAAAGCACCAGCTGTGGGGAGATTTTGGCTCTGATTGGATGGTGTACAGAGAATGGAAAACCCCCATTCAGTTCAGGATGATACCTCTCTGACTAGCTGGTAGAATTTAAAGGACAAAGTGATACACTAGCGGCCACTCAAGTTTCGCTCCATAACAGCTCCCGCAGGTAACTGGAGAGGCTGACCAAGGTTTAGTTGACTGAACATTAGTTTTAGAATAAAAAATATGCAAATGTTATAAAAAATTTGTTACAGTACAATGTGTGTCCAAGATCGCTGCCCTCTTCTTTCAAAACTATGTGGATATCATCTTGCAGTTCAGAGACCCAAACTGCACCTTCCCACGTGAGCCATCAGGACTTGCTGTGATACAGAACAGCTGTCTGGTTGAACCCCAAATTTTCATTGCGCAGCACCACAAAAATCCTTTGACGAGTCGTGTTTTAAAGTAGTTGAATGTACCGAAAAGCTGAAAAGCGGTGGAACGATAAACTCCAGGAGCATTTACAGAGAACATAATTAGCTAAGAAGAAATGTGACACTGAGAGGATTGAGGAGAGTAGTCAGGAGTACAGGCAGATGAACTATATGGCAAAGGTAGAAGTAGCAAAGGCCAAATAAATGGTATCAAATCAAATCAAACTTTGTTTATAATGCACTTTTCATGAAAGAAATGCATCTCAAAGTGCTTTACCGATTGCAATGACCCCACATAAACCACATTTCCATCCCTACCCTGCAGATTTAAAAGCATGATCCCAGATATACCCCCCCAAACTCTCATGCACACATACTGTTAAAAACAATCATAAAAGGACATTGGGCTGAGTACAGAGGAGTCAGGCTAAGAAAACGGCAAACCATCAGAGGAGCCGCCTGCATCAGCAGCAGGCTATCAATGGCAGCAGCGAAGGCAATAGCCCAGTGCACCAGAGGAGGGAAGGCTGATACTCCCACCCAAGAACTACCTGGAAAGCACATCGGCAGCCATAGCCGATCATGCTAGGTTAGACAGTAAGGAGGTATAAATGTTTTGTCTATGTTGGTGAGGCAGAGAGATGGTAATAGAAAGGATGTCCAACAGGTTAGGGTGGTTAAGGATGCGGATGGAAATGTAGTGATAGGTGCCAAGTGTGTGATGGGAAGATGGAAAGTACTTTGAAGAGTTGATTAAGGTAGGAGCGAATGTAATGCAATGTGCTCAGTGAGTTATGATGAGTCTTTCAAAAAAGGGGGGAAATCAAAAAAACTGTCAGGTTTATAGCCATAGAGTGTTAACTACTATTAGGTTAGAATGTAGAATCGTGGTGCCATAAATGTAAAAAAAATCTTGCAGGGGTGGTAATACAGGTAATACAACGGCTTGTGCAAAAAGTTTGATGTTTGATAAATCACACAGTGCATTTAACGCCTACTTATTTTAATGTTCTCCTAATATTTTTTGCCTACTGACAGAGATTATAGATGTAAAGTAATAGATTTAAAGGGGCTGTATCATGCTATTTTACAGCTTTCGAACTTCTGGGATACACACATATATAATGATATAGGATAAAATGTTACCGTTGGCGTTGGTATCAGTATTAACTTGTCCTGGAATTTAACTTGTATCCTGTAGTTAATGTTACACAACCAAGTGAAACGGCTCTTTTCTCTGTAAACCTGCCTCCAAGAATTTGAAAATCACGAAGCACCACAATCAAACTGTTACATTAAGGGCTCAGACGTTTGGTTTATTTTTTTATTTATTGTTGTTATTGTAAAAAAACTGGAGTCAATAAAGTCTATCTCAGTTGCTTAAACTTCAGGCTTTAGACACAGCCCAAACCAACACAGCTGCATCCACCAAGCAAATCTTTCCAGCCCAGTATATATAAAAAAAAACGTGGGTGTTGTTTGCACCTGTTAACTGTACATTCTGAGATGCTACTGATCAATTAATTAACTATACAATGCTTTTATAAAATCACATAAGCAGCTTGATAAATGGCTAACCCACATACATTAGAATTAACATGTAGCCACTCACTTCTCTGTCCATCAGGTCTCTTTGTTCTTTGATCCAGCAGCTGTTCTTAGGAATGTAGAATAAAATCCTGTAATCCATGCAGCCAAATGGGCGTTTTCAGAGAGAAAGTAAAAAATCCACTATTAAAAAGTATTTTAAGATGCCTAAAACCGAAGTTGCCATGCACTGTGAGGAGGAGGGTGTGTTTGAAAATCTACCAGGGGTAAGCCACTCTGCCTGCAGGGGCGGTGCAGACACCTCTAGCACTCAACTTTTAACCAGTGATGTCACTAGTTGAACACTCAGTCGATTTCTAGAAGAATTCAGGAGGATTACTCAGACATGCGTGAATTAAGCCAATAAACACTCTGATTGTTTTTTTTATGAGAAAATTGCATTACCAGATGGTTAAAAAGTCAAAAAACTTGATTTTGCATGATATAGCCCCTTTAAGCAATTACACTCACACAAGCTTAATTTAATAGTACTTAGGGGTAAAATAGCTAAAGCAACGGATATGCTGAAATTCAAAGAAGTCTTCATGGGTTGTGTTAACAGTACTCTCAAAGGTACACTCTAATCATTGTCATTGGCCTTGAAGGCCTCTTAGCGGTGAATCCAGCTTGAGCATTCAGTTTATTGTCTCTTGCTTTGACAGAGGCACAGTTCTCAATTTCTACAGATTTAGTTTTAACTTCTGAGGAAAAAAAAGCACAACACTTTGCTTGGTTGGATACATTTTTAACCAGTGTGGTGTTGGAACACAGATTATGTCAAAGCCTCAGTAATATGCTGTGCCTTCAAAAAACGTTCACCTTCTTGGATGTTTTACCATTTTATGACTTTTAGAAATCAATCATCATAAAAATTCATTTGTTTAATTTATTGAATAAATCTATTAGTTATGAGCTACAACACACTTAATTTCCCTCTGGGATCAATTAAGTATTTTTTAATTGAAATGAAAAGAAAAAATTGGCTTTTTTGACAAAAACCAAAAACAAGATAAACAAACTGTTAAAACTAAAAGCAAAAACTGATTTTTACTAAATAATCACTGTTAATTAAAAGTAATAACAGCACATACAAATAAAATAAAGTAATATAAAATAGGGAATTTCTTACTTACCTTCAAGTATTTAGTTGATACACATTTGGCTCCAACCATAGGATAGAGATCTAGAGTTTGTAGATTTGTCTCATTCAGGCTTGCACATCTGGAGCTTGGCAGAGAACAGCCCTTTTTAAGTCCTGCCAAGAATTCTCTGTTGGATTGATGTCTGGGCTTTGACTTGGCCACTCTAGAACATCCAGCTTGTTGTCTTTAAACCATTTCTGTGCAGCTTCAGCTGTATGCTTTGGGTCGTTGTATTGCTTTGAAATAAAGGTTCTATGAAGCTGTAGTTCTCTTGGAGATGTAAATGAAATGTCCTTTAAGATTTTCCTATATTTTGCGGCATTCATTTGATCTTCTTCCTTTACAACTCTTCCAGGGTTTGCTGCTGAAAAGTATCCCCAAAGCATGATGCTGCCACCACCATGCTTCCTGGTGGGGGTTTGATGTCAAAAGCCAACTTTATTTATTTGACCATGGAGCCTCTTTGCTACTAAAGCTTGTAACTCCTTCAGCGCAGTCATAGGTGTCCTGGTAGCCTCTCTGACTAGTCTCCTTCTTGGTCACTCAGTTTGTGAGGATGGACTGACTTAAGCAGATTATGCAATTGTCATATTCCTTCCATTTCTTAATGGCGAATTTAACTGAGCTGCAAGGGATTTTTAGTTGAGATTTTTTTTGCATCCATACCCTGCTCTATATTTTTCAACAAGCTTTGCTCTTAGTTGCTTAGAGTCTTATTTTATCTGTATACTACAGTCACTTGAAACACACTCATTTGCACTGTTCACTTTGACATAAAAGGGTTTTTTGTAAAAAAACAAAAATAATATCTTTTGATCATAATTGATGTTTTGATAGCAAAAAAAAGGTAAAATATCAAGTGTTATGAGTACTTTTTATGGACACTTGGGGTGAAGCCGAACCTGGATATGGTATTCAGAAAGGCACATGTTTTGTACAAATATTTATTTCAAACAAATACTTTAGGAGATATTTGTATTTAGGAGCAAGAAAATGTTCTACTGTAACTAATCCAATGAAAAGAGTCACTGGACATAAATATTCGCCTGCACTTCTCGTAGTAGCCCCGCATAATCATGAAGGTCAAGGCACACCTCTGGGTCGCTTGTCTCCATGATGAAAATAAAAAAACACCAAACACTGACACAACAGAACTGAAAGGATAATGAAGAAACATGGCTACATTTGGAACATACACTATCACGTACAACAGAAAACATCTACAATTAACACAAACACATTACCCATACGTCATAAATGTACAACTGTCACCCAACTGTTCTTTTTTTATTATGGCCACTGTCGTAGAAATCTGGGTTTCTGAGAGGCCTCGGATGAGAGGATAAAACAAAAGTGTCAGCCATATTTGTACATAGTTTATTTTACGTGCACTGAGCGCCTCCTGAAGCTTCAGCACAGATGCATGAGTATATATATTAGTCAGCCACACCCTATTGAATCAGCTTCTGTCCGATCAATACATCATACAGTTATGGTAGGATAACTAACACTCTGTTCTATGCATCAGAGGATAATCACAAGAACAATCACAGAACAACATGGAATAGGTAAACACAGGATCTGTCATGAGGCAATAATGGATGTTTCACTTCAGTAGTCAAGATGAGATGTTTACATACAATTGGTTCTTGTTTGTACCTTAGAATCAGAACAGCTATCTAAGAGCTGAGTAAGAGGATTAAACCTTTCTTAATGTCCCAGCATAATACACTTTACCGTCACAGCCACAGCAGCCTTTATTTTGGTCTCTTTTCCATGATGTTACTGTTACATTTTCATTACTGGATTTATGGGAAGAAATTAACCAATATTGCATATACATAATTATTAAAATGGATAATAACGTAAATGAGAATTGTAACGTAAAAAAACAAACATATTGTTATGCCTGTTTTGAATTTTAATTGAATACAAATACTTCTCCCCCCTCAAATGGAAATACAATACAAATACCGGCTGCTTTGCAAACCCTTAATGAACACTGTAAACATTATATAGATTAA
The DNA here is from genome assembly GCA_028564705.1 of Apricaphanius iberus. Lineage (NCBI taxonomy): Eukaryota > Metazoa > Chordata > Actinopteri > Cyprinodontiformes > Aphaniidae > Apricaphanius > Apricaphanius iberus. Next base: position 360,825 of record JAPXFQ010000734.1, on the reverse strand, counting down.
AAACAGACGGTGCTATGTTTTTGTTCTGATCCTCCTCAAAAATAATTTATTGATCCCATAGCAAAATTAGATAATGGTGTAATTGATAGTATTCAAAGTTTCTTCAAGAAGATGTAAACTGTGACGGTTGTGGGCAGCAAGGACCTCCTTTAGTGGCATGTGTTTCAGCAAAACTGAAGAAACATCTGATTAAAGAGGATTCCTCAGAGTTGTCCTTGTCCATAATGGTTTTGATTTTATGACAAAACTTTCTTTGCATCATAATCTCCAGAGGTGCAGCAGTGACTCCAGTTGCAGTCCAAGCCTTCTTTTTTAAGTTGCTTTGGCACTTGTTTCAACCACATTTAGTTCCACTCAACTTTCCGTTAATATGCTTTGATGCAAAACCTTGAGATAATGTATTTAGCTATGCATTTTTTTGGCTTATCCCCCTTGCGGATGGCGTCAATGGCTATCTGTTGGACAATAGCCAAGTTGACGCTGTTCTACATGAATGTGTACCCGATAAAATATAATTTACCCATTTAAAACAGTATTCTTTAGACTTACACAATGGTCTAATTGTCTGAGATCTTGACTTTTAGTTGTCATGTCTAGCTAGTGTATCTCTGTGCAATCTAGCAGGGTATGCTAATTGCTGCTGGAGCAGAAGGCTAACCTGTGGGCATCAGGGCAGATAGAGCACACTTATTTCACTTATTGGCTTGATTAGACAGTGTGTAAGATGACATGGATCATACACACTCATCCAACTGGAAAGAAAGAGTTAAATAATAAAAAATAACACATCAAGACAATACCCAGAGAAATATGTGCATTTATGGATGCATGGATAGAAAGATTGAAGCAGGAAGATGAAAAAATGTTGAAGGGGAATAATTTTGAAGATGTTTTCTCCTGGGATGCTTTTAAAGCTCTACTGGACTGTGATGGTTTACAAAATTGGCTGAGATGCAACATAGCATTCACATCATGGTTTCATTAGCTCTCATTCAGCCCCAGGCATTTCACACTGCATTTCCTCTACTCATCTGCCGCTTTTCTGATCTGCTCTCATTACAGGGAAAGGTAACAAGAAGTGTGCTGAAACTGAGAACTCTAGCTCAGTCTCCTCTGGGTTAGACTGGTACTCAATTTAGTAGATGCCATTGAAAGACACAATTTTTTCATTCAGTTCCATGTTATTGATTGATGCAGACACTTGTGTGCCTTTAGCATTGTGGAATGTTTCCCCTCTATACCCCCCACAAATTAGGGAAAAATCAGATTAAATTTATTTCAGGGTTATTTTATCCATTAATCGTTGGCACTTTACTGTGCACATTGCCTGCAGGCATAGAATATGTTCAAATAAAGGCAGACACTGGAAGAGCGATTTAGGGCATCTCATGAAGCCTGATAATAGGTTTAGCAGAAAACATTAAATTTAACCCACATCACGAAATGGTCAGTCTTCCTGATGCTGACTAAAGGAGACTAGAGGCTTTTTAAAAGTCATAATTCCTCCATCGTAGAGTAATGAGAACCTACATCCGTCATGTCTGTTTTGGAATGATACTACGGACAAAGCCAACCAAAGAAGAGAGCTAAACTCCAGCCTGAATTAAGCACAGAGATAGGCTACATATGTACTGCTGCGGACTCCAAGCAAAGTACTCTCTTCACACATTGCTATTTAAAATGTTTTAACTTTTATGTGATGGACTGGCGACCTGTCCAGGGTGTACCCCGCCTCTCACCCGTTGACAGCTGGAAATAGGCGCCAGCCCCCCCGCGACCCCTTGAGGAATAAGAAGTTCAGAAAATGGATGGATGGATGTTTTAACTTTTCTTTTTTATGTTAGGAAAATGTAAAAAAAGATTCTATCATAAAAATTATAAATCAAATAAAAATATTGATGTCATCAAATTGTGTCAATGACATTGACGAGTCACGGATGTCCGAGTACTTATTTTTTCACCCCAGCTAGTGAAGAGGTTGTGCCCTATTGAAATGATCATTGAGATTAGGCAAGGCAATTTTATTTGTATAGCACACTTTCAACACAAGGCAATTCAAGGTTAAATGATTAAAATTAGAACACAGAAAAGAGAGCATAAATCAGCAGCTAATTGACTCATCTGTGCCACATGACCACATAATAAATCTGCAGTGATTGCAACTCTAGCTTGTTTCCATCTTAAGTACTTATTTCACTAAATTTGATTTTTTTTTTTACTTTTGTGTAATGACGTTTTTACAATTTTTATTGACAATAGTTCTCTCTACGTGTAAATTAAACTACAATCAAATGGAAGGCAGTTAAATTATTTGCAAGTGAACAAACAGAAAATCAGCAGATGATTTTTCCTCAGCTGTACCTTTAAGCAAAGGTTAGCTAACTTGTCCTTATTTGAGATTGAAAACAGACATTTTTCTGTAACTTTTGATACAAAAAAGTAAGTATAAGTAAAGGGATAATTAGATTAAAACAAATAAGCCAATTATCAGACACATAAGTCAATCACTGGTTATTGTTAGAGAAGCTTGCAATAGTTTTGTTTTTATATCCTTCCTTTACAGATTATTTTAGTGCAGAAATTTCAAAGTTGATTGGCATTGTGCTTTTTCTGTAAACAGAACATTAGATGCAGTTTCTTAAAAGTATGAAAACGGCAACAATAAAGTGAGCATTAGGTCACAGGAGTTGTTTATAGAATTTTGTCTCTAATGAAAAGCCTTTTGAATTTGTGACTAACTGCTGATGTGACTCTTTGTCTTAAAAACAACCAGGTGTTGTTTTGTTTTTTCTCTTCCAATAAAAAATATGCAGTCCTAGCGCTACAAAAAACTTCAATGTGTCTTGTGAGAGCATCTGTATAGACCAAGTTAAATCCTTCTGAATTAGTGGAACGTAACCTTTCTAGCTTTGTCTAGCTCTACCACTGAACAAGCCTCATCAGACTAATTACCTTTTTTTTTAAGAGGCAATGTTTTGGAGTGTTGAAAAAATTTAGACAAAAGTTGATACTACTGCTGTCTGGTATACTGACCCTTGGTATTGATTAAAGTATGATAAAACAGGTTTGTTAATATTGGTGGTAGGGCTGGTCAGAATGGCAAACTTTTCATATCACAGTATTTTTATAAAACATATCGGTATTATGGTATTTAACAGTATTTTTTTCCTACAAGACAGTTCACATCCACATTTCTTCTAAGAATTAGTAATATAAAAATGTGCTTTAAATAGCTAATTTCACTGTCATTTGGACTGCATCATGTTTTTTTTTTCCAAGAACAAGTGAATCAGTATATTTGTTTTTTAACCTCACACGCAATCAGCAAATTGCATTTTGTACTGGCTTTGCATGTAGTACTGAAGAATCCTGCTAGGGGGCAGAGTAGATGGTATGTAACCCAGAGTATATCAAATATGATGAAGAGTCCCCTCAGTTCAGGAAATAAATGTCATGTAACTGTTTTTTTCAGGACACAAGTATTTACTTAATTTTTTCCCATTTGCCTGTGTTCTTTAGGGTATGATGGGTGTAGCAGGGTGGACTTTGGTCCTACTCTCCACAGTCATGATGCCCGTGGCATCCCAAAAGCCTCCGGCACTCAGTGTTGGTGTGATACTTGGCCAGACACGTTCAGTAGCCGACCAGAACCTTCGGCCACCTCGACGCCCTGATGATCCACTTGATACCTCTGTGGTCATCCTCAAGATCAACCAGACAGACCCAAAGTCTGTTATCACAGAGGTGAGAACAGCTTACATGCTATGGTACTTTCTGAAGTTGTGTATACAGTATGATAACAAACTTGCTTACATCCCTCAGCAGTAAACAAAAAAGCTAAACTCTTTGAAATACTTAAAGTTTAGGAAAGTTTAGTAGCACCTCCGACTCTTTGTTTTGTAGTTATCACAATTCAGACATTGCTTTGTATGTTTTAGGGTATTATCTTGCTGACAGGACCATAACCTACAATTGAGACTGAGCTTCTGACACTTAATAATGTGTTGTCTTTGCTTTTTTTTGCTTTTTTTTCAGATATTGAACAAAATAGAAATAAAATACACATACCATATTTGTGTATGCAAAACCAAGACATAAAATAAAAAAAAAAATCCTCAGTGTGCAAAGCATACAGGTGAGGCAGGGAGATGATATGTTTATATCAGGACCGCAGGGCGTTGTCGTGTGTTCTGCAAGTCTTTTTGTGTCCTTGACAGATTCAAGGCCACATTCCAAGCGACTTGCCAAAATGCTCTAGCTTTGTTCCATTAATTTTAGACATGTTTTCCCAGAATTTCTGGGTTTTAAAACATGGATGAAGGTAAATTACATATTAAGAGGCTTCTTGGTTCTATAAAAACCTTCAGAATGTGATGGCTTGTGAGATCAGAAAATTGCATACCTTGACCTTGATATCCAGCTTGAATGAATTCCGATTGATTCCTTGGCTCTTTTTGATATGTATTCAGTTTTGGTTATATTCAATCTAAACAGCCTGACCAGAGGACTACTTATTAAAATGAACTTAAATGATTGCATTTTATGATGTTTATAATTTGTTTCAGTTTGTTTAGTTACGTTTTTTTCTGTATTTATTTAAAATTTTCATCTTAGTTTTTTTATTAACATCAAAAAACTATATATTTTGCTAATTTTGTTTTCAATATTGTAAACTAAATGCTTCCAGCAAATTGTAATTTAATATTTTTTTAAGAGATTAATATAGCATTATATTGGTGAGCTGCAAAGGTATCAATGCATTTTTCCTCTTCACTTAGGGCTGCGCAATATTTAAAAAGTGGCAATGGTTATATATGGTAATATATATGATATTCTGATTAATCTATAATTTGGTCATTGTCTTTTTTATGTGTACTTCCAACACACATTGTAATCTGTGTCAGGTCTGAAAACCTACTACCATTCATCAGGAAATGTATTGAACTCAAAGTCTGAATTCATACCATGCACTACGATACAATGTGATATATTTTCTTATACCTTGAAACTTGGTATTTATTAACTGATAAATATTACATTCCAAATCACCTTTTACTTAAATTGCAAAGACTATATTGAATATCTATTGCGCTTCCTTCCACCTGTCTAAATTCTGTGTGTGGTCCTTTGGGTAAAACATTTTGTTTGTTCAATGCATTTTAGGTGTGTGAGCTTGTGTCTCGAACTCGTCTCCATGGACTTGTGTTTGCTGATGGCACAGATCAGGAGGCCATTGCCCAAATCCTGGATTTCCTGTCTGTTCAGACACAGCTTCCGGTTTTGGGAGTTCATGGAGGTTCCTCTATGATTATGGCTGATAAGGTGAGTCATCAACAAAAAATACTTCAATGTTTCTTGTGTCGAAGATTTTGGGCATATGGAAATACATTCAGCTGTGAAATTTCTTGTGTGTATGAAAGAGTTGTGTGAAGGTTTTGTTTTGCATTGCATACATTTGGTGTTGACAGGTCTGCAGTATTTTAAAGCTTGGTAAAAAGTTAATACACATGCATCTAAAGAAATGAGTGTCTCAAATAGCACAAATAATTTTCAAAAAACTGAGAGAAGAATGATATTTATACAATCACTAAATGACTCTGTAATACAGGGCACTTTCCATTGATCAGTAAAAAAAAGTGTTGAATCCCATGTACTATTAAACAGAGCAAGTGTGTCAAACTCATTTCCATTTTGCACCACATCAAGATGAAGATCATGAATGTCCTTAAAGGGCCAGTTCTGGCATAAAGTATTTATAAAATTATATTTAACAAACCTCTAAAATATTAATAAATATCTGTCTCAGGAAGTAGCTACTCCTTAAAGTTTGACAAGTACTTCTTAAAATGAAATGATACAGCACATATTTTCACAATAATGTGATTGAGGACTACTAGAACACTGGTTTAACTGATAGAATAGTATTTAGGTACACATAAAGAGAACTTAAAGGTTCTATCTACATGGTCCTTTAGAGCTTACAGGGCCACATAAATAGCTATAGTAGGACGAATTTGGGCCCCCGAGCCTTGAGTTTGACACGTGTACCAGAGTACCATTGCTTATCAGTACTGGACCAAACTTGCATTGTATAAACTGTTCTTGATGGGTTTTTTTTTGTTTACAGTTAGTTTTAGTCTCAAGCTGCTTTTGGGGACTTAGAGACAAACTTTGCTCACCAAACAGCACAATTGGCCTGGGTGACAAACTGTTAGCTCTCTTACATTTTTATAAAGAAGCAAACGAAAAAAACAGTTATGCTGATTGTGTCCTCATCACACTATAAATAATTTCTTAATAAACTCAAATTTGATCATTTGTGTGTTCGGTGACCAGTGTGATGCATGATGCCAAGGTTCCTATTCCAAACATAATGGGCCTGGTTTCTTAAGTTTCCAAATATAGATCGCAAAATTGTGTGCTCCGCAATTTTTTTTTACTTGGGCTGTCCTTCCTTTGCGGGTTATCTACTAAGATTGTGTTCACAATTCACAACAGGCTCAACGAGTAGTATTCAAATGAGAACCTTTCTGTCCGGTGCTGTGTATGTCAGGCTTTCTGCTCCATACATTGTGCAACAGCAAGAGTGAGGAGGAATAGGCACAGTGGATTCATGATGCATCATTGGCAAAAAAAGGGAAAAATTACATACATCAAAAGTGTATGGCTGTTAGAAAGTTATTTATCATTAGGCTAGAATGGTGGTGAATAATATTTTTTGTTCGTCATAAACTTTTCATACCTACTAATCTTGTTGAAATCCACTGAACTTTATCATGGTCTCTCTTCTATTAAATGTCAGGTTGATTTACAACCCACTCATATTCATTAAAAAATATTTTGACAAGTTATTCAAAAGCATTTTACAAAGAATAACTTTACTTGAAACAGATCCACAAACTGTAATAAAGATGCTGGTGATACTAAATCAATGGTAAAACGTGCTTACACAAATGTCCTGCAAAAAATGGAGTCTACAGAGCATTATTAGAAAAAAAAAGTGCACAAATTTTTTAAAACAAGTAATACAATTTTAGCTTTGGATCTACCTCCAGCTTTTGAGTATTTTATTGACAGTTGGAAACTTTACAAGTTAATTTCATCCAGTCTTTATACAGTAGGTAATCTGCAATGTATGAACTTTGTTTGTAAAAAGAGTCGTTGCGGTATTATACATGGTTATTATACTTTATTAATTGGACCCCAGGAAGATTAGTTAGCACTGTGGTGGAAACTAATGAAGATCCAAAAAAATAAACTGGTGCAGACGTGCTGAGCGTCTTTGGAAAAATACAGGGAAAATATTTACACAACTGTCAGGTTGCGCGGTGGACGGTTGTACACCGCAAAGACCTATAGAAAAGAAAGGAACAGAATAGAATAATCCTTTAATTGTCCCACAAGGTGAAATTTGCTTGAAACAGCAGCAAAAAAACAAACAAAAAAACATATACAAACAGAACAGAAACACACAATTTTTACATAGTTACAAAAACAGAGTACTGTACAGTTATTAAGGGTGAGTACAGATAAAGTGATAAACCCAGGTTGTAGTGTGCAAACAGAACAGGATACTGAAAGTTGTTTAAATAATTAGAATATTTAGAAAAGTTAGTATATATAGCCTGGGAAAAATAATGTGCAAGTTATAGCAGTAATGATGTTCGGTTGATGCGTGTAATTTACAATCTATGTTTGTTGGGAGCAGTTTTGATTGTACAATCTGACAGCTGTAGGGAGGAAGGACCTGCCTGTTCCACTAAGGGGTGCAGGTAGAATATCAGGGGGGTGGGTCTTTCTTATCTATCTATCTATCTATCTATCTATCTATCTATCTATCTATCTATCTATCTATCTATCTATCTATCCATCTATCCATCTATCCATCCATCCATCCATCCATTGCATATTTATCGTTTTTATTTTATTGTGTATTTGTCGTTTTTATTTTATTGTGTATTTGTCGTTTTAATTTTTTGTGTTTTTGCTGTTTTTATTTCTTTATAGTTTATATGAGTCAATATAGCATGAATAACCAAAAAATAATAATTCTGTCAATTCGGTGTGGTGGAAGGGAATAAGAACGCAAAACAAAGTGGAGAAAGAGCTCTCGCATAATGCAGATGATATTCCAATCATAAGCGAGGTCACATACATGCGGTGAAGCTGAGGAAAGGCGTTTCTATACCCGTGCAGATATTTGCAAATGGTGGAGAGGCCTACAAACTTTATATTGCCATCATCATCAGTCTTTTTGAATTCTTTTTCCAACATTATTTTTGAAACAAGTATCTCATTGGAAGTTTGTCATTGTCACTTCCTGCCATTTTCTGTAGAGGACTTAACATGTCAACATCAAGAAAAGAAGGAGATAGAGGTTGAAGGCAATTAACTGCTTTCATGAGATCAAGATTGCTTTTGGAGAATCTTGTCTCCATCTCTATAATGGCTTTGTTTAGAAATGTTGAGAAGCGCTCTCTTCAAAGCCTGGCTAGGAGTCAAGGAGTCTTCTGCCTACAGTGGACATAAGAACACTACCTGTGAGCAGTGAGCTCATTGTTCTTTCTTTTAGCAGCTGGAGCAGGCATGCTGGTTAATGTCTCAATTTCCTAATCTCTTATCTGCTTCAAAGCCTGCAGAGATGCACTGGCTACTTCTGAAGCTCAGCACAGGTAAACAGACTGAGCCTGTAGTATAGCATTTGCAGACTTCAAGGAACCCATAACTTTTAGGAGGAATTTTCCAATTTCAAAGAAATTATGTCTCCTTTAACATCATCAGTTCTGTCGTCTGTAACCTCTGTCAGGATACTCATGATAGCATCCCGATTCTCCACAAGACACTTTTGGTCACATCTTGGTGGCTTGTCCACCTGATCTCCAACAGTCGTTTAAGGGAGGGGGCATCATAGTTCTGTGACACATAATGACGGTGAAAAAATGAGTGCAGTGATCCTGACAGATCAAAAAAGGTTTTTTGCACATGACTCTTCTTGCATTGAATGGACCACTTCCAAGTGCAGCTGGTGGTTATAGCAGTGGATATAGGGTATATCCTTCCCTATCTTCCTTTGCAATAAGGCCTGGTAATACATTCAGCATTTAACTGACCGAGGTCAATCAGACCAATCAGATGTTCTTCTGGAATGCCTTTACAGACAAATCTGATCATTACTGACAGATTCTCCACATTGTATGTGTCCCTAGTTCCATCACTTTTAATGCAAAACTAAGCATAATATGCTTTGTCATAATTATCTTAGATCTTATTTAATACATTTTGGCCAGTGTTTCAATAATTTCATTTTGTATGTTGTGAGAGGTGTATTTTGCATTTTGTTGGATTGTGTTTGTTTATTTAATTAAATTTGGGGTCCTTTGCCAGTGTGTACTCAACCATTTTTTTAAGAATAGTCCTGCAGAGAAATTATCATTAAAGCTTTCCACAGTGCCACAACGTGGAAATTCATTTACTTCTAGGAACAACTTCTCCAATTGTTTTTATATATGTTTTTTTCAATTTGTGTGGGACTATTTCAATTACCAATGGTTTCCCCTATGGCCTCTCTTTGGGACATTTCAGACCAGATTTTTGCATTTTTTATGTGGCATTGACTTGATGCATGCTAGGCAATGCCCCCACTTGCCAATGCCTATATCCGGGCCCACTGATGAGTCTATCCAACCTCTTCCTCTCAGCTCTAGATAAACTGCTGCTCCAATATACAATATTGTAAAAAATGATGGATGCCACCACAGACTGAAAAGGTCTTCAAATGAGCTCCCTGGACTCCAAGTTACCTCAGCCGCCTCAGCAGGTAGATTCTGCTCTAACTCTTCCAGTAAAAAGCAGTAGTGTTGTGGCTCCAGTTCAGTTTATTATTCATTTGAACAAGAGTCCACTATCTCAATGTCCACTTCCTGGATGTTCACCAGTGTCAGTGTGGTGGGTCTTCATCTCCGGAAGTCCACCACCAACTCCTTGGTTCACCTAGCGTTGATCAGCATGACATTCTGCTGGTACCAGTCCACAAAATCCAAAGTCAACTTTCTGTACTCTGAGTTGTCCTCACCTGTCATGACTCCGACTATGGCAGAGTCGTCAGAGAACTTCTTTAGGTGGCAGCGTGGGGAGTTGATTGAGAAGTCTGCAGTGTAGAAGGTGAAGAGGAACAGTGCCAGCACTGTTCCCTGTGGGGCCCCTGTACTGAAGACCAGCATAACAGGGATACATGCAATGTCAGGGCTACCAGCCTGTAGCTGCTGAGGTCCTTGTGATGGGAGGTCTTTGGTATCAGTACCACATAGGAGGTATTCCACAGCCGTGGTACTTCATCCAAAAACAGGCTCAGATTGAGCAGATATCCTAAAATACCAACCACACAGTTCATCTGCACAGCACCTCAGGAGCCTGGAACTGATGCCATCTGGACCTTGCAGCCTTCCAGACCTTCATCTTACAAAGCTAGTTCCTCACTTGAAGTACTGTGATTGAGAGAATGGATTTCGGGTAGGGGAGCGTATGTTGGAGTCCTCAGAAGCCAGGGGTGGATGTGATGGCTGGGAGCTGAGAGGAGTGAAGTCCTGAGATGAAAGACAGGCAGTCCCTGAAGATGAGGGAGATTGCAGCAGGGGGTATGATGCTGGGGGAGGGGTGGCTGGCCGATCAAACCTATTAAATTATTTATTTAGGTCATTCACCCACCCCAAGTCTCCCGCACCCTGGGGGGTTGGTTTTTGTCCTGAGATTGTCTTCAGGCTGTTCCAAACCCCTCAGATGTTGTCCTGCTGCAGTTTTCCTTTCCTTGCCTTATGTTCCATTACAATTTCTTCTGGACAACTCTTAGCTCCTGTTGGTCTCCCAATCTAAAGACTCTCTTCTTCTCCTTAAGGAGAGCCTTTATTTCAGGTTTTATCCATGGGTTGTTGTTAGAAAAACAGTTTCTTTATGATGTGTACAATGTTGTCCACAAAGAAATTGATGTAGTCCGTAATACAATCTGTGATGCTGTTGAGGTCATCCTTCCAAGGGCTGCAAAGGTTGTCCCACACAGTAAAATGGAAACAGTCCCTCAAAGCCTCTGCAGTCTCTGCTGACCATTTCCTTATTGTGCATTTCACAACTGGTTCTCTGTGTACTAGAGGTTTATACACAGGCTGGAGATTAACCAAGTTGTGATCTCTGGGGAGAGAGAGGTATTGTGTTGTATAGCTCCTTGGTGTTTGCATACAATAAGTCCAATGTTTTATTGTCTATGATTTGGTAGGTGACATACTGGGTGAAGGTAGGGAAAGTGGAGGAAAGGGAGATGTGATTAAACTATCCAGAGATCAGAAAAAGGGCCTGTGGGTGCTGGGTTTGGAGTCTGCTGGTTACAGCAGGACATTGCAGGCAGCAGCAGCGTTAGCAGAGGGCGGGAGGACTGCTAACAGCTCAATGTCCTTACAGCAAAGCGTCTCTTTGAAAGATAAATGCCCAGAGTTACACCCTCTATCGTTCACAAACACAGCCAGACCCCCTCTTCTCTTCTTACCACTCTCCAATGTTTTGTCGGCCCAGATTAGATGAATACAGTTTATGTACGTGACGCGTGTTAGCGAGGTTAGACATGACTCTGTGAAGCACATTAAGCTGCTCTCCCTGTAGGTCCTCTGATGTTGGGTTAGAGCCACCAGCTCGTCCACTTTATTGGGGAGAGATCTTATGTTCTTCATGAAGTCGCTGTCCGGTACCTCCCAACATTACTGCATTGCCCGATCCCAGCCCGAGTACCCAGTCTCTTCCTCCTAACCTCACGGGGGATGTTGGTTCACTTGGTGGAAGGCAGAGCAGCAGAGGTCCCGAGGGCTAACAGCTGATCTCTGCTATAACCAATGGGAGATCAGGCGTCCACGCGTTCGCCCGACACAGATGCCATAATTTTTTTTTAAAAGAACTTAATTGTCCACAGAATTCTGATCTCCATTGTGTCCGAAAGCAGTTCACAATAGAAAAACGAAAAGAAGAAACATAAGAACAACAACTAAAAGTACATACAGTATGTTAAAGAGAAAAAAAAGACTCAGTCATGTTGGAGCTGCTGATAGTGGCTGCCAGATTGGAGCGGCAGCCGAAGGAAAGGGTACCCACATTATGGGTATTTTACATTATAGGTTGTGTTTCAAATGCCGTCGTGATCTTTAGTTATCCTTTGAGTTATGTTGTTGTCAGGGTTTGGTGATGTTTGTCTGTGCCCAATCTTAGATACGGCAGTGTACAGACAACATAAGAGTTTAACTTAGCTTGCCCATAGAGAAGCTATAAGGATACTGCTCCTAGTGGTCATGCAGTGGAGAAGATTAGAGGAGTGGAATTAAAATTCCCTCTCCAGTGACTTGTTTGCTTGGTGCGGTTGCAATGTTAATTAAACTCTTCATCGTTGTCATGTTTAGTTTTACAGGTTTATGGTATTTACAAATTGTAAATAATCTCATATAACCACACAAAACCAGTAATTTCTTTGGGCAATTAGATATTAAGTGTCCCCATAATGCTAAAATGGAATGATGCTTGTTTCAACTGCGAATATTCGACCTTGATATTAGTTGTTGAATCAGGCTCCACACATTGATGCATGAAATCTTCGACTATTCGGGGTCACTCCTACTAAAAATAATCCGTCAAACAGATGACACAAGGATTTCCATGTTTGATATGCCGCACTTCGCCTACTTATGTGTTCTCCCAATATTTTGCATAGTCTGACAGAAACGCCCACATTGTGTATTCCTCAATGACAAAAGCACTAAATGCATTGTGCGCATCTTTCTGTGGGTTTAACAGGCACAGTATTACCTTCACATGGTCAGTAAATCAGCTGCAGAAAGTATTTTGCAACACTGTACAGTTCACACCGTTTTAACAACTGCAATACTGGGATAAATCAGACCCAATGTCAACACCATTTGGTGACTTTTGGCTGTCTTGTACTTACTTTTTTTCTTTTTTTTACGTAAGTTCTTGATTTTACATGTGCAAATCATTATAACCATAATGAGTTACCTGCCTGAATCCAGTCAAAAAGAAAAAGAAGGCAATTATATGTCCTTTATTGTTTCAACACCTTAGAATTTCCCTTTGGTAAATAAGGTTCTTTGCTGTGATGGCAAGATGGATGTGATAAGGTTATGTTACTACATAAATGCTGTATGTAAGAAAATGACACACCTAGAGAGTCTTTGTACAGTCAGAGGAAGCTTTTTCCTTGAACATACAGCATTGCCTGGTACATAACTTCTATTTTAGCAGACAATCGTGTATTGTTTAATTATGTAAAAATACATTTTATGCTTGGTCTAAAATTTTGCAATGCAAATCCACAGCACAGGCTAGAAATAAATCACAAGTTAGATGTACTGTATCATGTCATTGCTTAGCAGATCACCAGTTTTTAGAAAAGTAAATTAAGATATACTTTAATAAAGTCTCTAGTTTTTTATTTTTTATTTTTTTGTTGTTGTTTGTTTTTGTTTTTTCCAGATGATACTCAGCACAAAGCTAGAGGTGCACATCTTTTATCTGAATTCTCTTGCTGGGACTAACTATGGACCTTGCTGACTGACAAACAATCTGAAGTAGCTTTGATAAAAACATAACTGTTCCTTTTGCTTTTAAGTCTCTCAGGGCACAGAAGCCAAAACACAGGAACTAATAACTTCCGCAACAGCGCTGTCTTTTGAAGTTGGAGCTGACTTGGGTTTCTGTATTGTGTGTGTGTGTGTGTGTGTGTGTGTGTCAGAGAGAGAGAGAGAGAGAGAGAGAGAGAGAGAGAGAGAGAGAGAGAGAGAGAAAAAGAAACAGAGAGAGAGAGAAGATAAGAAGTACTACAGAAAGAGGGGGCGAGAGGTAAGGGGGAAATGGTGGGAGTGAGTTTCAGGGTTGGGGGAGTGAAGTAGCAACATGAATGTCAGTGGCTTAAACTCCCTACTGAGAATTAAGTAGGGGGGAGCACTCTACTAATGCCATTTGCTACAATGTTGTTCCCATTAACATTGTTTTCTCTTTATTTTACATTGGGAATTTTTATTTATATCGAAGAAGTGGGGTTGTAACCATACATTTATGTCAGGAGACAAGATGATAGATTATTTCATAGCCATGTTTCCCTTCCATAGGTGTCACCGTGGCGCTGCGCCACTGCTGAAATTCCAGCCCCACGGCTACAAAATGCAGAACATTTTTTCATCAATACTTAAATTGAATCTGCAATGCTTCCCAAAGAAGCAGTGGGAGCCACTCTTTTGTTGCACATGAACACAGCATACAGGCAGCTAGGGGGAGGTGGTGAGGCATAAGGGCATAACTCCTCTTTAGTTATATAGCCCAAAGACAAGGTGAGTGTTGAGTTTAAAGAAGAAAGGTAGCAGCGGAAAAATTGTTTTTTTATTTACACATTTCAAAGTCATTAAGGTATAGATGAGCAGTGCTCATGAGTCTATGTGTGTTTAAGTTATCTGCCGTAGCACTACCGTATGGTAAATATATTGACACTTGTTAATTGAAATTGTATTTATTTAAAAGCTGCTCAGTTAAATGTATTTATGTTGCAGTATTGTTGCAGTTTGAAGTAGTGTTTTTAATGTCAACAACATTGACATTAAGTGTGATAATAACACCATCCTGTCCACCTCAGTACAGCATTTGACACTGTTGATCATAAAATACTACTGGACCAACTAGAGAGCTGAGTCGGACTCTCTGGTACAGTACTTGGCTGGTTTGAGTCCTCACAAACATGAAATAATCTGTATTAATAGGCAATTTATCATCAAAACAAACAGAAACCACATGTGGGATCCCCCAGGGCTTCATCCTGGGGCCTCTTCTAGTCATTATTTACATGCTCCCACTAACCCAAATTATAACAGCCAAAAAGATTAGTTACCATAACTGTGCAGATGCCACTCATCTATACATTACACTTCAACCAGGTGACTTTGATCACATCCAGACCCTAAATGAACGCATTAAACAAATCAATAGATGCATGTCCCATGACTTTCTGCAGCTGAACAGAAACAAACCTGAAGTAATTATTTTTGGAGAGTGAGCTCTAAGCTTCAGTTAATACAACTAGAATCTACTGATGTGAAATCTAGGAGTCATTCCTGAGCCTCCAAGGACACATAAAAGCAATAACTAGGTCAGCTTTCTATTACCTAAAGAACAGTTCTAGGATTAAAGGGCTGATATCGCAACAGGACCTTGAAAAGCTCATCTATGCATTTACATTTATTTGGCTCGATTACAGTGTCCTCACAGATCTGCCTAAAAAGTACACTGGACAGCTGCAGCTGATCCAGAACATTGCTGCTCACATCCTCACTGGAACTAGGAAAGAAGATCATATCATCACCCCAGTTCTAAAGTCCTTACACTGGCTCCTTTTAGTTTAGAGAATAGTCTTAATTTGATCTGTATTTATTTATTTTTTGACATGCCTTATCCTTATTTGGGATAAATTAAGTATCTCAAGTTTTTACTCATTTTCAATGTTTCATAGATAATACAAAATAAAATAAAACTTGTACAATAAGAAGGAAAACAAATCCAAAGGATACATGTCCAAAAGGGAGTAGGGAGAAGTACAAACTTATCAAACCCTACCCCGTAATTAAAAATCATGGTAACCCGCTTAACAAAACTTCTGTCTAACTTATATAAACAGCAGGCAACAACAAAGAATTCCAATAAAACACTTCAAAATACTCCTTCTAGTTCGTAAATGGCTTAGCTCCAAAGTATGTTGAAGACCTGCTTCTCATTATACCAACCCCCTAGACCACTCAGGTCCTCCAACTCTAACCTACTAATCATCCCTAGAATCAGAGCCAAACATTGACAAGCAACTTTCAGTTTCTATGCTCCCCTTATCTAAAGACTGAAAAGCTGCTCAAACACTGTGCTGCTTTAATTCCAAACCTAAAACTCATCTTTTTAGAGGTGCCTTGATTATGATTACTTAATTGCTGTTTACCTTATTTAACATTTTTTATCCTTTTCAAGTTTTTATGCTTTTACAATAATTGCTGTTCTTATTTTACTTCTCTAATGCTTTTCAGGTTTTATGCTTTATGTGTTTTATTCTTAATTCCTGTTCTAACTTTCCAAGCTTTTGTCATATGTTTGGTTTCTTTACACATGAATCATGTAAGCCATCCTGAATTACCTTGTTGTTGAAATTGTACAATACAAACAAAAGTGCCTGACCTAGACAAGAAATTTCCTCCAAGCATGTTATCTAAGAATTTTACGTTAATAGCCAACTGCAACATTCAGATTAATCGCATTTTTTGAAGACAACAATAGTTTCTGTTTTTGTGTTCAATTTAACCCTCATGCCACAGTTTTTGTCTTCTGGAATCACAAAATAAAGAAACCCTGACATCTCACCTCCCAGCCAGGTTAAGCTATTTGTAAAATAGCTTTTTTAAGGAAGGAATTTTTTTAAGGTTTAAGACATCCTAATCAGAAGCTGTCAGAGATGTTTGCTTTATAAATGCCTGAAACGATTAATCATTATTCAGAGCTGTGGCATTTGTTTCTGTTGATTGTCTGACTAAAACACTGAATTGTCTAGGCATCAGATGTAATACTGTGCCATAGTCTCTCTCTGATGCATGTGCCAAATACAAGCTCAGTTACGGAGACTGTCAGGATTTTCAGTGAGGTTGCCCCATGTGTCATGTTTGACGCTCAAACTGTGATGGTGACAACACCACAATGAACTCGCCTCAGCACTTTTCGGCAACTTTATTAGCTCCTTATTAATTTCACAGCATCAAATACTTTTAGGCATCAGTGATGTGAAAACTAACAAAATATGACAGCCTTCCACAAATAAACAAGATTTGCTCTGAATAAATAAATGCCTCAATGTATTCTGTCTTGGTTGCGTGAATGTTGCCATTGTGATGAGATCTGTTGTATCAGAAGATAGAACTTAAATATTTCATTTTTATTACTGTGCACTAACAATATTTAAAATTCTCTCAAATGAAATTTATACCTAAGCAGCATCATTCCATACTCATCTCAAGGTACCTTTAGCATCTGAACTGTGGAAAATAATTTTCGCAAAGATGCGCAATGGGAAAAGATGCTTCCCAGAAATAAGATTTACGACGCAGTTTAAGATTCAAGCAGGGGGCTCAGCGCTCTTAAAATAATGGACATACAGCACATGGAGGCGGGCACAACAAGTAAGAAATACATGGTGTGAAAGGAGCGCTTAGCTACCAAAATGCAAACTTAACTGTCATGATGACTGCATATTTCAAGTAAAGCCTTTCTCCAGTTGTCATTTTTATCAGCTATTCACCCAGCCTTAGACTGTTCACTGTGAATCACATGAACAGAAACAGACAATGCTGGTTGTTCTTGAAAACTGATAAAACTGTGAAGACAGAAAGCATTTGTCAGGATGTATGCTGGAAGGTATAGACCCAAACGCCGAAGCAGTATGCAAGGTTGTTTATTGGTAGTGCAGATGGAGTGGAATGCTGACCAGTGTGATTCTGATGGCAGGAACTGAGGCACAGGACAGCAGGACAAAGACGACAGGGAAACATACGGTGGGCATTGGTAGTGAAGTCCTTCAATGATCCGGCGCTGACTGAAGGGAGGTGACCGGTTATAAGGACGTGAGGTGAGTGGCTGAAGATTGAAGACAGGTGCGGGTGATGATGAGGGAGTGAGAGGAGCTGATTGTGGAATCATGACAGGACCCCCCCCCCCCCCCCCTTTAAAGGCGGATTCCAGACGCCGTGGAGGAAAAAAAACAAAAAGGGAAGCACCCTTCCAGGGTAGGTGGAGGGGGTCTATGGCAGGAGGGCCCGAATGTCTGTATTGACGCCCTCTGTCTGGATGGGAGACGGGCGGGCGGCCCCTGGCAGGACGGGTGTCGGGCGGGCGGGGTGCGACACGGATGGGGTCCCCTGGCAGGGCAGGTGTCGGGCGGGGGGCCCAAATGGCGCCCTCTGGGTGGACCGGAGACGGGCGGGCGGCCCCTGGCGTGATTTGAGTGTAAGGTGGGCGACGCGTATGGGGTCCCTTGGCAGGACGGATGTCAGGTGGGCAATCCGAATGGCGGCATCTGGCTGAACGAAGGACTGGCGGACGTCCCCTTATGGGACGTGAGTTGGGCGGATGGCCCGAATGGCGTCCTCTGACTGGACAAAGGACTGGTGGACGTCCCCTGGCGGGACGGGAGGCGGGCGGATGGCCCGGCGGTCCTCTGTTGGGGACCTGGAGATCCAGCGGGAAGCTGGACGACCTCCTCCCACGCCTCCTAGTGAACCCGCTCAGCCTCACGCCACAACGCGGCGAGGTCCTGAGCGGAGAACACCCTCAGAAAATGAGGAAGGACCTTAAGGATCTCCTCAGCTCCGGAGATTTGCAGCGGCGCGTGTGGAGAGGCGGAGATTCTGGACAGATTAGGCCAGACGTCCTTCTGCAGGGCGGCGATCTCCTAGGTGACAGCTTCCGCTGGGTCCATCTTTTTTGGCCGGATCATTCTGTCACGATGTATGCTGGAAGGTATGGACCCAAATGCAGAAGCAGTATGCAAGGTTGTGTATTGGTAGTGCAGATGGAGTGGAATGCTGACCAGTGTGATGCTGACGGCAGCAACTGAGGCACAGGACAGCAGGAGAAAGACGACAGGGAAACATACGGTGGGCATCGGTAGTGAAGTCCTTCAATGATCCGGCGCTGACTGAAGGGAGGTGACGGGTTATAAGGACGTGAGGTGAGTGGCTGAAGATTGAAGACAGGTGCGGGTGATGATGAGGGAGTGAGAGGAGCTGAGTGTGGAATCATGACAGCATTTATATTTTTTTAAACTTGAAATGTAATTAATTCTTTAAGAAAAAATTCTGTTATTCTTAGTGTTATTTGTGGCAAGGTACACAACATCTATTTCTAACCTTAGATTTAGAAATACATGTGTTTGATTCTGGTGTTGGTTTTTATAGATTTTTCTTATTACTTTTTGGCTTTTCTGTTTCAATTTTACTCTAGGGTCTATAAAATATCTTATTTAAATTAGTAATAACACTGGTTGTGATGTATTTTGTTCATGCTGTAAAAATTTCTAACCAAGGTCCACAAAGTCTTTCTTTTAGCAGAAAATTTAAGTGACCATCAAATGCCTGCTACCATCTGAATTTAAATGGTAAATTAGATCCCCTTTAAACAGATAAATTATTTTATATTTCTTGGTCAGTTGACAGTAGGGTTACACTTTTCCTTTATTGATTTTAAATTTTAAACCACTCTGACTGACCTGTACCCCAAACATTAACAAGATAATATATAAAAAAATGTTTTCCTTTTTATTCAAACATATTCAAAGTAGTTACATGATGAACATTTACATAAAATGTTGTCTCTCAGCTTCACCAATATATCAATGTCCAAGTCTCCCATAAAGAGGACTCCATGAAAGAGAAATACAGGATTCACAGCAAAATGTAAGCCTCTCATAAGCTTTAAGAACAGAAAAGCCAGATTGCACCTTGCTTAAAAAAAAAAAAAATCTAAAATGACCAGCACAGTTCCGGAGTAGAGCATGGATACCCGACCCGAGCCAGATGGTAGCCGACTGGCTGGGCCGAGTTCGGACAGATAGACAGAAATTTGGAAAGGAAGCTCGGGTTTGGGTCGGTCTCGGTCATATCAGAGGACTGAGGGCGTAAACCTCCACCTCTATCCAGGCTCTACAGAGCATTAACAGTGTGGAATATTTTTGGGGAAACTTATTTATTATTATTAAAATAATAACAGGTTTGTTTATGCTGGCTGCAGGGCATCTTGGACACATACATTTATCCTTTCAAAATTGACAGAAAAATTGGAAAAACTAAATAATTGTTGACATAAAAAATTAAGATAAGATCAAAAATATTAAGATGATTAAAATTAAAGATAAGAATTCACTTGTTTTATCCAGTCATAGGAGGTGAGATAAATTTTTCCCCGCGGCAGCATAAGTAGCGCCTTGTCCGCCCTCTCAGACCCACAGCTCAGCATATTTTTCTGTTGGGGAAAAAAGACAACCTCTGGACCAGAGGAGCCCAACTGGAGTGAGATGCAGAAAGTATCTTCAGATGTAAGAATCCTACCCTCAGTTTATTAAACAGTGTGCACCTGTGTCGGGCCCGGGTCGGACATAAATATCTTAATGTCTGTCAGTTTCAGGTCGGTTTCGGTTACTGCTTTGTCGGACGCAGGCCGGGCTCCGACAGAAAAATGCGGCCCAATCGCACTCTATTCTGGAAGAATGTTCTTTGGACAGATGAAACCAAGATCAACCTCTACCAGAATGATCACAAGAACAAATCATAGAAGGCATGGAACAGCTTATTTTACATTATTTTTACATTGGGCGACTGTGGCTCAGGAGGTTGAGTAGTTGTCTTGCAATCGGAGGTTTGATTCCAGCTTCCTCCAGTCACATGTCGTTGTGCCCCTGGGCAAGGCACTTAACCCCAAATTGCATACTGATAATTGTATCAGTGTATGAATGTGTGCGCGTTTGTGAGTGCAAATGGGTGAATGTGGCTCCAGTGTAAAGCCTTTTAGTGGTCAATATGACTAGAAATATATAAATTCAGTCCATTTATCATCTCTAAATATTGCTAAAACAGTGTGATGATTAGGTTGTGCATGGCTGCAACCAGTCAGACTGGTTAGGCCGTGTTTCATAATATAGATGGACAATAACCCAAAACATACAGCAAAACCAGTCAAGATGTTTATTAAATCAAATAAGTAGAATGGCCAGGGGTCTCAATTATAAAACTTTACATAGAATCTTTATTAAAACCGTACTTGGGCTCAGCAATGTTTTTTACTTACACTTAGTATGCGCAGCTGCATGCAATTTCCCAATTATAAATCAGACTCTTCGTACAAATGTGCTCAGCTGTTTTTGGATCGTATGCTGCCTCCTACACACCCACTTTCTAGCATAAACGGTGGATGCAAAGTGTCGAGTAAATATTCTGCATCAACTTAGTCCGGCTAATATGGGGTGTTTCATGGGTAACAATGGTAACCGAGAGGCGGAGAAAGCAATTCCACTTGAGGCCTGGAATAACTGTTTTATTTCAATTAATGAATTACGTTTATCTATAGCTTTTTACTCAGGCAAAGGCCAGCAAACTTCTTCATAGCAAAAGACAAAAATTCAGTTGCAAATAGAAAATGTGTAACAAGACGAGTAAAAAACAAAAAGGGCGAATATAATAAATATAACGTTTCAATTTTATGATTACTTCTTGTAGCAACAATAAGACTGGAATAAAAGCAGATTAAACAAATAAAACTAAATTACACCAGAACATGATACGTTTACGCACTCCTAAATATTTAAAGCAGTGTCACTGCAGTATTCATATTTATACTTCACACATGCAGCAATACATGCTATTGCTATATAATCGGAAGACATACACATGAACATAATTCTTAAATACAACATATTTTTATTTTTATTCTCAGTTCAGGGATGGGTTGAGGGCGGGGGTCTGTTTGTTGTGGGTTTGTCTCCGTGCGCAAAGCTCTACAAGTCTGAAAACATGGGTTAAATTTAGAATTTTGGTATTTCTCCTGCTGCCCTGTCCGTTTCTTCCATGTCCAAAAGGTGCTTAAGCAAGATCCTTTGTCTGCTTAAAGATAGGCACATTTTTCAGTCACGATTTTGTTAATAAATCTGAAAATTGGTGTAGAAAGTTGCTTACTTAGTTTTCATTTGGGTTGCACCGATACAGATACTGGTATCGGGTATCGGCCCCGATACTGCCTAATGTACTAGTATCGGTATCTGTTAAACTTAACCGAAACCATAAACCGATACTCAAAATGGGGAAAATCTGCAACAAATTCACCAAAAAATATTATTTTTTCACTTGAAATTTTATTTTTGTGGTAGTCTTTTATTTTACATCTGTTATTTTGTCTCAGTTATGTTTAGTTTGTAAAGTCTGGTGCCTTTAATCCCTGTGGCAAAGCAGCCAGAGCAAATGATCTATCAGAGCCATAGTGACAGCACCTCCACACTGTCACAAATAGTATTGGATCGGTATCGGGTATCGACAGATACACAAAATCAAGCCATCGGTATCGGTATCGGGACTGAAAAAGTCGGACCGGTGCATCCCTAGTTTTCATCCCCTATCAGTGTTAGGGAGAATACTTTGTAAATGTATTTAGTTACAGAATACTGAATACCTGCTTTAAAATGTATTTTGTAATGATTTCCATTACTTTGCTGAATCCTGGTACTGTATTCTAAATACTTGGAATACTTACCCTTAAAAACAGCTTTTAAGTCTATTAAATGTCACAAAATGCGCTGGTATCTACTCCCACAGGAAAACAAAAGGCCTATTAATACTAAACATTAGGTACTCACTGGAAAAAAAAATAAAGTATTCAATTATTTTTGGAGCAACACTGCTACCTCTCTACGACCAAAACCAACAAACCAAACAAACAAACAGTTTTTTAGCAGTAATATCTCTTTAAATTTTATAAAATTTTATATTTTGTTTTTAAAATGAAGTTTAGCTGTTTATCAGCCACAGCCAATTAGGTTATTTGCGACTTTCTGTTATAAATATGCAAAGTATTGTAAACTGACATTAATTGCACTCCACTGTAACTGTGAGAAATTACCTAACTAACACGATACAGGCCATGTCAAATAATGGAGAAAAAAAAACAGTGGTAGAGGATTTTGTTTTGTTTTTGAACATTTTTGCAGTGTCTTTAAATTTTTTTGTGACTTTCACATACCTTGACAGGCAGGCCAGTCGAATGCTTTATGTTTCTAGTTTGCTGTTGACATTCTTGATGTGCGGTGGTGTAGTTTTTTGAGACACGCCAGCAAAAGTTTACACAAAAATGTAAGATTCTTCCACTGGATCCATCACTAACCTTTGTAAAAAATATTTTAGGTGGTAATATGAATATGTTGCTTCATTCATTGATACCAAATTACAGCTGTTCCAGCAATCAATGGAGTTTGACTGCATACTTTGCAGTTTGAAACCAGGGACGGTATTCACAAAGACTCTTATCTTACCGCTAGGTGTTACTCCTAACTCGCGCTAAAAGGTCTTACATAGGAGTTGTCGTCTAAAACTGATTCACAAACGCACTAAGAGCTACTTTTACATAGGACAAATCCCTAAAAGTAAGTTAAGAGTGACGTCCCATTGCTATGGAAAACGTCATTTCCTATGCATGAGTAAATAGACGGACAGCAGTGTGATTGGTTGTTGAATGACACGTGTGAAACAAGGACATGGAAAACTTCAATGTCAATAAAAGCGTAATTATGAACAGTGCAAATAGCAGAAATAATGCATGATGACATCTTTGTGTCGGCCACGAGACTGACACTTCATACAACTTACACACAATAGCCTACTTACAGAGAATGTGAAGTTTAAAAACGTGAAATGCATCATATTACCCTGCCTAACGCCTGATAGCTGGGATAAGCTCCAGCCCCCCCACCCATCCACGTGACCCAGAATTGGATGAAAGCGCTATAGATAATGGATGGATAGATGCATTATTTTAAGGGAGTGATTGCAAGTAGGCTGTAAACAATTAAGCTGTCTAATGAGCACATCAGCCATATATTAAATAGACCCCCTACCGTGAAAAGCACCTTGTGAACTGAAAATGAGTGGCGAGAAAAGAACAAGGAAATCTATATGGTCGCAGGACCAATAATTACTACTGGCACAGTTGGTACTGGAGAGGAGGACGGTCCTCAAAGGGCGATTTGGAGCCAGGATTACGAATAAGAAGAAAAGGGAGGCATGGGTGGAAATTAGCAGAAACATAAATGCATCTTATCCAGCGGTGTCTCGAACGTCAGAAGACTATGAGAAGAGATGGTATCTCTATAGTCCCAGTGTCGGCTCGAGATCGGCGCTTATGAAAAGGATGCTGCTGCAACAGGTAGGCAATGTCCGTCATATAAGCATCCCTTCATATGTTGCGTAAACTGGAAGACGTGCACGTTTTCTTCTGTGTGCACTCCCGGCATATCTGCAATCGCCATGAAATTGGCTTTAATTCGATGCAGTTGCTGGATGTCTAATGGGAAACGGATGAATTGTTGGATAATGTGTGGTCGACAGAGCGCTTTAAGAGTTTGGTGGATTGATCGGCTGATAGATGGTTGTGATATACCCAAGTCATCCGCGTTGCGAAGTTGTTTTTTCCCTGTGGCTAAATATCTTAGTTTTGCTAAACATTTAATTTCTGGACTGATCGGGCTCTTACGTTTAGTTGGAGACGTGATTGCATCCCTCACCACATCTGCAATAAACGATTTAGTGAGTATCATTTGGTTAATTCCGAATCATCCCGTGTCCAACACATTGCGTCTGGCTGCAGCCATTTTGGGAGTCTTTGTGAATAGGTCTTAGGGAGTTACTTGACTTCTTTTAAGGACTCCCAGACTTAGGAGCTACTTTTAGGCCTAAAAGTGGTTGTGAATTACTTTTATCTTAAGAAACTAGGAGTCCTAATATTAAGAGTGACACAGCCACATTTTTTAGGAGTTACTCCTAAATTCGGCAGTTAGGACCTAATTTTAGCCCTAAGATTCTTTGTGAATATGGCCCCAGAAGTATTGCGGTGCGACTCTATGACTCATGTTGCCAGATTTGATCTTTTCCCCCGTTTTAACCAACATGGGTTTAGTCGAGCTTTGGTCAGGAATGCTTGAATGAAATCTAGCATCACTTGAAAAAAATGAACTGCCTCGCAACTCACGTTGGTGCTTGCAGGTCGGGAGTGTTCAGTCCTTTGGATCTCTATGGTTTCGCCGGCATACTGTTTAGGGGTATTATGGGATAGTCTACACAACGCGGAGACACACATTTCCCAAAACTTACATTTTCATCTTTCAGGTGGAAAGTGTAAAACACACAAGTATTCCAATGGTATTACTCTATTGGTAATGGTAAGGATATTGAAAGTTATTATATTCCGAATACCATGTTTAAAAATAGTAACTGTGACAGAATACAGTTACTCATAATTAGTATTCTAAATATGTACCGCCTGTACATGTATTCCGTTACTACCACACTGTACCCCGTTTTGTTCGTAGGCAAGCTCTATAAATTAAACTGCTGGTCAGTCACCTGATTTTAATCTAATTAAGCATTGCATATGTTAAAGACTAACCTTCGGACAGAAAAAAACAACTGAAAGAGTAAAGGCCTTGCAGAGGGTTGAAAAAAAAGAATCTGGTGATGTTCAAGATTTCAAGGCTGACTTCCAACTTTCCTTTCCAGCGAAAAGTTTTAAACCAAGAATTTGAAATGAAAATTTTATTTTACAGTTATTTAACTTGTCTAATTACTTTTAAGTTCCTGTGATAAAGGGATTATATTAAATAAGGCTGTAGTTTCATATCAATGCAATCTTTTTGTTCAGGGTGCAGTTACACCAGCCCTGCTTAGTCTGCTTGAATCAAACTCTAGTTTGTTTGCCCAGAAAGTATGGTTTGTTTGGGGAGGTGTGAATGTGCAATTGAACTCTGATTCGGACCAAAAAAGCATACTCTGGTCAGCCTAAATCCATAGGTCTTGGTTCGGTTGAAAACCACTCTGCTGTGGTTCAACTGCATATGTGAATGGCAAGCTGGCCAGGACCACACGAAAAGCAGGAAGCAGGCTATTGTGCAGGGCATCCTGGAGAGTGTTGGGTAAGTTACAATTTTTTAAAATATATTTATTATTACTAATTACAGCCTCAAAAATATAATACATTTGTGTTACACAATACTATCTCAAAAATGTAACTGAGTTACACTACTTGAAGTTACTTTTGGCAAATATCTAACTATCTAACTAAATATCTAACAATTTCTGAATAGCATAACTCATTAATTTACATTTTACACCACAAATACTGTATTTGTAGCACTATTTTATTGAACTTCAAGTCTCAAAGTGCCTTTGCATGCATTCTATCTCGTGGAAATGTTTGTCAAATGGCATCAAAAGAAGTTGCTGAAAACACTCATCACAAAGGTGGTTTACAAAGATGAGACTCCTGAACAGTCTTTCAGCAGGTGGTTAGGGGTTTAGGCATATACTGCGAATAACGCTATCAAGTATATGTACAGTCAATCTTTTCCTCAGCCATCCTGATTCTCTTTTATGGTTTTGAGCAAAAGGAATTGCACCATGGATCTTACTCTATGGCAGGGGTGCCCAAACGTTTTCCCTCAGAGGGAAACATGGAGGACTAAGTGGTTCAGAAAATGGATGGATGGATGCAAAACATGGTTAAATGAAGGAGTTTTGGGGCAGATAATCCCTTATTACAGGTGGCAAATCTCCCATTATACATATAGGCCGACCAGACTGGATATAAACTTATCCTGAAGAACTCCAGGTGGCTCCAAACTTCTTTGGGTGAGTAAATTAATGTAATAAATTCTAAAAAATAAGGTCCAGGTTGAAAAAAACAAGGTTTTCCTTTACTATATATTTATTTGGCCCATTATCAAAAGTGGTGTCAGCAGTGGGATCATAATAATGATGCAAGTTAAGTTCATTTCTGATCAAAGTAGCTTTTTATGTAAGATCTAGGGTATCACCTGGTCGGCCAAATTAAATGGCTTGGGCGGCCAACTTTGTCCCGCGAACCCCACTTGGGGCACCCTTGTTCTATGGTATCCAACTTGATTTAGTCCGCTGCATTAGTTGGGCAGAAAAACAATTTTAAATATGCTTGTAACTCAAGTTACTGAAAGTCTAAAGAGTAATACTGTATATTGACATACATTTTTGTAAGTAATGCATTACATCACTCAGTTACTGATAAAAGCTATATATTCCTGTAACTTTGTAGTAATGTGTTACATGTGATGAATTCTTTTACCAATGTATCAAATCACACAACACTAAAAGAAACAAAGAGATTTCATCTCAAGTTTAAGGAATTTATTAACAAATTGCTAACAAGCAGTCACAAATAAATTCAATGGCGTCTAAAAGGAAAAGACAGGTGCCTTATCAACAAAATTATGGTCTTATCAATGCATGCACAACCGGCCCAGGAAAGACAAAGAGCCGCGTGGTCTTAACTAGCTAGCTTTAGTTTAGCATTATGTAAACAAAGAAGTTATCAGATAATGAAAGCCACTTCTCTTTCCAAAGCAGCCGTGCCACACAAAGCTCGTGGAATTCAAACAGTCCAACAAAACAAAAACAACACACTGCTTTTGCTTACAGAAGAAAAATGAGTAACTAACATTAAACACAATCAATAACCAGTTCCAGCAAGAAACACATGCAACAGATCAATCTGCTAAACCTTGCTCAACCCAGGAGTTAGGAAATTGGAACGTTCCTACTTTTGATGAGTTCTTCAATCCACAATCAGACAAGGCAGTTAAAGAAAACGCTGTCATGGGTCAGAGATGCAGCTTAATATATCCACCTCAATTTGCGCTGAAAGAAGGGATGGGTATAGAGACGCGTTCTGGGCTGCTGATTGAAACGGCTCATAAGGAGAAACACCGACTCACAGACAGATTCTTGCCTTGAACTGGACAGTGCAAAGAAAGACAGAACCCAGGGGCAGAGTTCAGAGTGATTCTACATCAATTATTGAAACGTTTTCTATGTTTCAAGCTTCAAAGCGGCAAAGCCAGCAACTCTGAAGTCAACTTCAGAGTTGACTAGCTCAAGCTAGCTGTACTTTCAGCTGAGCCATCTGAGGGTCAACCAATCAGAGCTTCTCACTGTAGTGACATCGCCCTGTGTCAACATTGTTTAGCCTACTACGATCCGCTATTGTTTAAAACATCTGGCAGAGAAAGGCCTACCCACATACTTTGCAAGCGTCAGCCTTAAAACGTATACAGTAGGTGTCAAACCAGATGATTTGTGAGATTTTTTTGACGCAGACAAAGCTTGCAGTGTGAACGCACCAATATTCCAGATCTCACGTAGTCAAACGTGACTTTGGTGTAACAAACATGGTAGACAAACAGGAAGCAGCCTTGATGGTTGTCTTCAACCTCTTACTACATGTCCTTGCGGTGTTGTGTAAGTAGTTGTGTCTCGTTGTATCTCCTCGTGACTGCGTCAGTTTCATGCTGACTACGTTACCTGCTCTTGGCTACCTGTGCTCGTGCTCATCAGGGACTAGATAATAAGAGTGATATTTTTCAATATCTCATCCTGTACACATCTGAGTCTAAAACCACCGCTGATCAGGACAGAAAATCATTCAAATTTATTACCAAAGAGACAAAATTATCAATTTTGAAACAGAGTCCATACTAGTTTTCCTTCTGTTTTTTCTCATCTTACTGATGGCAATAAAACAGTATCTGGCATATATTAAAAGTGGCAATGTAAAATGCCATTATTAGACAAAACATACAAGTTTTGAATAAACATACCCGCTCAAATCAGAAGTAAAATCAGACATAATATGTCATCATAAAACCCAACATGACCAGTCCATCTTCCATCCTGAAGTATTTTTTTTATTATTTTTTTTTACCATTTTAGGATCCACACAAAACAGTGAGGCAACTTTCTACACAATTAATGTTCTAAAAACCAAATACATTTCCAACCTGACCAATGAGCTTCTCCATACATGCACAGGAAAAGCTTAGACTCCATCCAAGCCTGGGATTAACGTTGTGGGAGAAGTAACTCAATTTACAAAACAAGAAAGTAAAACCCTAAAAATGTTTAGCTTTTAAATGAGTTGGGATTTAAATTCTTTCAAATACTTTGAAATGGTAGAGTGCTCATGTGAAAAAGGAAAATAAAGCCTTTCTCCTGTTATGGTTTTCTGAAGTTAATAATTTGTGAACATGGACAGTTGCCATGTGTTATTTATTTTCTTACAGACATTGTCTTACTTTTATTTATTAAATGAAAGAATATTAAATAAAAATGTTCAGCACTTTGTTACTTAACTATAAATGTCAAAAAGAATTTGAATTAGACAATTTAATTGATTTGACGGGCAAATCAATGAGTAAAAGTAATAAGCTACTTAAAGATATATATCACGCTGAATTGTAAGAAATTACGGTCTTCTGGAACTTGACCTCAAGAAAATTTCTTTGACTTGACCTCTTTAAAATTTATTTGAGTACCCCTGCTGTAGAGTGTACCAGCCTTAAAGCCTCTTAAAAATCAAGCTCTATCATACTTCAGAGATCTGAATGTTTCTTATGTTCTCAACAGAGCACTTCTCTCTCGTACTGCAGGTTTACTTGTGGTTCATAGCATTTTTAAAAGTAGAATAGAAGGTAGATCTTTTAGTTATCAGGTTACTCTCCAGTGGAACCAGCTCCCTGTTTTAGTAAGCGAGACAGCCACCTTGTCTACTTTTAAGATCAGGTCTAAAACTTTCATTTTTGATAAAGCTTAGAGTTAAAAACAGATTGATTTTAGGCAGTGGAATTATTGGTGGAGCCAGTTGAGAGGGAATACAGACGCTTCCTCCTTGCTCTGCCTCTTTCACATCTTATTCTAGCAGGCTGGGTTATCCTGAGCTATCTCTGTACTTATGCTTCTGTATGCTTGACTGTTGAATAACAAACTTACCACTTTTCCTCACTCTGCTACTTTTCTCTTCTACTACAGTCCAGTTCCATTATTTGCTGTTATTTGAACTGTTAACAGTTTATAGTGTTTTTTTCCCCATAGCAGCTGCACCTGGTCTGGCATCATGCTTGGCCGTCTTGCTTTATTCGAGGTGGGCGTCATCAGTGATGAAGCTCTCAGTAACTGAGCATCCTCTGTGTCCTTTTATCAACTTTTTATTTTCTTTGAATTAATACTTTTTTGGCATTGTAACCAGTGGTACACTGAAATTGCCTT
Organism: Apricaphanius iberus; assembly: GCA_028564705.1. NCBI lineage: Eukaryota > Metazoa > Chordata > Actinopteri > Cyprinodontiformes > Aphaniidae > Apricaphanius > Apricaphanius iberus. The sequence continues at coordinate 330,886 of JAPXFQ010000734.1, read as the reverse complement.
TCAGCACACCTTCCCAAAGAAAAACATAAAAAATACATCAAAGGGGTGGTTAGGAGGCTGTAGCATTGCCATTGTAGGTGCTCCCATTTTTTTGCAGAGAGGATTTATAATAAGTCGGGGTGGGTGGATGAGGGAAAAAAAAATCAACCTTGTCCTACTTCCAATAATAACTGGCAAAATAACAGAGATAATAGAAAAAAAACTATTACATCAAAGCACATATTCAGACAATCACAACATATGGTGGGAAAAGGGGGTGGAGGGGTGACTCCTACACTAACAGAGTGTCATGGCAGCATAGTGAATGTGCTCAGTCAAACCTGGAGGAAGAATCCAGGGGTGGCCAAAGCTTTGAAATAAGGGAATTTTTTCTACATGGCACGCCTCTGAAACGTGGAAAGTTGGTCATTTTGGATAGGGGGAAACAGGAAATTAGACGGCTCGGCATCCAGAAATTTTCAAAATATAAGAAACATGCGGCTTTCTGGTTGCTAAACTTAAAAACGGCCACTACCTGTTAGGGCTGCACAATTAATCGGATTTTGATCGTGATCACGATTTTGGTGGCCACAATTAAATTAACCTGATCGTCAACAATATTTACATTCAAAATGCGAGCTCTTCTGCTTGTTTCTTTATCACACACCGACTCAATCAATAGTTTACGAGCCAGCAGGGGGCAAACGCTTGGCTAAAGCTTTATTAAGCTGCCCAAATAAAAACTGTGCACACGCCACTCAGCACTCATAATGGCTGCACTACTTGCTATTTAGCAGGTGAAAAGGAGTATTTCAGCAATGTAGTAGATCCAAATCTCCATTATGGATCTGACTAGTAAGCAAAATGTTCCCGAAAGTGTACTACCGGTAAGTAAGCAGCCGGTGGATGCTACGCTATCCCAGCATGAAGCGGACGCCCCGAAATCATAGAAGAAGGACCTAGCTAAAAATGGCTAAAGACGAACTGTCAACCATTGACACTGCCGCAGTTTCGGCTGATGAATGTACGTGAAGCAATGTTACTGATTACTGTAATTGTTTTTTGACCGATTAAACATTTAAGTTGTTAAGTCATACCAGACAAAATAACGGCTAGAGGATGGCGGGACCACAGGCGAACGTAACATCTGGGTCAACAGAACAGTCAATACGGGTCAAAAGACATGCAAAATGGTGGAGCAGTACGTCTGATTTCATTCCTATTATGCAATTGTTTGCTATGCAGTATTTACTACATTAACAGGTGAGTAATAGTTGCTATGTAGCATATAGTAAATACTAAGGATTTGGATGCAGGAAATGTGAAAGGCCTTTTCTGTACACAGGAGGCCTTTTCTGTATAAGCTGTAATTGTTTCAGTTAAATTGCACTTTGAGATTGCACTTTGCAATAACACATTTAGCTTGTACTTTTAAATATATATATATGTATTGGAGTTTGTTGTTGTTTGTTTTTTGCATTATTTATCATCGATTCTAATCTAAAGTTTTCTTTTTCACAAAAAATGTTGCAACATTGTATGTTTATAACTGGTGCAATAAAAATAGATATTTTACAGAACTGGATGAATGATCGTGATTAATAATTGTGATTACAATATTGATCAAAATAATCGTGATTATTATTTTGGTCCTAATTGTGCAGCCCTACTACCTGTGTGGCCCCATGAGAAGTCAATACTTCGCAGGAGAGTATCATTAGTGTTTCATGATTAAAATTATGAACGGTTGATCATTGAAGTGGAGAAGCACTCAGTCGTGTATGACCCCAGTCACACTTTTTATAAAGACAACGTCAAGGAGGATAAAGCATGGAGTGATGTATCTGTTGTTTTGGGGCAAGTTTATGATACTTATTAACGTGATTTTTTTTTAACATTCTATATGCAACCTTTTCAGTTTGCAAGTTAAAATAAATGGGCCTTGAAGTTTTAATAAAAATGAACTTAAAATAAATACTGTTTTGTCATTTTGTTGTCTCTCTGTGACAGCTGCTTCACTGCTGCTACGCGCCTCATAAACCCCCAGTGGAAAGGGCCACGCAGCAGAATACGCAACGAAATGTGCTGCTCCTGTAACGTGCTGCTTACTCGTCCGGTGGAAAGGCTGGGTAATTCCAATGTGAAGGGGGGGTTGGGTAGTTTGGGGGATGGGAGCAGCTGTCAGCATATTTCTCCTTTGAGAATATCTGGGTTGCATCCAAAGTCACAGGTGAATTGAAGTTGATGAGAAATTGTTTTTGGCTTCAGACAAAATCTCTTTTTCTTTTTGCCTTAGAGTCACTTTTAGGTTCTCCATTAACAAACAGCGAAATTTAGGGTAAGTTTCCATCTATTTCATCCGGGCTGAAGGTTTTTCCAAGTTGGTTCCCATTCCCCACGTCAACTTTCATAGTCACTCTACAATTTAGTTCGTCCAGCGCATGAGGCTGAGACTTTGCAGCCCTACACATCTCATCATGTTTGTCTTGCAGCTTTCCAAGCTCCACTGAGACCTGTTGACATTTTCTATATGCCAGGATCCCACCCATTCCAAACAGTCAAAATTTGTTTACCATAATTCCAATTATCTAAACAAGCTTTAACGTCTTCCACAGAAAATAACAAAAGGCACAGCATATTCCATATATTCCAGTTAACTAATTTCATAATTCCAGAGAAATGCCAGCAGATACAACAAATGCAAAGAAGTCCTCCTTAAAATGGGCTCAGAGACGAAAGGGAGGGAGAGAGGAGAAAAGCATTTGCTCTCGGCAAGAGGAAGAAGCCTGGCTCTCTGCCAGTGTCTCTGTTCTGTCTTCCTGAACCCCCAGACATTTGTGGCAGACAGCTGCTCTTACTTAGTGAGGTTCTTCTGCAGGTAGATTCCTGTTAAAGGGAAGTTTTTCCTCTCGACTGTCACTACATGCTTGCTCAGAATGAGGGATTACTTAGAGGATTGTGGTTGGAGTCTGCATAAAAGGAGTAAAACTGCAAATTAATGATTCAATGCAATCTGCTGCGAATCCCTTAACTAGAAAACTTTTAAACAGATTGGAATGTATATAGGAAGAATTGCAGTGTCCTTTCTCGTAAAGTACCTCCAGATGATCTCTTATGAAATAACACCATATAAATAAACTGAATTGGACCTATTTCAGTGCTAATCTTTCAATCTTTTCCAGTTAAACTTTCTTTTCATTCTGTGCAATTAGTGAATAACAGTGAAGAATCGTGTACAGAGGACTTGATGATGTACTTTTACATATGCTTAAGGGAATTACTGTGGTATGGACAGGAAGAATAAGCACGTGGAAACCCTAGAGAAAAACTAGATTAGCTAGGAATTCTGTACTTACATTGCCAAGGCAGCACTCTGAGAACTGAGACATGTTGATGGCTTTTCCCCATTCCCATATGCACTTGCTTTTCCTATGGCAACCCATTTATTCTCGTCTTTTGTGGGTGGGGGAGGTATTGTGTGGGGGCTGGGGTGGGAGGTCACAGTGTGTAGCATCAGAACAGTAACATGCTGAAATGGAGGGTTGTTAATTAATCATGAATGTTCTTTCTGCTTAGCTCTACCACTGTGGCAGGATGCTACTCTTGGTATCTCCGTATTTAGATGTGTGTGTGTGTGCGTGTGCGTCTCCCTGCTCGGGATGTCCCATATTGGTAGGGCCCTAGCCCAGGTTTTCTACTGAACTACTTTAATATTTTACACGTGCTCCCCTCACCTGCTGTCATTTGCAGAAGACAGACTGCTGTGTCATTCACTTCAAAAGTCCTTCAATGCTTTCACCTCTAATTTATTCTCTTCTACCTTTTTTTCCCCATCTGCCTGTCCTGCACCTAGTCTTCTTTCTTTCTTTCTTTCTTTCTTTCTTTCTTTCTTTCTTTCTTTCTTTCTTTCTTTCTTTCTTTCTTGTTCCCTAGCTTACATCTGTGGATGGTATTCTTTGGAAGTTAGGATACAATATAAACTGCAATCCATGTTGGAATTCTTCATGAAGTCTATCTATCCATCCATCCATCCATCCATCCACCCACCCACCCATCCATCCATCCATCCATCCATCCATCCATCCATCCATCCATCCATCCTCGTTTTAAAAAGATCTGTTCCCGCAGAGAATAAGTTAAATTTGCAGCCTGATTACACTGAAGGGCGGAAGTTGTTGACAGTTGCTATTCAGTATTTATTTCTTCTCAGTAAAGCATTCTTCTGCTTAAACACCGGCAGACCCCCAGTTTATTTTACGAGAACTGTAAAATTCCACTTAATCATAAAGATATGCTTCTATATTTTAATTATCTCTAACAAAAGGGATACCAATACAGTGCCTATAAAAAGCATTCGACGACTTGGGTGTTTTATCTTTTTTATTACTTCTATAAATGAATAATGAACAACAAAATCTGTTGATTTTAGACAAATTAAACAAAGAAATGTGAAAACTGTTTTCTTCAAAACAACAACAATTCCTTTCCCTTCATGCTGTAATAGTAGTCAGGAATACTGATTAATCATTAAATGGACCCCGCAAACACAGATTCCATTCACTGGATCCAGATGACTTCCATTCATTAGCAGTCCTCTGCAGAAATTTGCCATGTAGAGAAGGAAGTAGGACAATTTGAATCAGCTGTGTTGGAGCAGAGACACATTCCAAACTGGTAAGACACCGGCCCTTGAGGCCTGCAGTGGGGACCCCTGCTCTACACTCTGCCTTTGAATTAAATATATTATTCAAAAAGCATCCACATTTTACCTTGCTGTCACTCATTTTGGCCATAGTTTTTTTTCTCTCTCCTCATGCACCCTCTTGTTTTTATTTGTTTTACTATCTGTGTGTCTCCTTTGTAAAATAGGGTGTTATGTCGATACGTGTTCCCCCTTGAGACGTGTTCAGATTCCACCATGTTAAACGATCATGTTAGGGTTAAGCACTAAAATCCAAATAGTAGGATTAGGAAAATAGTCAAGTTATGGTTATCGATGCCATTTGGATATAAGAAGACCGACGCAGATCAGACAACAGTTGTTTGTAAAATTTACCAGCTCATGGTCCGACCAACGGACTCCAACACTATAAATGTATTTTACCAGCTGCTCAACAACCACAACGGCGAATACAGAGAGAGTCAATGAGCGAAAGCAGCGTCGATTTGTGGCGTAAGAAACTCTGATAAACTCCAGACACAGACGCTGTAGCACACCACTGATGTGTTGCTAGCGAACAAAACGGTTTTTAGAGCTGGTGTCGTTCAGTCTGAGAGACGCTTTTTTTCTTTTCAAGTTGCGTGTCGGGAGTGGAGGGGAGAAATGTGGGGAGCACAACTTTGGGTTGTCTGATAATCTTATTTAGATCCCTTGTCTGAAACTTGTTGGCTACCGTCTTCCTCCCTGTTTGTCATGTATTGCAGCATGCACCAGAATGTCATAAGGTGCATCTTGATGTAATTTACTGCTGTAAAACCCTTCATGGCTTAAATGATACAGATTCATATAAAACAATTTTCCATCGTCCTGACAATATATTTCGTCATATTGCCCAGCCATAGAATCTAAAAATGTGCTTTAAATAGCCAATTTTACTGTCATATGGACTGCATCGTGTTGTTTTTTCCAGACACAGGTGAACGATATGAAATAATTATGATTTTAGTAGACATTCTTGAGGTTCTAAGTCTGAAGGTATATTTGTTTTTTAAACTCACTTTGACACAAGCAGCAAATTGCATTTTGTACTGGCTTTGCATGTAGTAATGAAGAATCCCTCTAGGGGGCAGAGTACTGACTCAGACCGGATAGTGCCAAAGAAGTGAAATAAACATGGTGACAGTAGGAGATTATTAGCTGATTAATATTCGGATAACATAAAAAAGACAGCAGTAGTATCGTAGATTGTATGTAAAACACATTTACCGCTATTTTTGATTTCTCTCCTACTGGTTTTGCCGCCGTTGACTGCGTGTATGAACAGACGGTCATATAGCGCTCAACACTCCCCCCTACTGGTTACCTTCAATAGCACTTGTAGAAGATATTCTGTTCGGTTCTCGTCTGACCTTTTAAGGTCAGGCAAGGCAAGGCAATTTTATTTGTATAGCACACTTTCAACACAAGGCAATTCAAGGTGCTTTTCATGATTACAAAAATGTGAAAATGAAAACAAATAATAATTAAAATAAGACTTAAACAAACATTTATAATCAACTAGCGATATTAAAAGAAAGCATAGACAATAAAACAATGCCATTTAGTATTTGATCAAAGTAATAATTGCTATCGAATTATCGTCCAGCCCTATTTTAAAGTAATAGACCCGGTTATAGATCCAGAGGGTAGATTTATCATATTAAAACTATTTATACATAACCAAAAGTTATGTATAGTTAGTGTATATGGCCCAAATGTTGACGGCCCCTCATTCTTTCATACCTTTTTCTCGGTTTTGGCTGAACACATGGATTGGTTACTTCTTCTTGGGGGCGGCCTCAACTTGGTTAAAACGAAGAAATAGATAGGCTCAGTCAAGCAGTGACTCAGCGCAGCTGGCAACCCAAAGATATAGTTAAAGACTACATGAGCGATTATGGACTTTGCGATGCATGGCGATCTCTTCATCCCAACAACATAAAATACACCTTTCTTTTAAATGTCCACCACTCTTATTCTAGATTGGACTATTTCTTAGTCAGCAGCTCACTATTGAATAATATTTCAGACATTGAGATACATCCAATAGTTATCAGCGATCATGCTCCTGTCTCTTTAAATACAGGTGCTGGCCAGTAAATTAGAATATCATCAAAAAGTTGAATTATTTCAGTAATTCCATTCAAAACGTGAAACTTGTATACTGTATACTTTCCTTCCACACATAGTGATATATTTCAAGTGTTTATTAATTTTCATTTTTATTATTACAACTGACAGCTAATGAAAACACCAAATTCAGTATCTCAGAAAATTAGAATATTCTGAAAAGGCTCAATATAGAAGACACCTGGTGCCACTCTAATCAGCTGATTAACTCAAAACACCTGCAAAGGCCTTTAAAAGGTCCCTCAGTCTTGTTCTGAAGGCTCCACAATCATGGGGAAGACTTCTGACTTAACAGCTGTCCAAAAGACGACCATTGACACCTTGTACAAGGAGGGCAAGACACAAAAGGTGATTGCTAAAGAAGCTGGCTGTTCGCAGAGCTCTGTGTCCAAGCACATTAACAGACAGGCGAAGGGACGGAAAAAATGTGGTAGAAAAAAGTGTACAAGCTCTAGGGATAACCGCACCCTGCAGAGAATTGTGACGACAAACCCATTCAAAAATGTGGGGGAGATCCACAAAGAATGGACTGCAGCTGGAGTCAGCGCTTCAAGAACCACCACGAAGAGACTCATGAAAGACATGGGATTCAGGTGTCGCATTCCGTGTGTCAAGCCACTCTTGAACAAGAAACAGCGTAAGAAGCGTCTCGCCTGGGCCAAGGACAGAAAGGACTGGACTGCTGCTGAGTGGTCCAAAGTTATGTTTTCTGATGAAAGCAATTTTTGCATTTCCTTTGGAAATCAAGGACCCAGAGTCTGGAGGAAGAGCGGAGAAGCACAGAATCCACGTTGCATGAGGTCCAGTGTAAAGTTTCCACCATCAGTGATGGTGTGGGGTGCCATGTCATCTGCCGGTGTTGGCCCACTCTGTTTCCTGAGGTCCAAGGTCAATGCAGCCGTCTACCAGGAAGTTTTAGAGCACTTCATGCTTCCTGCTGCTGACCAACTTTATGGGGATGCAGACTTCACTTTTCAACAGGACTTGGCACCTGCACACAGTGCCAAAACCACCAGTACCTGGTTCAAGGACCATGGTATCCCTGTCCTTGATTGGCCAGCAAACTCGCCTGACCTTAACCCCATAGAAAATCTATGGGGTATTGTGAAGCGGAAGATGCAATACGCTAGACCCAACAATGCAGAGGAGCTGAAGACGACTATCAGAGCAACCTGGGCTCTCATAACACCTGAGCAGTGCCACAGACTGATCGAGTCCATGCCACGCCGCATTACTGCAGTGATGGAGGCAAAAGGAGCCCCGACTAAGTATTGAGTGCTATACATGCACATTCTTTTCAGTTGGCCAACATTTAAAAAAAAACATTTTTTTTTTCATTGGCCTTTAAAATATTCTAATTTTTTGAGATACCAAATTTGGAGTTTTCATTAGTTGTCACTTATAAATATCAAAATTAAAAGAAATAAACATTGGAAATACATTGGTCTGTGTGCTTTACATGAATATAATGTACAAGTTTCACGTTTTGAATGGAATTACTAAAATAATTCAACTTTTTGATGATATTCTAATTTACTGGCCAGCACCTGTATAGTAAGTAGAAAAGCAACCCTTCAATGCAAAAATTGGAGATTTAATATATGATTACTTAAGGATAGAGAATTTAATAAATATTTTAAAAAGAATGGGCTTCATGCTTGGAACTTAATGACCTCCTTGTATGTCGCCACCCACTCTCTGGATAGCAGGGAACGCTCTGATTAGAGGTAAAATAATCTCATTCTCATCAAATAAAAAGAAAATAGAAAATAAACATATTCAGGATTTAGCAAAGACTATCCCTTCCCTGGATGAGGAGAGCTTGAGGAAAACACATAAAGCAAAATTAGAATAAAATGAAATGATTAATAAATGGACCCAGTTCTTAATTCAAATACTAAGAATAGAAAACTTTGTACATAGGAATAAATCTTGCTATGCTTAAGCTTAAAATAAATTAAGAAAAAAAACTGCATCAGCTATCAAAGACCAAATTGGGAATATAGTATATGATCCTGAAAGAATAAACAACACTTTCAAAGAATTTTATGAGACTTTGTACTCACCAGAGATAAACCCATCAAATAATGAAAGTGAAGAATGTCTGGATAAAATAATTCTTCTTAAACTATCGGACAGTCAAGCAATGGCCCTTTATTCACCACAAACAGCGGCTGAACTCCAGGAGGCCCTCCAAAGCATTACCAATAATAATGCTCTGGGCCTAGATGAATTCTGAAATATTCTGGCACCAACATTCTAAAGAATGTTGCAGGAAACAAAAAAAATGGCAGACTACCGCAAAACATGAACTTTGCCTACATCAATCTTCTATTAAAACCAGGAAAATACACTATGTCTCCTACCAGCTATCGTCCCATTTCTCTTATCAATGTTGATCTTAAAAAAAACTGCAAAGCTCTTGCAAGAAGGATAGACAAAGTAGCACATCTTATAATCCATCCTGATCAAACTAGTTTTATAAAAGGGAGACTTTCCTTCACACATTGACCTAGATTAGTAGATTTAATAGATTTTCGTACTGTAAAAACATCCAAACTAAGCTCCCCAACAGCAAGTATCAGGACTAATAACCAAACATCATCAGGGTTTTTCCTTCAGAGAGGTACCAGGCAGGGACCGAGTCCGCACTCGTCCGATGCAGACGTACACCCATCTGGAATAACCCAGACATCTTGCAAAAAAAAAAAAAAAACGTATGATAAACTTTCCAAGGTGGAGTTGTAAAGGAATTGAATACTCACAACACATATTTGATGGAACAGACTTTATCCTATTTAATACCTTGGTTACACAATACGAAATTAACCAGAATAAATTCTTAGAATATCAACAAATTAAATTGATTGTAAAAGGTAAATTTATGCTCAATACAGTTGAATTACAAATTACAGTAAAGGTTTTAGACTTTCTTAATCTCAACTCCCCCAAACTGCTGTCTAAAATATATAAAACATTAAATACATTAGATGTATCAATACCCCTTCCTATTTCAAAATGGGAGATGGACTTGTCTATCTCCCTTGACCAAAACCTCTGGTCTCTGATTTCAAGAACCTTTAAATAATCCCAATCTACAATTAATCCAATATAAAATCTTTCATAGAGTATATTATACAGGCCAACGGATTTTCAAGATGGGTTGTATGCCGTCTAATACCTGCTTACAGTGTACAAAAAACCTACCAGACAATTATATTCATGTGCTTTGTTTCTGTCCATCTGTTAAGAAATTTTGGCACCAGATGTGAAGACCTGTTAGAGTGTCTGAAGTGTAATATTACACCTTCTCCCCCAGTTTGCTTGCTGGGAAATTTAAATGACATTACCCTAGATACAAAGTCTATGCAATTAGTGCACATTGCCTTATGCATCGCGAAGAAAAATATCCTCTTGAACTGGAAAAGTAAAAATGCTTTTAATATTAATTACGGTAGTATAGATATCTCCTTCTTGATTACATTGTTCTGGAGATGACCTCTGCCTCCACATCCCATCAATCTTTCTGGGCACCCTTGGTTAGCTCCATCGCCTAGTAGGGGTGGGGGGCCCTCGATGTGATGGCCTCTGCCGCTGGTGCCTGCTGGGGTGTGGCTGTGGTCGGCCGGTGGTCGGCAGGCACTGCTGCCCTTTCCATCTTCCTGGGCTGGGTCTTGTCGCCATCTCCTGGATGGTACCTAAGCATCCGGGCATCGACAGGTGGCTGTGGCAGGTGGTCTACGTTTCTGGGCCCGGTTGGCCATTTTGGCACTGGACGTGGCTCCTGGGTCTTGGTCCATGTGTTCTGCGGGGTGCTGTGGTCAGGCCCATTGACTGGGATGAGAAAGTGGCCAACGTTAATTTGGTCTCTGCGGTGGACTGGCCTGGCACTGAGATGCGGGCTGGTGGGTGGGGGCACCGGGTTCGTTTGCTTGCTGGCCATCAGGCGGCAGTAGCAGGTAGTGGTGGATGTCGGCCTCTTGGGTTGGGTTGGCTCACTTGGAATGGCATTCTGTCATCCCAGTAATTTCTTCCCCATCCCCGGACCCCTCTGTCCACCTGCTCCGTCATTATATATCTTGGGGCGTGGGCACGTCACTGGGGTGCATGTAGGGGTTTCTTCACTTTCTTGTGGCGGCCTTGGTCCCACTTTTACTGTACCATTTAAATACTCTCACTTATAAAATTTTCAAGAGACACACACATGTAGTGACCTTGTGGTGGGCACGCTTTTCGATCCAGAGGCGGAGCCCTTAAATGAACCTTGCTTCTGGTGCTGGTGCCCACTGCTTAACCGCATCGAGACACTGAGGGCCTGGGGTGGGAAACAGGGGTGCCCAGCAGTATTCCCATGTCCCACCCCTCTGTTTTAAGTGCCAATTTGAACAAGACACAACAACACCACATTCAAGCGGGAGGAGAGATGCTAGGGGTCTTCCCACGCCCCTGTTCATTCGACCATCAGGGGGTTGGGGTCCGAGAGGTATATCAGGCTGTCTGATTGGGGACCTGGGCTGGTGGGCTACTTTTGCCATGGCGAGGGCTTTGGCGGTCTGCTTGTCCCCATCCTAGTGTGCAGGGTGTTTGTCTCTCAGGTGCAGGGACAGGTTGCTCTACTGGGGTATCAGTGCCTGGGCCTGGAAGTATAGAGTATGTATGGGACATATAAATTAGTGTACAGCATCCTTTCATGGGTGACCTGATGTGTTGGGGAGAATGTGTGTGCATAAGAGGGAGGCTACATGTGGTTCTATCTGTGTGTCTCTCGCTACTTATCAGGTTGGGTCTTTTGTTGCCCTATTGCCTGGCACATCTCAAGCCCCACATCCAGTGGGGGCCTTTTTCCCCTCCGTCCCCTGCCCGCTGGTGCATTGGTGGGTCTCGATGTCTGCTGAGGCTTGGGGCCCGGATGCGGTCCGGCTCAGCCCTGGTGCATGCCTGCCTGGTCCTGGATGGGCCGGTGTGTGCGACAGCCAATGTTTTAAGCCGATGTCCTCCTTGGGTCTGTTGGGGCACCTCTTAAGGGGTGGGTTGGGGGTGTGGATTAGCCCGGGGTGGTGTTGCTGTGTGTCAGCCGGCTGTAGGTCCCTCCTGCCTTGCTGGACCTTGTTGGCCGATCCTTGGTTGGGGCCCTGCAGGGAACGGGGTGCCCCTGATCCCCATGACCTCTGGCCCCGTACTCGTCCCTGCGATCTCGTCCCTGGGAGACCAGCCCGTGGGCTCGTCCCTGCAATCTCCCCGGCCCCGGCATTGTAGCTGCTGGGTGTTCCCCTCGGGCTTCCATCTGTTCCTCTCTTTTGGGAGCGGTTGGCCCTGCGTTCGTCCGCCTGTGGCTACTGGACTCTGGGGAACTTTGGACATTTACATCTGACCTCCTTCATGTCTGCGTCGATTCCTGTCAGACAAATTGACCAGCAATCAATCACTTGCATGGTGAAACCTTATTTACACCTGCAAGCTCACACACTCACATAGGTGTAGGGACATTTGTTTGTACGGACTTATTCTTGGGGTAAGGTTATCAGTACCAAATAGTTGGTGCCAGGAGCTTTCCAGCGACATTGCTGCCGTATTTCTTAATTCATATTTGTGTGTTTTGAATGTTTACTTCTTACTTCATATTACTGGATGTGTTTTGTCAATGCTCTGTTCTGTTGTTTTTTGTTTGTTTGTTTGTTTTGTTTTTCCCACTCTTCTGCCGTCCAACATAGGTGGAGGACTGGGATGTTTTCTTGTGTTCTTTGTTCAATCTCTTTTTTAACATGTTTATAACGGCTATTAATTTGAGGATGAAAGCCAGATGAAAGACTCACCTCGATCCCCAATAAATCACAGAACTCCCTCCAAAACTGCGAGACAAACTGAGGACCCCGATCCGAAACAATTTCAGATGGAATTCCATCCACAGAGGCTCCAATGAAATAGTAGTCATTGATATTTTTGAAAATACTCAACATTTCTGGGGGTTTTTTATACAACAGACAAAAAACATGTTTGTGTTGTGAAATTTAACAAAGTTAAACTGCTCTCAGTAACGGCTGCTGTCCAGTATAAGGCCCAACAGCCTAGGCTACTTTAACCCTGCAGAAATCACCCTGGCTCATAGTCACTTCTAATGCTTACAATCAGTTGCATTCAAAAGAGGGAAAGAATAAGTTTGCCCTTTCTTTACTCTTTGTTGCAAATTGCCCTTTTCAAGCACCATTCAAAAAATGTTCAGGCCTTTCCCTGGCCTTCTCACAGAGCATGACCTACTCTGGCTGGATAGTCGATTTGAAGTTGAGGCTATTATTTTCAGCCATGTTCCTGAAAAGTTGTCTAAGCAAAGAGTATTTGACAATGTATTATCAATTTGGAATTTATCTAAGTTGTCATCTGTTTGACTATTGAGAGAAGAGATTTGACTCAACAAAATACCAAATTCAATTTGGGTTTTCTGAACTCATATGAATTTAGAGTAAGTAAATGAATGTTATCTTAAAAAAACAACCATCTTCCAGAAGTCAGAATAAGTAAACAGTTTAAAATGTGCCTGCTACATCTGGTTCTAGTGATAACAGGAAAATAATGTTTCCTTCTTTTAAAAGGGATTATACAGTAGTTGTTGCAAATAAAAGAAGCAGCATCTGCAACTAAACTTTTTTTCTGTTCAACAGAACATGCTCAACATGGTTTAGCACTGCTTTACTCAGAGCTAAGCTAAATCCTGTAGTTTTTCTATTATTTTATTTTACCTGCAGGCCAAATATATAAATTCATCTACAGGAAAAGTGCAAATGGAAGAGGTCGGAATGCATGCTGATGTTGGTTAATGAAGAGTGCATAACTGTGCTGTGTCCAGTTTAAAAGCACATAAGTGAGGAAAAGCTGACACTTAAAAAATAATGAATGAAAACCAATAGTTTCTTAAATAAGTGTTTATACTCCTTAAACTTTGAACTCTTTGTCAATTAACATTTACAATATTCTGTGCATTTTAATGGATTTTTTTGATAGATGGACTAAATTTAGCCCATAATTGGAAAAGGATAGGTTTTTAACATTTTTATCCAAAAAATTGGAATGATAATCTACTAAACCCTCCTGATTCAATGCTTTCTAGGACCACATTTTGCTATATTAACAGTTGCCTATTTGTTTGGGTTTTAGGCTGTCTCTAGTAACTTTACATTTCTTATATTTCTTGCCCAGTCTTTGTTTTTTTTGTTTTTTTTTTTTTGCGAGACACCTCAAGCTGAGCTTAAGAAATTTCTTGAGGGAATTTTTTTAAAGTCTTATCATAGATTCTAGATTTGATTTAGGTCTGAACTTTGACTAGGCAAATACATATGTATTAGGGGTGTCACAATTTCAATTTTGTATCAAAATCGATCGAAATTACTTTGCGACCTTGCGCATCAAAATCCAAAAGAGGATCGTGATCCCCTCCTCCTCCCGTTTACTGTGTGACCCACTCGGAACTCCGCAGCAACAGTTAGCAGGCTACCGTCTATCTGCTCAGATTTCCTCATCACAAAGAACCACACATTGCATTTTCCCTAACAAGTAACTCTAACCAGTTCTCATACAATTCAAAAAAAAAACCTGCTAACATTTTAACTGCCTGTATTACATCCACCGTGATCAGAGCGCACGTCTACAGAGCACATTAGCTGACGCTAGCAAGTAGCTATTGGCTAAGCTATGGCTTGACCACGGCTAGGATAGATGAACAAGCGGGACCAGAACTAAAGCTGCTCCTTCTTTCAAATCCCGAGTTAGGAAAATGTTGAGTTCCCCTCGAGTTAAGTCCACATTCTTATTGTAATCAAGATGACCACTGTTAGCTACATTGTATTCGGTCGAATGAGCTATCTGGAGCACTGTATCCAGTCGTTCTGCAGTAACTGTAAAGAGTCACTAGATTGCAGCCCCTCTCTGTTAATCATTTGTTATTTAAACAAGACTGTTACATTTTATTTCAAATAAATTATTTATATTTGACCATTAATACCTAAGTGATACATTACACAAGAATAATTTTTAAAAATGTATCAAGTTTGTTTTTAAAGTAAGATTTTCTGTACAAATAGTATTGAATTAAACCAATGATCATAGACTACTCTAAAAATGAAATAGGTCTCTGTACTGTAAATTACATGTTAAAAAAGTCGAGAATCTAATTGAATCGTGACCCAAAAATCGAAAATAAAATAGAATCGATGAGTTGGAGAATCGTGACACCTCTAATATGTATGTTTTGTTCTAAACAGCTTACTTGTAGTTCTGGCTGAATGTGTAGGATTGGAGTCCCTGACTGGTTCTCATACAAGACTGAACACTTACTTAGCTTCAACCATCTTATAGTCAACTTTGACAAGCTTCCATTGTGGTGTTGAAATAATACCATCCGCATAGCAAGATGCTGCCATGTTTCACAGTTGGATTAGGGTTTTCAGGAAGAATTTCAGTGCTAGATTCCTTCCACACATTGCATTTTGCATATTGGCCTAAAAAGTCTTGATACTCCCGGACCCCATATTGATACTGTTGATCTCTGAAGCTCCTCTCAAGTTGCCATAGACCTTGGTCACTTCTCTGATTAATGCTCTTCTTCCTTTTGGTGCACTGCCATGTTGTGGCAGGTTAGAAAATGCTATGCTCCCTTTTGAATTTTCAGATGGTAGATAGAGTATTGATCCTTGAAATTCGGATTTGACTTTTGTTTTATTACCTGACCCTTCTTTAATGCTATTTAATGCTCTCCTGATCAATCTGTTGTTTCCTTGGTCTTTGAGATGGTGTTTGTTCTCTGAAGGTTCTCTGATGAAAGAACCACTGTATTAACACAGAGATAGAGTTATTCATAGTGAAGAACTTATTGGGTGACTTCTAAGGAAAATTAACTGAACTGTTTTGTATTTGTAAAAACGTCCAACAAAATTGAGCAACCGAATATATAAAGCTGCTGTAGCCATTGTAGTTTAACATAAGGGTTTAACATAAGCAAAGATGTGCATTGGGTGGAATGTAAATAACAATTTTATCTACCAAGGGGTATTTACAGAAATAAGAGTTTAAAGCTATTTATAAACATGTCTTTTAAAACTAATAAAAATATTTTCTTCACTGAATTATAATTTAACAGAAAATAGCCCCTAAGGGAAGGAAGAATGTTAGATACTTACAAATCAAATTACTTTGAACTAAAAAGGAGGGGCAGTACCCTGGAAATCCAGAGGTCTCGCAAGAGCACAGTTTGAATTGTCTCTGCAAGACGCCCTGGCTTCGAGCAATGATTCATGTTACTGCATTACGTGAGCAGCTTGGGGAACTATTGAAATCTTTGTAGCTGATGTAGGCGGGCCAGAGGCGAGCTAAGCTGATGATAACAGGACTGCAACGTCTGGAATCCTTTACTAAATATTGAGGGGATGGCTACAGATGAACACCAGTTGTTTAAAATGGTTTTTGCCGCTACAATGAACGAGATAGACTTGGCTTTTGATCTAAAAGACTAACAGAAGACCGAGCACGTATCTTTTGATTGCAAGGACATTTTTGCTGTTTTGCCGTCTGGATATGGCAAGAGTTTAATGTACCACTTAGCTCCGCTGGTAGCTCTGGATACATCATACCGTGTATTTTAGTGATTGGTCGTGGCGTTATCCAATTGCGTGCAGTGAGAGTTTCAAATGCATTCTTGGTTTCGCCCCTCGAGTTAGACCCTTTTCATTACTCTTTGCCAGACCCTTAATCTTAATAGTTTAGGGTCTGGATTTTTCCAAGCTAGTGGGACAGTGCTCCATGTTGGAAAGGCAGTAAGTTTATAGTACAGAAATATTTAGTTTGTAATGTTTGGAGACCTCTTGTGGCGAACAATGGTAATTTCACTCTTTAATTTAGAACGGCAAAGCTCAGTACTACTAATTAAGCAGAAGCCTATATATATATATATATTAGGGATGGGAATCTTACAACATCTCACGATTCAATTTGATTCCGATTCTTGAAGTGACGATTCGATTCAGAAACGATTCTCGATTCAAATCAATTTTTTTTTCTTAATCAATACTCTTTCGTTCATCATTTGTGTTTGTAATACACACAACTTGATCTGCCAAGTGTCTGTGATGAAGTGAGCCATGAATGTAATAGGGCATCAACACAAAATGGATTTTACAATCTATGTTGACAGAAGGCAACTGGTTCAAAAGTATCAAGACATGTAATAGCAACTGGACATCCAAGACCTTTTAAACAAAATTTCTAGTCTTGGAAAAAAAAAAACTGATATATTTTCAGAAGAAAAAAAAAAATATATATGTATTTTGTTTATTCTTAGGTACGTAGTAGAAAATACAATGAAAATATTTAGTATGCCTGAAATGTTGCTTATCTACCATCATTAAACAGAAATTTATGGCTTATGTTTTTATTTTCATTGTTTTGTTAGAAATTTTAGAAGTCCTAACTTTATTGAACTCAGTATGCATTTCGGACTTCCTTGAAAGCGCCACAGGTGTGCAGCGCTGCTGGAGGTTTATGTGTAGCTTATAAAGAAAGATCGCCCCTATATACTTGCAGATTTATAAATAAAAATAAAAACCTTACCAAAGGGTGTCATTAGCATGGAGAAGACCTTTTAGACGGCCCAAACATTTACCTTCAGCAAAGACGGGGCGGGCTGGATTTCTCTTTCGTCTTTCATGCTGAAGCTTTAGCCTAGCGGCTACAGCTAACAGCTAGCGCATCAGACCTGTCAATGTGACGGTGGCCATTGCATGACAAACACTACGCGAAGCGAAAATGTAAAAAGGTTCAGAAAACATATTTTTTGAGAATCGATTCTGGATCTTGTTAAATAGGATCGAGATTCAGACGTGAATCGATTTTTCCTCACACCCCTAATATATATATATATATATATATATATATATATATATATATATATATATAGTGTTGTCACAGTTACTTTGAAAAAGTAATATAATTACTGATTACTCCTTCAAAAAGTAACATAGCTACTTTACTGATTACTTTATTTTAAAAGTAACTAATTTAGATTACAAGTTACTTTATTAGTTATTTTGAGCAGCTGCCAGTAGCACTTCCCACTGCCTTAACATAGAAACAATAACCAGTTTTCCAATGCTCACTTTATTGGAAATACATTTTAACAGTAAGACCAGAAATATACTTGCTTTTTAACCTCATGTTGACGCCAGCAACTATGGAGCAACAAGACATGTCTTGGGCATGTACTACTGGAGAGTTCCACTAGGGGGCAGTTACACAGTAAAAAACTCAGACTCACATGCTCAGGACAAAACAAACATGGCAACCGTAAAGGAGATAATCAGCTGTATCGAATTATAATAGAAAAAGACGGCAGCAGTGTTGTTGAAGGTGTGTAAAACCATATTTACTGCTATTGTTGCTTGTTTTCCTAATGCTTTTGGCATTTACCAAATATATATTTTTGCTTAAGAAAATGACAAAAATAGTAACGCACAGTGGCTTGAACAAGTAACTTTAATCTGATTACCTGTATGGAAATAGTAACGCATTAGGTTAGTCGTTACTGAAAAAGTGGTAATATTAGGAAAAACGCATTACTAAGTAATGCATTAAGTAACCTGTCACCGGCATCACTGTATACACATATTTGATATATATTTGCTCATCCACTCCCCTGCATCACTGTCTGTTGACCTCCTATTTCACAGCCACCCTCTGTTTTTTTTTTTTTACTTTATCTCTTTCTTTCTGGCATATTTCACCAGCCTTATCCCATTTTCCCTTTCTCTTGTCATCACTTCTGCTCTTCTCCTTCTCTCATGCCCCAGTTGGGGAGTACAATGCAATGGCAGGGCTGTGATGTGGTGTATTTGTCTATGTGATGTCACACTACAGCAGCTCTATAGTCACTCTCTCTATTTTTTTTTATTTTTAGTCCCTTTTAGTACCACTCTATTTTAAGATTCTATAAACCTTTTCAAAGAGGCTTCGAGGGGAAAGCTTGTCCATGCACTGCGTAGCAAGTGTGTCTGTAAGTGTTTAGTGTGAATGATGCAGTGTGTAGCAAAGGGAAAATGTCACTTTATTTGCATATGTGTTATATCAATTCATCCCAGATTTTGTGGTCCAGTATGCCATAATTGCTCTAAATTATCCATCCATCCATCCATCTTCTTAACCGCTTATCCAATTCAGGGTCACGGGGCAGCTGGAGCCTATCCCAGCAATTATCAGGCGTTAGGCAGGGTACACTCTGAACAGGACGCCAGTCTTTTGCAGGGCCAACACAGAGAGACAGACAACCATTCACACTCACATTTATTCCTACGGACAATTTAGAATGATCAATTCACCTATCATGCATGTTTTTGGACTGTGGGAGGAAGCCGGAGTACCCGGAGAGAACCCACGCATACACGGGGAGAACATGCAAACTCCATGCAGAAAGACCCTGGGCCGGGATACGAACCCACGACCTTCTTGCTGCAAGGCAACAGTGCTAACCACTGCGCCACCGTGCAGCCAAATTTTGAATTCACTGATATTGTTCACACCACAATAAACAGTTATTGAAAAAATAGTCATTTGTGATATGAATATTGCTCACGTAAATATTGTGATGGCAATATATCTGCAATATTGTACAGCCTTACTATCTGGTATACTTCCTTCATATTTGCATCATTTAGTAAAAATACAAATTTTAAGACGATTACTAAGGGTTGAACTGATCTTGTAGAAAGGAATAGCACGAAGGTAAAGTTACGAGAAGGCTAAAGATTAACAGAATTTTATATAAATCCCACAGCTCCGTGAAGACAATCATCAGTAAGCTTGGGGTAAATAACACAAACATGACCAAAACTAGTCGTTTTCCTTTGCTGATGAAAAGACAAGATGGAGACCAAAGCCTACAGTAACACTCAAAAAAGTGTAGGTATTTTGGTTTAGTAATTGTTAATTTTTCTGCATGACAATCTATTGATTTCTAAATGTGCCTGGAGTATAGAGAAGGGTTGCAAGATGTGAGAAAATATAAAATAAGTTTCAAGGAAACTGAATTGGTGCAGCATCAGTAGACAGTTTATTGTGGTGGATACTAATATGCAGGACACATTATCCATCTTGGCCTTGAGCTGGAAAAGGGTAGAGTGCCTTCTTTGGGTTGGGAACGGCGTCCTGCCCCAAGCGGAGGAATTCAAGTATCTGGAGATCATTGTTTTTGGCCCATAGACACAAAGAGAAAGTGTTATCAGTCATCTTGAGGCTCTCTGTCTTCAACCAAAAAGAATCAGTTAGTAATCAGGGGGTAATCATGGACTCAGATCTGAACAGCTACATCAAAGCAATAACATCAACAGCTTTTTACCATCTGAAAAATATTGCTAAGATCAGAGGAATAGTGTTGAAACCAGACTTAGAGAGACTTATCCAAGCATTTGTCTCCAGCAGGTTAGACTACTGTAACGGCCTGCTCACTGGCCTCTCTAAACCAGCTGTTAGACAGCTGCAGTACAGAACGCTGCTGCTCGAGTCCTGACAAGAACCAGGAAATACGACCATATTAGTTCAGTGCTCTGGTCTCTGCACTGGCTTCCCGTCGCTCAGAGAATAGAATTTAAAGCAGCTCTGCTTGTGTACAAGTCTTTTCATGGTTTGGCACCATAGTACATCTCTGACATGTTAGAGACATATGAACCATCTTGGGCCCTGAGAACTTCAGGGAGGGGTCTCCTGGTGGTTCCCAGAGTCAACAATAAACATGGTGAGGCTGCATTTCAGTTTCAGGCAGCTAAAATATGGAACTGTCTTCATGAGGATGTCAGACAAGCCTCAACTCTAACAATGTTTAAATCCAGGCTGAAAACAGTTATTTTCACTCGTGCATATGACAATTGAAAGTATTTTATCTTCACTCTTTCTTTTTATTGTAATTAATTATATTTTTAAGTTGATGTTTTTTTTGTTTATCTGTTTTCTTAATTTATGCAACTGTGAAGCACTTTGAATTGCCTTATGCAGGAATTGTGCTTTTCAAATACACTTGCCTTGCCTTGCCTTGCCTGGGGATCTTGTTCATGAATGAGGAGAAAATCGAGCAGGGGATTGATAGGCAGATCGGTGTGGCATCTGCAGTGAAGCGGGTGTTGTATTACTTTGTCTTGGTGAATAGAGAGTTGCAACACTCCTCTAGGGTCATGAGCTCTAAGTAGTGACCCAAAAAAAAAGTTAATGGATAAAAAACACTGAAACACTGCATTTCCTCTGCCAGGTGTCTAGGCTCTCCCTTAGAGATAGGGTGAGAAGCTTATTCACCCAGAATGGGATGAGAGTAGAGCTGCTGTTCCTCCACATTGAGAGGAGCCATTTATAATACTACTACTCATAATAATAATAATCCATCCATTTTCTTAACCGCTTAATCCTTTATGGGTCGCGGGGGTGCTGGTGCCTATCTCCAGCTGTCAACGGGCGAGAGGCGGGGTACACCCTGGACAGGTCGCCAGTCCATCACAGGGCAGGACAAACAGGACAAACAACCATGCACACACTCACACCTAAGGACAATTTACAGTGATCAATTAACCTGACAGTCATGTTTTTGGAATGTGGGAGGAAGCCAGAGTACCTGGAGGGAACCCACGCATGCACGGGGAGAACATGCAAACTCCATGCAGAAAGACCCTGGGCCGGGATACGAACCCACAACCTTCTTGCTGCAAGGCAACAGTGCTACCCACTGCGCCACCGTGCAGCCCTAATAATAATAATAATACATTTTATTTAAAAGTGCCTCTCAGGACACCCAAGGTCACTTAACAGGGTTAAAATACATTCAATAAAAACAATAAGACACAATAATAAAATAACATATAAATAAACGTCATACAAAATCAGAGGTCATAGGCAGATTTAAACAGGTGAGTCTTGAGTCTGGATTTGAAGAGGGTGAAGCTGTCAATATTTCTGATGTCTGGGGGAAGTGAGTTCCAGAAACGGGGAGCAGAGCGGCTAAAAGTTCTGCTCCCCATGGTAGTGAGACGAGCAGATGGAACAGCAAGATGAAGGGAGGACAAAGATCTGAGAGAAACGGAGGTGATGGTAACACTGATTAGTTTTGAAATATATGAAGGAGAAAGTTTATGGATGGAGAATTTTGCAGGTGGACCTGAATTTAACCAGAAGCCAGTGAAGCTGTTGGAGAATCGGGGTGATGTGGTGAAAGGAAGGCGTTCTGGTGATAATACAGGCTGCTGAATTCTGGACCAGTTGCAGTTTATGAAGGAGTTTGTGGGGGAGACCGAAGAGAAGTGAATTGCAGTAATCAAGACGAGATGTGACAAGACTGTGGCCGAAAATGGCGGCAGTATGAGGGTAAGGGAGGGGTGAAGACTGTTTATGAATTTGAGGAACTCAGGCATGCCTCCTGGTGAGTAGTCTGATAGGCAGTAATAAGTAAGTAATAAGTATCTTATTACTTAATATCAACTGGGCGTTGTATTGGGTGAGTGTTCCAGGCACATCTCACCAGGAGGAGACCCACGGGAAGACCCAGGAAACAATGGAGAGACAATGTTACTTAGCTGGCCTGGGAATGCCTTGGGATTTCCCCTGAGGACCTGGCCAAAGTGGCTGGAGAGAGGGAATTCTGGGTCTCTCTGCTGAAGCTACTGGATGGATCAGATGCCATGTTAACAAAGCAGTCGGGACCTCCAGACAGCAAGAAGAAAAAATACAGGTAAAAGCTGACTGAAACTCTACTGTATGGTCATCATTAAAGCAACCTAATAATATCTGAAATCCTGACTTGTTTGATCCTGTGTCTTTCATCATATTCTTGGCGACACACAGAGGAGCAATACTCCCTCGTTCAGTGGCTCTTACCGTACTATTTCTGAATCACTATGTTACAGTTTCTACCTTAAAAAACATGCAGAAACAGTGTCTGTAAGATTGTAAAAAAAAAAAAGTCATTATGAACAGACTTAGAAAATTGTCATAGTTAACGCAAATTCATTTTCTCTATCACCCATTTCTCTGATTCATACCCACTACCCTCGGCAGGTACATTCCAGCTGCACACATAAAAAAGTGTGTCAAAGATTAATTTAATTGCCTGTTCTTTACTTCTCTGGAAATAATTAACTTCTTTGAATAAATTAAATAAGTTATATTTGTCCTTAACATTGCTATTTGGTTCTATCAGCTCAGAGGGAACCAACACAAAATAACTCTGCTTGGGACAAAGTGATAGAGGCCCAGATTCCCTTGATTTCTTTACTAACACCTAATTAATCAGTTAACTCAAATAACCTTGAAATATTAATGTAACAGTCCCCTCTTTTTTAACCACAGTAATGCCCAAAACATAAAAGGAATATTTCAAGATGTTGATACAATTTTCTAATGGGTTAGAAGAGCGCTGACAAAAAGGCAATGATCAAATAATCTGCCACAGAGCTGATAAGAATTTCCGCACTGGAAAGCTGCCAAAAGGTATTGTAAAAGGTGGATGCCGGGGACCAATTGTCACACAGCCAGAGCCGGACACAGCTGGATGAGCCACAAGCCAGCAGCTCCCGCTAACCCGATTGGAGCCATTGTTAGCTGCTAGGCTAACGTCGCCTCACCCCCCCTCCCTCATTGACACGCAGCAACTCGGACACTTAATCGTTCAAAGGTCTGTTTGGGCAGAGACAAATTAGTTAGGAAAACTAATTTTAAAGGTTTTTCCCTTTTTGTGGTGTTGTATTGTTTTCATCTGCTATCTTCGGGTAATAGAGGCCTTTCAGCGTAAAACTTTAATCAGTGTTTTTGAAAGACAGTTTCCCTACAGAGTCATTTTTAAATCCTGCAACTTGAGCTACTCAATTAGACAGGCGTTTTTCCTCTTTGTTTAATGTTTAATAAATGTATTTGATCCACTCTAAGCGCCCCACGTGCGTCACAGAGAGCTAAAGCTAAACAAGCCCACATGTCGGTTTAGGCCGGCGTTTCATAAACATAGACCGCTATTAACGGTTTAAACAGAACTCTGTTTAAAAATAGAACGTTTTAGAACCGAAACTAATCTCATTAGCTTTGTTTGACCTCTCCTTATTCGATCAAAATATGGGTATTAGATTGTTTACTGTCGTGATCAATCCACGTATTAAGTAATTTTCCAAGGGATAATTACTCTTATCCAGATCATTTTTAAACAAAACATGTCTTAATCCAAATAATGTCTTACATTGCTTATTGGTTTAGAGGTAAACTATTGGTGCTAAATTAGTTAAACTAATTAAAATTAGTTAAACTAATTTAGCTTTATTCTATGGAAGGCCAAAGTGTTCAAAATTAAATAAATAAATAAATACAACACTATGAAATAAATATCAGCATGAATAAATATTGAATAAAAATATAATGTGACAATGAAATTATTAAAAACTGAAATCATTTAAAATGCAACGCCGATTTTTTGAAATATTTTTCTTTTTTTTTTTTTGGTTATACCTTTGTCTAATATATGTATATATATATATTTCATTAAATATTTATTTCACTGCAATTTACTTCATAATAATGTAAATTATTTCAAGACATTTTTATTTAAATCCATCAGTTTTTATTCCAATCTCTCTTTTTCCCAAAGTCAGGTTTTATTTCATAATGAGGTTTTTCATAATGGTATTTATTTCAAAAAGCCATTTAAGAACTGAAGTCGTCCGTCAGCCAATCAGAATCATTAGTTGAGACCTGGACGCTGATTGGCTGGAACTAAGATTAGTGTTCCTGGATAGCCGTTGTTGTGGCTCTGTGAGCAGCTAGCAGAATGCTAAGTAAAGGGTCGGAGCTGCAGGAACTTTGTTCAGTTCTGGTTGCTCTAACAGGTCATATTGATGGGAATAACTTATCATGAACCGTTTCAGAGACCCATCTTGATTCGTCTGGATGATATAGTCTATTATACTTTATAGAGTAAAGTCTATTATACTATTATATTATAATATATTAAATCATACTATTATATTATAATATAATAGACCCCGTCATGCCGGGGTCTATTATATTAGACCCCGGCATGACGGGGGCCGTTACCGGCCCTACACCGTCCACGGGCTGAGCCTCGATCAAGAGGACTCAGACAGAGTGTTGGTAGCCAGGTCTCCTAGTAGCTAGGAGACAGGTTAATGTTAGTAGCTACACTGAAAAAAATAACTTGTACAATTTACTTAAAAAAATCCTCGTAACAATTTGCACAAGAAATGTTTAAGTAAACTTTACTAATGTAATATCAAATAGAACTTAGTGGCAAAGGCCTAGTAAAATGTACTTAACTTTTACAATTCCAAGTTTCAAGTTCTTATGTAAACTTTACTTGCTTAATTTCAATTACAAAATGTTAATTACTTAGATTATTTAAGTAAAATCTATTGTGTTTATTTAGACAGGTGCAGATGTGTTATGGAAATATTAAGTAAATCATGGCTATCCTAAACATGATTTTAATAGGTATATTTTACATATTTCTTCCCCATGTAATATTTTACCATAGTTAATTAAATGTTACCCATTTTTTTTAAAAACCCCACTAATCGCTTCACCACATTTAAAATTCATACAATGAAAACCTGATTTCATACAACTTTTTATTTTGTGAACAAATGGCAAACACTTGTGCCTTGTACAGTATATCGAAAGACATACATAACCATACAGTATCTGATAAACAGCCATTTTTAATTTTTCATGGAATGTTATAGGGATACTCCACCATTTGGGCAAATATGCTCATATTCCACCTCCCCTTGAGTTAAACAATTGAGTTTTACCTTTCCCCTGTTAGTCCAGCCGTTCTCTGAGTCTGACAACTCCAGTTGTGGCTTTAGTTTATTATGAATCATTGAATCGGATTGGACCAATGGTCGAATCGGATTCAATGATTCACGCTAAGCTAAAGCCACAACTGGGGTTGCCAGACTCAGAGAACGGCTGGACTAACAGGGGAAAGGTAAAACTCAATTGTTTAACTCAAGGGGAGGTGGAATATGAGCATATTTGCCCAAATGGTGGTGTATCCCTATAACATTCCATTAAACACAGCAACAGCATATAAAACATCAAAAGTCATTTAAGCATAAAACCTTATACAGTCAATGTAATGAATATAAACTTGCGAAATAGAATGAATAAATCAGAAAACAAATGCATTTCCTTTTCTAGTGTTTTTATACCTTACATCTGACTGAAGAACATTAACTAGTTTGTTTGTACCAGTTCTAACTGAAATTTGTTACAAAAGACCAAACCTTTTTTTCTTAGATATGTTATTTTCTTATTTTTTGTTGTTTAAACATTTTTCCACAATTGCTTTTGTACATTTGCAACTTATAAAATCAACTAAAATGTTACATGGAGAATAGCTTTTTCAAAGAATGTAAACCGGCTTTGAACTATTGCACTTCCAAAGCACTATCAAAATCTTGATGCACAAAACATTCAATGTAAAAATTAGAAATGTTAACTTTCCTGCCTGTTTATCTCATAAAACAAATTAAAAAAAGGTAAAACATGGAAAATACTAAAACAGAAAATTGACCACTTTGTCATCACAGTTGTGGAAGTTTTAAGGAAAGTTTAAATCAAAGTAGACTTGTCAATATTTTAGGCAGTTACCTCATTATGACTAAGTACAATTTCTTTTTCAAGTGCTTTTAGTGATTTGGTTCCCAGGATTTTATCACATACAGATTAACATTGCCACATGTAACATTATCGAACAGCATTCACAGTTTTCAGTATTAGGAAGTCATGGCAATATTTGACATCAACTTTTGGAGAATCAGAATTCAAGGCAGTCAGTGCATGTGTATTTGTTGAAATCTAAAGGTGCAAAAAAAAACCCTAATAAAATAAAAATAGTAAGCCATTGTAGGAGAGTAGAAGCAAATGGAGTTCACATGGCACCTTTTAATTGTTTTTGTACCCATCTGCAATTGAATGTCCTTTAGGATGTGGTTGCAGCCGAGCATTTTCGATGACGACAAGATTTAAGACAGCAGCTTTGTCTTTAAAGCCTGCGCTTTTGGGGACAACTTAATGCCATCAAGTTCCAGCAAAATTTTCTGAAACACCTCAAAAGTGTATCGAAGTCCTGGAGGATATGCAAGATTGAGAGCATATATTAGCCCCATTAGTAGTATGCATGCTTTAGCAGTACTTCCACATTGTGTGAGCATCTCCTGGCCCTCAAGAACGATAGAAACATCGACTGGATTCTCTCCATCAGTACCATGGACTACCAGGATCTTGAGAACGTGATATGTGGCATCACTGCGGCAGTCTTCCTGTAGACAAGAAAGATTATGATAAATCACATTGAAAAACAAAAATTCTCTTAACCTTTGCTCCCTGTTAAAACAAAAATGACGTTCAGAATGTTATCGACAAGAATTTCAATTTTAACTTCAGACTTCAAATTATGAAGGTTAAATAATTAATTTTTTTTCCCACAAAAAAGGGGTCTTTTTTTAAATCTGTATAATGATTTGATGAATCACCATAACAATTAACCCCTCAGGTGCCAGTTTTGATCATGTACCACTAACAGCTTTTATAAAAATACACTATATTTCAATATTCTCTAGTGGTGCAACGGATCATGGTTGATCCGTCTGAACGCCCTCGACAGTTCGGGTCGCACCTGATCCCCTGATTTAAAGAATAAAAAATAATCATAAAAATGTTTTTTATTCTTTAAATCCACGGCTTTTGTTAATGAAAAGCAAGAAAAAAGAAATTTTTATATATATATATATATATATATATATATATATATATATATAAAAAAGAAAATCTCCCTCCCAGGTAGTCCAGTTTTTCCTTTTTAGACAGACTATTAATTTCTATAGGGTGTATCCATATCGCCATTCTTTTCCCTTCTCTCCCTCTACTCTCTGCCTTCATCTCAAAATAAGTTTTAACCCTCGCGGTCCCCTTAGTGGGTCAAAAAGACCTGCGTCCCACGATGCTTCTGGGGACCCCGACCCCCTGTACAGCCGCGAGCAGGTCCTGTCGGGGCAGGGGTCCCGGACCTGCTCGCGGCTCGTACCGGGGTCCCCAGAAGCATCGTGGGACGCGGGTCTTTTTGACCCACCAAGGGGACCGCGAGGGTTAATATAAATATCAGGAGGAGCCTTATAAACATAGAGCTCCTCTTCCATAGAGAACAAATTTGCTTAGTACAACATAGCAGCCACATCACTATTCAGCTGGATAGTTAAAAAAAAAAAAAGAAGAGAGAAATAGTCTGATAATTCTAGTTAATGACTTGCCAACATATAAGAAAGTCTAGTCTTCCAGATTACATTAGTGCCATTGTTTAGTGTATTTTTGCGTGCCTCTATTGTTGAAGGTACACTTTAAATTGATCAAAAATAATAATGCAAGTAAAAAACTTACCAGGCAATCCTCAATGAGGTCCTCTTGTTTTTCACCGAGGTACAGTATGAGGCCACGGATTACAGTTTCTCGCTTCATTTCAATACTCTGGTTCTGTGAAAACATTTCTGTATCAATACTGCACCATCACTTATTCTAGGTAAACTATTAAAACATAACACAAGAGCAAACACAACTGACTAAATGTTTTAAAAAATTAACCACATGTGGAAATGTGGGTTGTGTTTAAGACACAGAAACACATAAAAAGGTCCATCACTCAAAAAATGTAAATAAGTACAATTTTGACCAAACCCACCTGACGAAGCTTGTGCAGAACTGGCCTAAGTTTGGTTCCCATAATGCCTCCCTTTGCCTCCATCAGACCAATGAGTTTTGGAGTGTACTGGTCTAGTTTGTACAAAAAGCTCTGCTCCAGGTATGTTGTTGTTATTCTCCTGAACTCTGCTTTTATCTGAATTAAAAAAAAAATTTATTTAAAAAAATTTGTGCAGTAGGCATGTCATACTTTCATTATGTTGCATAATCAATGGTACATGCAATTTGATAATCTGACACCATATTTAATAATATACATTGAAAACTAATTTACCTCCGCCTCATTAAATAAAGCAGGCCATCTCTTCCTGAAATCCTCTGCAGCTGGACTGCCACTCACAACCTCAAGCCTTCGATATGAGAATGTTTTGGCCATCTTGTCTTGTATCACCTTGGAGTTGCTTTTCATTTTAACATCGTCAAGAAGTTCCTGTCTGAGAATTTCAAGACTGTCATCGTTTTCTCCACTTGGATGTGGAGGGAGGTAGTTCACCTCCGCTCTTTTTGGCTTCTTGCAGTTTTTTGCAGGATTTCTGTCATCAAGTGATTTTCCTCTCAATGAGTTGATGTTAAGCTCAGGACATGGTACTTTACGTTTTCTCATTTTGGATCTGAAGTTGGCCATCTTGTACTTAATGCGCTGCTGCCATCCATACATACCAGAAAATGAGGTTCCTGGCTCCTGTAGGCATGGATGCCTTTTTAGCAGGGCTTCAACAACTGCCAGTATTTGCAAACCTGAAGGATAGGCAGTGTACTGAAATATTTCTTCAGCGAGTTTCTCCAGAACATCAGACTTCAAGGATGGACTCTGAATGAGGGAGCCTTCTTTTTCAAATGCCTCATTTCCTTCTTGAAGAAGCAACTCAACATTATAGGAAAAGGCAGGTATTACAAAATTAATTGGCCAAGTATGTGAGCGAAACTCAGGGGGTTGTGGTAAAATAATAGTGTCCGATGAACTAACTGAAGAACTGTCTTCCTGGGAGGACTGGCCCAGGGATTCTTGAGGCGAGAAAGCAGTATTGTCAACAGGGGTCAATGTGAGAATTACAGATGGTTCTTCTTTTATGTGAGAATTACAGATGGT
Source organism: Apricaphanius iberus (assembly GCA_028564705.1). Taxonomy (NCBI): domain Eukaryota; kingdom Metazoa; phylum Chordata; class Actinopteri; order Cyprinodontiformes; family Aphaniidae; genus Apricaphanius; species Apricaphanius iberus. Next base: position 301,223 of record JAPXFQ010000734.1, on the reverse strand, counting down.
TCTTCTTTAATTAGTTTTATTGTGTCTTTGTCCTTAATGTCATTTGTGGTTGTGAGAGTGAAGAATTGGTTATCAAAATCTTTGTCCATGTACATAACAGTAAAACACCCTTCAAGTTCAAAGTGATCGTGTGCAGCTGCCAAAAGTTGGTCCACTGTGCTTGGAATTCCATCTGGTAGGGGTAATTTGAGCACTTGAGTTTCTTCGAGGATAACACGTAGCTGAGCAGGAGCAGACATCTTTACTGAGTTGGGGAAGTAGAACTGAGCTGAGAGAGACATAAAGAGAGAATGAAAATGAATGAATGGCTAATTTGATAAGGCAATAAAAAAAAAATTCTTGGAAACAATTTGGGTCACCTCACACACCACTTTTATTATTTCCAAGAACAAATCCCAAGAGGTTGAAATTTCAGCTAAACCTGTTCTATGTATGACAGCAAAATCACAAAAATGTTACTGTGTGGTCTTAATTTTCTTTTATTCACCAAATACAATCACCCCAAATTGCTAGGTACAGTACCAGTCAAAAGTTTGGAAATATTATCCCATTGGATTCAGTGGGGTAATGTTTCTAAACTTTTGACTGGGACTGTAAATAACCATGTGTAGATGTACTGTTGATAATGCACAAGTCTTGTCAGTTTGCTTCACGAGTTTGTTTTGTCTAAATGGTAATTGTGACCCTTTTCTTAGAACCCAAATAATTTTTCTTTAACGAAATGAGTTCTACACAAAACAGTAAACCTTCTGTGTCCATAGCATCTTTAAACTAAATCTGAGTTTAGTGTCATTGATATTTTGGAGGGCCGGGTATTGAACCACCAATATTCTAAAGGATTACTATCAACAGAGCCAAGAACCCTCCCACAATATAAGCGTTGCTGAGGTTAACACCTTCAAATACATTTACTTTAAAAGTATACAAAATGCAGATATATTAAAAATAGTCCATGATTTGTAATTAAAAACTCCTGACAAGGACACAATAAAAATAAGTTACAAGTTAAAAGTATAAATAAATACTGTACCTAGTTTAAAAGCAGATGTTGTGCTTCAGAGAAACCATTCGATCACCTTCCACTGAATAGGTAACCAAAGGGTAAATGTCTGTGAGTTGTGACTGCTCAATAACTTTGACTATGCTTGTGGACTCCAACTTAAAACATCTTAAATGTTCACAGTACCAAGCACTCTGCAGTTTCACTACAAACACTAAGCCGCCTTGAACAACAACTGTTTGTAGTATTTCAGCAAAGTCAGGCAACCCACCAGTGGAACCATAGACCAACATCATACCACTACTGTAACTGGTGCCCTGATACTCTGCCTTGTTAACCAAGTTAACCATCTTCTCTCCAGGAAATTTGTGTGCCAAATATTCTTGCAGATTCTCATTCACAACCTCAACTGGAACTCTAGACATCTTTGACACAGAGAGAGCAGAGACGTTGGAACTATGGAGGTGGAATGCAATCATGGACTGGTGTTTTTTTGCCATCGACTTCAAAATGTTCCGAAAGCAGCTGGTCTGCCTTACTATCTTTTTGAAAAAATGGTGCTTGGCTTCAAACCTCATTGTCCACAAGGACACTAGTGGACCAAAGGATTTGATGAGATGTGGGTAATGCTCTACAAAATGGTGTTTTGGAATCAATTTCTGCTCTGGAAACACGCTGGTAAATCGATGTCTGTGGTCAGAAATCAGGCTATCAAGGTGGCCAATACTTTCATCTGTGTGGATAGGTGACATAACCAACTCCACAACATCTTTCAGTGTCATCAACACTTGCCAGGCTTGTTCCTCCTCTGGGACTTTGGAGCCGATCATTAGAGGAAGCAGCCTCAGTAGGCACCAATTTTCGTGCGCATTACCACCAATGGTTTTACGGGACGCAAATGTTGGTGGAACACCCTGAGGACAATTGGTCCTGTCTTTCCACTTGTAGGGAAAACTTTTGATTATTGTATTGAGCTCCTGAAATTAAAAATATTTTTTCTTTATCAAGATATCTAAACACAATGCCAATTCTAAAGGCACAATTCCCTCAAGTAAATCATGCAACACATCAGGTGGGTAACCTGTTGTTGCATGAAAATGTTTCAATGTCTGAGTGATTGCACACTGCCTTTTCACTCCGCGGCTATGAGTGTTATTAGCCAATGCTGCTTCGATGTCTAATTGATGTTGTTGTTTTGTTCTTAAAGGAAACACCCCTGATCTGACTTCAACCTCCTTAAACTGGGATCGCTCTCCCATACAAAATCTGCAAAAATAAGACCCACTGAAACTTTCAATAAAGCCCCCAACTGAGTGTGCACCAAGATTATCTGCAATCACAGAAAATACAGTTCCCTTTATTATTTTCCCCAAAAAGGGCACAAAGATACCATCCTCTTCAAGTATTTTCAGATCATTTAATAATGGCTCTAACACCTGTCTATAGCCAAATTTCTGTACATCCCCTGCCTTGCACAAAATAGCTAGGTAAATTGATGACAATGCAGACCTTAATACAGCTGGAATATCAGCCAACACCCAGTAGATACAAGTTACTTTGTGTTTTTTACGGGAGGTTCCCAAAGGATTGCATATCTCAAAATCATCAGAATAAAGAAGTAGTGACAGTCTTAACTCTTCTCCAGAAAGAAACTCATTCTCCTTAAAGTGTGAACCATCACGAAAACTTGAATATGAAAAACCAGAGTGTTCTGTACTCTTAAACAGTTTTTCCTGAATGTCAGGATTATTTAGAATTTGGGACAAAGATTGCAGAAGTGGTATATACTGGAATGTCTTGCTTGCTTTTGCATCTAAGATGAACTCTAAAGGTTCAACAATGGAAAACTGTTCTTTGAAGTATTTACTTCTCTGGTATGCTGTACAAAGAGGACCTCCTTCATTAAAGGCTACACTAAGAGGATTTAACTGACAAATACCTTTTATCAAATCTGAGATCACTGCTGGTTCAACAGTACAGTTATGGTTTTCTAAGGTGTCTTGGACAATTCTTTTGATAACTGGTGCAGATGCTGAACAAGTGATAAACTGAAGTTCCTCTACAATTTCATCTATACATCTACTAGACACATTGAAGATGCAGTCTAGTTTGAGTAGTAGTGAACCAAGCTGATCAACAATTGCTTTAACTAAATCTTCACCGTCTTTGACCAGTGTTTCTTCTGCATCAATTTCACTGCTATCAAGCAAACTGCAACTGTCTTCAGGTGCTTGTCTTAAAAGTGTCTGAAATACAGTAGGTTTAAAGTCTTCAAAGCAGTGAGGACTGTGCTTTCTACTTTTATGTGAAGAAAAAGTTGAATATATGTTGGAACTATAATCACAATCTTTAAAAATACAATATACTGTTTCAAATTTTTTTAGATGAGCTCCAAGGTGCTGAAAATACTGTCTCTCTGTGTCAAAACCATGTGAATTACATACAAGACATAAAAATGAAACACTTTTCTGTACTTTTTCAGTTTGTGTATGATCTCTAGACAAATGTGCACGGAGTGTACCCCAACGTTTAAATGAACAAGGACAATCCAAGTATAAGCATGGTACCCCCTGGCCTTGACTAGAATGTAAATGTTTCAATCTATAATGTTTCAAGAGCCCTAATCGTTCTGAAGCCCGGAAGCTGCATATTTTGCATGACCATCTCATAACATGATATGCCTACTGTTTCTCCCGTTTCTCTCTGTTGAAACCAGTGTAGAAAAAGCTATCAATGTGTCCTCCTCCCTACTCTTGAACCTTCCTCTGTATTGGCACCCTGAAAAAGAAAATAACAAACAATTCATTAGCTACACTATGACATCATGACTCAGCAGGAATTCAAAAATAAACAATGTAGGAAGAGTAAATTATGCAAATCATTATATTAATTTATTTGATTAGAATGTAGATGTTTCAATCTATGTTTATGTTTTTCTCCAATACATACATATATATAACTTCTACTTGCCTTGTTTACTTAATCCAATCACTCCGTATAGATTGCTCTTAAACACATGCAACTGGTTTCTGTGACCTACGCCTCTCAGTTGATTCCACAACTGACCTGCAGTCTCTTCTGTTGATAGAAAAATACAAATTTACATTAAAGCTGCAATGATTAATCAGCTGGCAAAAAAAGTAATCAGCAACTAGATTTATAATCACTTAATTATATAAAAAGTTTTTTCTTCAAGCTACCAAATTAAAATATTTCCTGCCTTTCTGAATTATATTGTCTGAAAAAAATATATTGTGGGTCTTATGGATTGTCAAACAAGCCATCGTAATAAGTTTAGCTTGGTCACAAAAGGTATAGTAATAGATCATCTTGCATATACTTAGTAGCAAATTTTATATATATATATATATATATATATATATATATGATTCTTAATAAAATGTAAAATTATATTTTTATATTTTGAATAAATAAAATACATTGAATTAAATACTGCAGTTCATGCAACTTATCACGTACTTCACAGCAGCTCAAGAGAAGCTACAGTAGTGATGTCTCGTGTCAGTTATTCATTTAAACTTTGTTTATTCATTTTTTTTTAACCATTGTAAAAAAGTGCGCCAGCTCCTGAATCAATATGTATTGGAGAAAAACATAGACAAAATGTACCCTTCACTTAAGTGTTTAAGTACATATACGTGTTGGTGAAATACAACGGACTTTGCAAAATGTTGAGACGGTTGGAGTCTAAAACGATCTTTTTCACAGTTTATATAATAATTTGTGATTATGTATTCGGACGGGTTTAACTTCAAAATAAATTGTCCATTCCCTTTGCACACTTACGTTAGCCGCCACTACGCCCGTTTACTGTAGTTTCAAAGTCGTGCTCTGAGCTAGCTTGTTGGCAGTTAAGATTTAGTCAAACTTTGTGAAAAACTATGTTAAAACTCAGCAGCCTGTACTTCGTTAAGATAACACAAGTCAAACTATCAAAATGCAAATGTTTTTTTGATGTCATCACTCAAAAACAAAAGAAAAATACTTACATTGAATGTACTGCTACCTTACCAGGTGACGCCGTGTCTGGAATATGCCCCAACAAGCACCTTCTGACCGCTCAATCCCGAAAATGGCGGTGTGTCGTACGCATGCGCGAAGAAGGAACGCGCATGGACGCATGCGCGAACACAGAAAGACTTTCAGATTAAAATCTAATTAGTATTTTTTAGTATAGGTGGAGTGACGATTAAAACGAAGAATTAAATATTATTAAGAAATGTATGGCAAGTCTTACCCTTAAATACTCATTTCTTGGCATTACATGAAATTCTTTTTTAAATGATCAGTATTTACTTGGGAAATTAAAGTTCTAACAGAATCTTAACATTACAATGTATATGTTACAAGGATTAATAAAATATATTCTATTGGACCACAAAGTTAGTTTTTTCAGTGTATGCTGCTTTAGGCTAGGCTGTTGGAGGACATTATTAGGGTCTGTTCCTACTTTCTCTCCTACTTCTCCCCAACTGCATGATGTGCTGTCAATTCAAGCACTAACCTGTTTTCTATTATAGTAGGTGCTCCGGATTAGCCCTGCTTGACGACCCTGACTAAGATGGCATTGCAGTGACGGAAAATTCTCCACGTCCTGCAACAAACTTCTGCATCAGTTCTATTGCTCTTTCTGTGTCTCTGTTATGTATTCTCCAAGCCACAGACGGTCACGGCAGATAACCGCTTGTGCTGAGCCTGGTTCTGCCGAAGGTTTCTTCCTGTTAAAAGGGAGTTTTTCCTTCCCACTGTCGCTTCATGCTTGGTCAGTATGAGGGATTGCTGAAAATTCCACGACGCAATCTTCTGTGGTTCTGTAATTTCTACACTAAACATTGTATTGTAATAACTCTTTTTGTAAAGTGCCTTGAGATGACATCTGTTGTGAAATGGCGCTATATAAATAAACTGAATTGAAATGATCCCAGGTTCAGCTCTCAGCTGTCTTGACAGTAGCACTGGAGTTCTGCTGTTATCTTTTCTGTTTTGTCCAGCACAACTAGGAGGAGACGGGAGAGGAAGCCCTGGTTGGTTGTTAGCTACAGTCAGTTAAAGGGAGATTATTTAAACGTGTTCTGTGCTAGTCTGAAATGTTTTAATGATTGTACCAAACAGCCGACCTGAGTCTCTTTCCCCAGTCTAATCACGGGCATGGCGCCCTGAGCAGCTTTACACCTAGAACACTGGAGCAGCACCGGCTGTTTGAATTAGACATCCCCATTGCAAAAGTGATCAAATATTCTGCCAGTATTATAAGAATTATAAAGCCATACATAAAATCCTAAAGGCATTAAATTCAATAACAATATTAAACGATTTAGCCGGTCCTCGCTATTTTCCTCCAGCAGGAACATTATGTTTAAGCACCCACCAATCAGCATCCTGGTCCCAACAGCAAATTCTGATTGGCTGTCTAAGACATTATGTTAAATGGCATTTTGAAATAAATACACCATAATGAAAAAACGCTATTATGAAATAAAAGCTAACTTTTTAAAAAAAGAAGAGCTTTTTGAATAAAAACTGATTATATAAAATAAAAAACTCAAAATAAATTATAGTATGAAAAAAATGGCAGTGGAATAAATATTTAAATAAATATATATAAAATAATATTAATATGTATTCTAAAATTAAAATATATTATATAAATATTGGGCATTGCATTTTAACAGAATTCCCTTTTTTGACTATTTCATTGTCACATTAAATATTTACTTAATATTAATTTATGCAGATTTTTATTTCATGTTTTATTTATTTATTTAATTTTGAACACTTTGGCGTTCCATATTATTCCAGCATCTGCAGATCAAGCCTTGCTTCTTAAAACATCTAAATTCATCTAGAACTGACATAAGAATCCATGGTTTCTCATTTTATTACATTATTCATCATTTGTGTTCTTTTATTTTAACCTTATTTTTATTTTCAATCAGTAGTGTGTTCTTTTATTACTAGTTTGAGTGATTCAATGTTTTTCTTATTTCTTTTGTGTAAATAAATCTTGTGTTTGGAAAGTAACAGTTATCATTTCTTGCTCAACACACACATATTGCAAGGTGCATGACCACTTGACATTAAATAATTTATTCCTTCAGAATTATGAGACTGATATAGAACTTTGGCTATTATTATAATAGTTCTTGATAGAATCAGGTGGTGCACCGAATAATAATAATTTTCCATAAATTATTAATTTTAACTGCCATAAGCAGTCCTTTGACTATTCATAGCCAAATAGTTATATTTTTATTTAATATCCACAACACTGGCCATTGAATTAGCTCAAAATAATCAAGGATTATGCATCTAAATGACTTTGTTAAGATGACACTTATTGTCAGAAATGAAAAACCCACCCGGGGTCTTCATAGTGTATAGTTTGTTGTGTCTTTTATTCATCCCTTCATTCATTTTTGGTGGGAAAAGACATTCTGATTAATTCGCTGCCCCTGCAGGACAGCTGCATTTTGTCTTGTCATCTGCCAGGACTCTAGGAAAGATTCAGATAAATGTTTTAGATGGCATCATATGCTTTGCTAAATTGTTCCGTTTTTGTGTCAATCTTTGAAGGATTTATGTTTTTCTCTTTCAACCTCTGTCTTGTGTTTTACATTAAAGGCCAACTTTACTTTAAAGTAAAATAGTTTTTACGGTCTACTTTGTTTTGAATCCACCTCCGATTACTTTCTGCAACCTGAGCGAGAACTAGCATCTTTCCAAAATTACACTTTGTCCAAAATATAAGCTGTTTGGGTAGAGGATTCCCTGTCAGCTGAAATAACAAGAAACTAGTCTCTTAAGTGAAGGAGACAGTCAGGTTTCTTCTTTTTTTAGTGTCAGTTGTGGTTGTGTAATCAAATACTTTTAAATTTCTCTTTTTTTCCTCCCTCATATGGATGCAGGTTTCTAACTTAAAATCTGTGTACAAACCTCAGGTCTTAGACTCCTGGGAATGGTACCTGATAACCTGTAACTTTTAAATATTCATTTCTCAAATTATAAACTTCTCATTTTACTCTGTGATGGTAGTTGTAGACCAGAGTTTTTTGTAGCTTTATTTTATACTTCTTTATTTTTATTATCATGTAATTTTGTTTCATCTTAAAAACCAGTAGGGATTATTGAATGTTCTGCATATTATGTTCTAAATTTAATCTTTGTTCTAAACAGGGTGTTCTATTGTCTGTAGCTTTATACAAAATTATTTTCTTCTGCGTATTTCATGCAGCTGCTGGGAGCATGGCTGAGAGCAGTGAGTGTATAGTTCTGAAATCCTAAACAAATATAACTGCTGACATTTCATCTTAAGGTACAGTGCAAGAACACCAGCTGAGTTTTTACTAAAAGGTGCAGTTCTGTAAGTATTTGCCTCTACTGTTATAAAAACATACACCTTAAAATATATTGTACAAATACTTTGAGATTTTAATGTTCCTGGTTTATATAAGGTAAATACTGAATTTAAATAATTATGTTAAAAATGTCCCTCATGCATATAGGTATGGATAACTGGGCCTTGAATTTGCCGTATTGTTTCTTATCTTGTCAAATATGTTAGTTTTTTTTTTTACATGAAAGGAACACTGTTTTTTGAAATATCAACTCATGTCACATAAATACTGTATGTAGGGTAATGTCGAGATTGCTACAAAGTTGATGACCGAATGGAAGCGATTTTCTACTGTCGCTACACGGTTGTTCAGGAGGAATTCATGCTGCAAGTAAGTGACTACATTTACATGCAGCCAATAACTTGTTAAAAACCAGAATATTAGCAATAACACCGGTAAACACCGGCAAAAACTAGAATATGATCCCTTGATTACCCTTTTCTAACCAGAATAGTTGGTCATGTAAATGCATATCAGCAATTCCCCATCAAAAGGAACATTGATCTGTGTTCTGCGCGTGTTCTATTTATTATATTATATTCCCCTTTTAGTAGAGGAACTTCTTTAATCTGCATACAGTATACTGGATGTAAACACGAAATAGGGGTAAACATGGCGAGATGCAGCACAGCACCATCCCTCGGTCGGCTGTGGTACCCCCCTGTCTTGCGGCGGGGAACCAGTGTCAGCTGATCCCTAGTCGGGGCCCTGCTAGGAGCTGGGTTCCCCTGTTCCCCGGGGTCCCCAGTACCTGGACCAGGCCTGTCGTGGCATAGACGGTTGTCGGTGGAGCCCTGTGGCTTCCCAGGGGCTTCCCTCTGTTCCTCCCTTGGCGGAATGGTCGGCCCTGCGACAGTCCGCCTGGGGTTCCTTGACTCTGAAGCCCTCTGGGCATCTGTGTCCCCGTCCTCCTCTATGTCTGTGTTGATTCCTGTTCAGTGGATTGGCGGCTCCTCACACCAGCTTTCCGGCACTTGTGTGAGGAAATCTTGTGTGCAGCTGCATGGTCAGACACGCACGGGTGACCCAAAGCATGAGATCATGGATACAAGTGGCTGAAAAGGTTTTTTTTCACAGTATGTCTGGGCTCTCTCTTAAAGATAATGTGAGAAAGTTGGTCTCCAAGCAGGGGCTCAGAGTAGAGCCTCTGCTCTTCCACATTAAGAGGAGCCAGTCTAAGTGGTTAGGGCATCTTGCTTGGATCACTCCTGGATGCCTGACTGGTGAGATGTTGTGGGGAAGTCCCAAGGGAGGGAGACAAAAAGGAAGACCCAGGGCAAGCTAGAGAGACTATGTTTCTCAGCTGAGCTGGGAATGCTTTGGAATTCCCCCTAAGTAGATGGCCCAATTGACTGGAGAAATGGAAGTCTGTGTCTCTCTGCTGATCGCACATAAGCTGAAGTGGATGGATGGATGGATGGATGGATGGCATCAGAAAATAGGTTGACTAAAGTAAGAAAATGTTTTGTTGTGAAATGACCCAAAGCTTTCGAGTTCATTTTTTGACATAGCATTATTAGGATGTTTCAACAAACATTAACAGACTATTACACACCATCAATAACTCACGGTCCACAAAGATTCCCGGTTTAAAATCAGAAGCACCATTTGACAGGAGAATATATATTTGTAAGAGCTGTAGTCCATAACTTACTGTATACACTGAACAAAAATATAAAAGCAACACTTTTGGGTTGTTTTATGAGATGAACTCAAAGATGTGAAACAATTTACACATACACAAAATAACAATTTCTCTCAAATATTGTTACAAATCTGTCTAAATCTTTGATAGTGAGCACTTTCCTTTGTTAAGATAATGCATTCCACCTCATAGGTGTGCCATATCAAGAGCATGATTTTGACTAGACTAATGAACTTCAGTACACAGGTAGGGTGTCAAACCCTACAAGAAACTCTCTTTGAGCCATGATCCAAATCCCACAGGAAGTCTGCCATTTTGATCCAAAGATGCAATTTTGTAGCTTTTACACACTTTGTCATGTGAAATTGATCGGTGGGCTCAGCGGAAGCGTTTAGGCAGTCCTCCATAATGCCCATGGTTGCGAGCTGAGTTGAGCTGTGAAGGTCATTCGAGGATGCTTACAGCTTTAAACTTATTTGCATGTCTAGGGATTACATATGAAAGTTGAATAAGATGTAATAATGTATTTCAGTTTTATTTTGATTCAAATGTCTTTTTCAATATATCTTCATTTTCACTGAAACTTCATCAGGCTGCTGAATGTTGTGCCCTTCAACACTACTGCTTTAGCACTTAAATTAATAAATGCTGTTTTAAATCACATTAACTAGATGCTCTGTTTCATTCAGAATTCGCATCATTCCACATTAGTGAATGTACTTCACCAATGGAGCATGCACACCACTGTGCTATTTTACTATTTTACATTGTTCTAAGGAAGAAAAAAAAATAGGATTCAGTCTTGGCTCTTTTTCGGTTTCTGAATCAGTATTTTTCCACGATGTGTTCCTTTAAATAACAAATAGAATTCCTCTTCAGACTTAGTACTTTTGAATCAATCTTTTGCTGATTGTGCCTTCTAGCTCTGATGTTTCTTTCTTCAAGCCTGCAAAACTGACTTTCTTTCTTGATGATAGGGCTTGTTTAAGCAGCACCCCTCTGGCTAAGCTAATGTCATCACCAAAGAACAGAAGCATTCGGGCAGTTTTTCATCTGTCTTGTGTAATGTCTTTTGTTTGGTGGCCCCAGGGTTAATTTTAAAATGCATTTTTCTTTTGCATTATTTTCCACATCCCTGAGTCATATATTTAAGTCATATATTTTCCCTTTTTTATTAATTTAACTTTTAAGTCTTTGCAACTGGCATTTTGGTTTGATATGAGAGTTTAGAGTATGGACCAGTAGCATTTTGACTGTACATTTGTTGCTAAATGTTTTGGTGGGGAAACAAACAATCTTGTTTTATTTAAATGTAGTTTTTCATATATGTATTTTTTTAATTAATTATGCAGAGTTGTGAGATTTATAATTAATTTGGTGCAATTTTCTTCTCTTTAAATTTATTATACTATAGGTTTATTGTAACACAATGCATTTTTTACATTGTTTTTGTCCTGCAAAAATGGCCAGTTAGCTCACCTTTAGTACAAGCATTTCATAAGGTTAGGTTAAGTTGTAAAAATTACTGGTACCATTCAGTCAGTCCGCTTATGACCTACTTGTTTTTGACAAGTTTTCAACTTGATGGACGATATTTTAAATCAGTCCGTCTGTCCATCCATCAGAATGCTGTAAAACATGAACAGATGGGACTGAAATAAATTCATGCTGCGCCCTCAATTTACCTGTTCCTGTTTATTGTTTGCTGTTTTTATATGTTCTTGGTGGGTTTTTTACTTTAAATTAAATTGCCCCTCATGGGATCAGTAAAGTATCATTCATTCATTCATTAATTCATTCAAAACTTCACCTATAACCCTAAACATACAATAAGAACTACAAAAGAATGGTTTAGATCAAAGCATATATTACCCTGCTAGAACATGTCAAATCAAAGTTCAGCGCTAAGTCAAATTGGGTACAAGACTTGAGTGACAAGACTCGGAGAGAATTAGAAATAGATGTTCACAGAATTTCTCCATCTAGTCTATTAGTCTACTTGTGTTGCTGGATTATATAAAGATTTAGGCTGTGGAGTACTTATCTTTAGTTATTTCATACTTACATCTGTACAGGCTGGAAACATCTACTCCCTGTTTAATGTGCTTTGTTGTCCTAGTAGTCCTCCTATCTGAGATGGAGCTGCAGCTGTATACTGGGAAGATAATGATAGGGATGTCTCTGACTGCAATGATTTTAAGGATGATATCAAGGATCAGTGTAAAGGGATATAATGAAAGTTCCTCAGAATACCTTAAATCTGTTTTTACTTATGTTTGTTGTAAACAGGAACAAACCGGCACTAAGATTAATTTCTCGAATTTGGATTGCTTATAAAGAATTTAATTTGCACCTTCTGGAAATATAGCAATTAATGTAAACATTGGTACTATTACAAATAACTGTAGTAATAATGTAAACATCTGCTGCATAAAAAAAACACAATTTCCTTAAAAAAAACATGTCAATATGTCTAATAATTATTATTAAGCTCTTGAATTATAGTATTTCAGCTTATTTTTCTGAGTATGTGTCTATTGAGTTAACAGGTATCAAAATAGAAAGCTTGAAGGCGTTAAAGCAGGTGAGCAAGCCATTTGCTTGTTTGAACCTAAATGTTCTAACAAAATGGATGAAAAATGACTTTATGTAACAATAAGGGCTCAGAAGAGACTGTCAAAAAAGAAGTTTGGTCCTGCTAGTGATTGCAAAAATCCTGGGGGCTGGCCTCCTTCAGCCATCACAGAGCATGCAGAACTGCCTGTTTGTCACTCAACAAACGCAGTTGTGCGGGGGAGAGGGGCGCTTTATGCTGAAGCTCACACGGCGTGAGGGACCTCTACTTTCTCCCTGACAAAATGTCCCATAAAAAAAAACAACAACAAAAAAACGCTCATACTGCAGAAATGGTATGATAACCTTTTTATGTGGTTTTGAAACGTTGACCGTTTTATACCATGGTATACCTTGAAACCAGTTACTGGCCCATGCCCAATTGCTAGAAAACTCATCCAATCCAAACCGATTCAACATTATGGATAATAGTCAATCCGCGGAGAGTTGTGTATTATAATATCTGGTGGGGGGCCTAATTACTTCACAGCGCCCCCTAGAAGCCTTAAAAACACCACCCCGAAGCCATAATTTACATGAGCATAACGTCATTCAACACACATTTGTAGAACCTCAGGACCTACAAAAAAGTCTCTTGGAGTCCTGGTCCAAACCAAACAGGAAGTCAGCCATTTTGAATCAAACACGTCATTTTGTGCAATTTATAGACACATTTGATCAAACTCCTCCTAGAGCTTTTGAGTTGCAGACTTCTGAACGAGCAAAGACAAACTTAGGGCATTGGGGATCAATAGTTATTAAAATAATTTTGCTGTGTCAAACCAGGGCATGGCCTCAAACATAGGCTTATTGCAATAAATATTAAAACAGTTACAACTCTTCAGAAAGTCACAGACAGATTAAACCTTTTGTATTGGATGTTCATCAGGTCCCTGACGATCCTAGATGGTCAAATGCTGAAATCACTTAAGCCCCACCCCCTCAGAAGAGAAAGTTTAATGTTTTACTGTGAAAGGGCTAGAATTTACAACCTTGAGCTAATAAGCATGTTTCGCTGCAGAGCATCTGTAAACACATTGGGTTAATTCTGTATATTTTCAAAAAAGGGTGTGGCTGTGGATATGATGCAAGGTGCGGCATCATGCCATGGCCATACGTTTGGCTCTAATTTCCAGAAAACTCATCCGATCTGCAACAGATTCAATAGGATCCATAGTAGTCCATCCCTAAAGAGATATGTAAGATAATATATAGTGGTGTGGCCTAATTACTCCACAGCACCCCCTTGAAGCCTTAACACACCAGCCCCAAGCAATACAATATCTGAGGATTATGCGCCTCTTCACACATATGTAGTATTTCAAGACCTACCAAAAAGTCTCTTGGAGCCATGGTCCAATCCCAACAGGAAGTCAGCCATTTTGAGTCAAGCAGGCTATTTTGTGCCATTTATACAAGTCATACTTGATCAAACTCCTCCTACAGCTTTTAACTTACAGACTTCAAAACCAGGGAAGAGAGACTTACGGCATTGGGGATCAAAACTTATCAAATTAAATGTTCTGCGTCAAATCAGGTGGGCATGGCTATGCCTCAAATTTAGGGTTTTTGCCACAAATGTACTAACTTAAATAACTTAATCATTAAAGGTCACAGCTGTGTGAAACTTCATGGCTGTCATCAAATACCAAATTTGAAGACATTCATTTGCTCATTCGCTCCTGTCATTTAAGCCCCCTCAGAACAGGAAGTACAATATTTTACATTAAAAGGTCCATATTTGCCTCCCTTTAATTGATTCACATTTTGCTGTGTCACTGACTGAAAACAACTCGTCGTAGGTTCTTATCCAATGCTGACAGTTTTGGAAAGAGGGTGCGGCTGTGGTGGCATGGTGAAGCTTGGCGTCATGCCATGGAAATACATTTGGCTCTAATTTCCACGTGCACTGTCTTTTCTGCACCAAATTCAAGAACATATTGGTCCAACCCCTCAGAAATATACAAACAAATATTTGGTGGGTGGGGCTTAATTCCTCCACAGCACCCCTTAGTAGCATTAAAATAATCAACATTTAGCATTGCTTTCATATAAGAAAGTAAAATTCATCAGATATATGTAGGTTGTGATAATCTTGAACAAAATTCTTTTGAACTCAGGTTACAGAAAATCAGCCACTTTGGATCAAAGCTGCCATTTTGTGCTATTTATACATGTGACATTAGAAGAAACTCCTCTTTCAGCTCATGACTTGCACACTTAGAAATGACTGAGCCAACCATCAGGCAGATGATCTTAAGCATGGGGGATCAAACCTTTTTAGAATGATTTTGCCCTATCATAGCAGATGGGTGTTGGCATGCCTACGGTTTTACCTTTTCGCCATGTAATTACAAGGTGTGTTATGTGACGTTTGAAACATCACAGGTCTAACATCATTCAGGGTTATCATTACATACCACCACTGAACACTGTATTGAAGTCATTTACTCATGTCATCTAAGTCCAGCCACCTGACACCAGGAAGTGCAATGTCCACAGGCAGAAGTGCACATCTGACTGTGGACTAGGGCTAAAACAATTAGTCGAGTTACAGTACTTGACTTACTCGATTCCAAAAATTGCTTGAGGCAAAGACTCTGCCTCAAAGCCTCGTTAAATTCCTATGACACACACTATACGCACAGGGATCTTGTTTGACACGGACTGTTATTTTGGAAAAACCTGTGCGAAGAACACCACCAGCGCGTGATACATTTTTAATTTAGTTGGCGCGATAGTGGAGAGTAAAGATGCTCATAAATGGCAGAAAATGTCTAAAGTTTGGGATTGTTACATTCTAAAAAAAGAAGAGAACAAAGTGCTAGATCATTGAGCTCATACTGCAAAGTAGACCTAGCGTACCACAGCAGTTTGAGCTCAATGATCCAGCATCTAAACAGAAAACATCAACTATGCTGATTCAATAAGCGTAGCTGAAACAAGATAACGTAACCTAAGCCTATATTGATGTTTGCTCATTTTAATACTGTGTAGCGATTTCATGATGTGGTTTGACTGGATATGATGTTTAGCTTTGATGTTCTTAAGTAGTAAACTTATTAATGTTCAGAAAACTCTGGCCAAAGTGGAGATCTGCGTTTTTTCTGTTTTCAGTATATGCGTGTGGACAGATGAAAACACAGTTTTTAGTTCCATAACATCACTCTCTGCGACAAAAAAATGCTCCAACATCACTTGTGAGCATACTTGCCAACCCTCCCAATGTTCCTGGGAGGGTCCCAAATTTCAGTGCCCCTCCAGAAAATCTCCAGGAGCGACCTATCTCCCGAATTTATCCAGATATATGATGGTGTGTGAGAGGGATTGAGAATTAAACAGGTTTCATTTGCAATTTGCCAGGTGCTACAGTTTGCTCATTATAGACATGAAAGTCCTTTACCTGTTGGCAAAATTTGCTGTTTTGCTTCCAAAATGGGTCACAATCAGCTGTAATTTAGAAACAGTAGATGTCCTCAAGTTTTCAGAACAGTCTTTATTTGACTGAAAGTAGCTGTAGTTTCAATTACTTTTTAAAAGTCTTGAGTTATTTGAGTTACTGTGAGCCCGAGTGCGCAGCTGATTGTGCCTTTGTTATGGCACAAAGCAAAGTTACAGCGTCAAAATCAACAGACTCAATGCTGCGACCAAAGTAAGAAGAACAAAAAACATTTTCACTCTCTCCTGACACACCGACTCCTACGATGTTTAGAATTATTAATAAGTAACTATTTTCCTAAACGTTTAGTGCTGCTGAGCAGGGGTGTATCCTGGAGGTGAATAAAGAGGGGCTTAAAGCCCAGGGTGGGTCTGGGACTGTATTCTCTATTGGACTTTTAAAAACCAGACTGGAATTTATACACCAACATGGATATTAATCCGTCCCTAAACAGATATGTATAGAAATATTTGGTAGTATTGGCCTCATTCCTGCACAGCGCTCCCTAGAATTTTTATAACAATCCTTGTCAACCAATGCTTTTAACTAGGATTGTGAAATTCAGAACATATGTTATTTCTTTATGCTCCTCAAAATAACGTTGAAGCTAGTATCCTTTTCCCTCATGAGGTCGGCCGTTTTGGTTGAAAGCCTCCATTTTATCAGATTTTATCATCAGGTGTGGTGTAAGTGTTTAGATGGCGTTCAGGTGGTGATGCGTGAGTTTTGCTGTCACGGCACAGGCGTGAGAGGGACTGAGAGAGGGACTGAGCTGCGAGGGCTGCTCGAGGCTTCTTGCAGCTTTTAATTACTATTATGTTTTAAAATTTATAAAGGTTTGAACTTTGACAGCATTTAAAATAGTGAGAAATGTAAGAAAATGTTAATGTATGTCTGAGAAAAATATATAAAGTATGTGGCAAGCAGTTTCCCAGCCTTTAAACATATGTAATAATAGTGAACATAAACATGAATGCTTTGCGGATTTCGCCTGATGCAGGTTATTTTTATTTTAACATAATGCCCGCAATAAATGAGGTACCACTGTTATTGGTCTTTCTAAATTGCCCTTAGGTACAAGTGTGTGGTATGGTTGTTTGTCCTGTGTTGCCATTTGATGGACTTCTAACCTATTGCCTCCCTGGGACCCTGCTTAGGATAGATGGTAAATAAAATGGATGCCTGTTGTATTTCAGCTCATATTTGCCTGATTTTGATGTTTAATTGATGATCTGAAACATTTTCGTGTGGAAAAAAAAGCAAAAACTAGAAATCTGTCTGGGAACAAACACAAACACTGTTGAAATGTAATGTTATAAAAAAGCTTTAATATCCACTAAATTAGCCCTATTTTTTACAGTAGATTGCCACACATGCTTTTGTAGCGTTTATCTTGTGTGGATAACTTTCACCTATTTACATAACAGATAAATAATTATTTGTCTAATTATACTAATAGATGCTTTATAGTGTTTCTCAGCCATTTACTTTATATGGACCTGCAACCATATTTACAAAGAGAAGCAGCGGATGCCTCAAGGCATTCATGGCCCATATGTGTAGGGCTTTCTGTTGGGAGAGGGGCACAGAGAGAAGCAGAGGAGAGAAAAGGCATGAGTGGGAAAAAGACAAAGAAAAGGTGGAGAGAAGGGAGGTTTGAGTGAAGCTTGTGTCAGAGGCATGCCGTGTATGTGTCAGTTCCACTCCCCTTACTCCATGTTAAGAAGCTTCTTTCCCCCTCAGAGGGAAACTGGGCCTGACACATGGAGAAAGCCAAAGTTGAGGAGCAGACAGAAATAAAAGCAAGCAGGGGAGAAGGTACCAAAACAAAAAGCAGATGAACACATTTGTTAACACAGAGCTACATAGAGCTTTGATGGCCAATTATATGCCTTGGAGAGCCTGGTTCTGTATGTGCAGCATTTCTGTTTGAGCAGCCCTTACTCAGAGTCCCCCAGACATTTTATATAGCCTGCAGCCTCCAGTCCAGTGAGGAAAATCATTTGCACATATCTTCTCGGTGAAGTTTCATTGTTACTTCTTCAACTTGAAATTCCGTTCAAGATGTTATGGATATATCCTTCCTGTCTGAAGCTGGTTGGCATTCTGCCGTTTTTCTGTCACTTTCTAGAGGCTGATCACACTGATTAGCTACTTGCATACGAGATAAACCAGATGATGAAGACTAATCAGAAGTCTTCCCTAATTAGGTGGATGCCAAGTAGATATCTGCTCTGTTTTGGGTTCATTTTCTTCTTTTCAAGCCATGCAATCAGTTAATCGTTAAATGTTTGGTGATCTTTGATATTTACATAACAAACACAACCAAATGTGTCAGTTGGGCCACGGCATCTGCTGGAGACAATGTCTTTTCAAATATAATTAATAAGACAAAGTCTTTCATGTTGTTTTGGTGAAATTTCATGTGCTGTAATTGTGACAATGGGAGTGTGTATGGGAAACAGGCTTCTATTTTTGAATTGTGGTTTTGGGGAATAGCTCAACTGTTATTTTTTTATGTTGTTTCCTTTAGGGTAATTAGATAGAAATACGAAGAACCATAAATAGGATATACACAGTGTAAAATAAAAATCTTCAACAGATGAAATTGGGGCAGGGCTGGGCAATTAATAAAATTTTAATCGAATCCTGATATTAAAAATCTTGATTGCAATTAATCATGTGGTGTTTTTAATCATTATGCTACCTGACCAATCTAGTCTAAGGATTTCCTTGTTGTCAAACTAACTGGTCAATCAAGTTCTAGAAAAAAACTGTGTACTTAAAAGCAGTAGGCCCATGTTGGTAGGTAAAATGAAATTACTGTGTCAGGAGTATAGCTGGTTAAGAGTTTTGAAGGAAAATGGACAACAGGGAAGATGATAAAGATTATCAAATTTTTGACACTGACCACAGAAGAGAACACAGCAATAATATTAACTAACACAAGCCACTGTTCAGAAACTTTACATTAATAGTAGCGAGATTACGTCAGAAGATGCGAAATTCTAATTAGCAATAAACAAGAATAAAAAGAAAAGCTAAACTTGGCAAAAAAGAAAGAGAACAGCCTCAAAGTACTGACAAAAATAGACCTTAAATGATTGAAAGGCTACAATTTTGAGAAAAGAAAGATCCAAAAAATCATCTGGGAAGCATGGTGAAGGTAATGTTATGGTACCGGGTATGGTATGCTACGTACAATCATGTAAAATCATATCCAGCCAGCGCCATTGAGTACAGACAGCGCTGTATAGCTGAGAGCAGCGTTACCAACGTAGCTGTTGGGTCGCTACATTTAGTGTTTAGACTCCTTTAGCAACTCTTTTAAAAAAAAGCGACTAGCGACAAATGCAGTTAATTTTTATGGTGTTGTTGGATGCTTTGAGACTCTAATGTGGAGCATGTTACTGCTTTCACTGAGCAGGAGTTGACTCAAAGTGCTCCCAGCCCACTGGTCCGGCCAGTCGGAACAGATATCCTCTGAGTCCAGAATGTTGGTAAAGTGCTTGAAACTACCGCTGGCTGTGGTGTGCTCCGATGTAAATGCAAAACACTTTTTTTGACGCATTTTAGACTGCACAATAAAACCACAAATTTCTCTCACACCCCTTGTTGCTTTGTGATCTGGTCTCTGTGATCACTTCTCTAAAGCTAAACTAAATTTTAAAGGAGTGGGAATCAAACCCTGAATTAAAAGGCTGTTTGAAGCTATGCAATAGCAAGACCCTATCACATTTTCAGGCTTAATAGGCCACTACCAGACCAGGGCAGGGTCTCCGCGGATTCTTTAAAAGTATTATAACGTCTTAAATAAAACATAAGTTTTTTAAGGTCTTAAGATTTATTAAATTTCACAAATTTTCGAAGAGTGGCATTAAATTTCATTAGGGCGGAATGAGACTATTTTCCATGCTAACGTTATTTCACCAGCGCACGTCCCTGTCTTACAAGAAAATAAAAAGTTTTGTTTCTTTTCACAGTAAAGCGTAGCATGTGCCTAATAGCACAGGCACCACACGGGGCAGTGCTTTCCCCGTAGACATGTCATATAAACAGACAAAGAAGTGTTTCAGAGTGGCAGACGCAGGCCAAGATGGGAAAGTGCAGGTTTAATGATAACTGGCTCGAAGATGACAAATATAGCGGCTGGTTACAAAAAACGACGGAATACAAAGCGCGATGCAGACTTTGCAAAAAAAACATAAAATTGGGGACAATGGGCTGTAAAGCACTTGACGTACATATGAAAGGTTAGAAGCACAAGCGATATGCCGACAGTCGGGCAACAACTCTCCCCATTCAGATGTTTGCAGCATCGGTATCTACCGCAAATACAAACACTAACTTTACCCCCGCGTCGGTGTCTTTGGAGCCC
This sequence comes from Apricaphanius iberus, assembly GCA_028564705.1. Classification (NCBI taxonomy): domain Eukaryota; kingdom Metazoa; phylum Chordata; class Actinopteri; order Cyprinodontiformes; family Aphaniidae; genus Apricaphanius; species Apricaphanius iberus. The sequence continues at coordinate 280,733 of JAPXFQ010000734.1, read as the reverse complement.
ACTACGTGTAATGCCTTCGGTACATTCTCCCCAACCGCTACACTGAAGGCCGAAAATCTGTGGGTTTTGCAGACGGTTAGCCGACATCATTCCTATATATCCAATGAAGACGTGAGCACCGTCTTCAGAGCAATGTTCCCTGACTCGGAATGTGCAAAAACATTTAGCTTTGGCAGGGAAAAAACCTCTCATCTTGCTCGATTTGGACTTGCTCCGTACTGAGATAATTAACAGATCAACAGTAAAACTTTTTGAAAAGCAAGAATATTGGGGTTGTTCGGACTCTAATCCCCCCCTCCCCTTTTTTTTTACTCTGTCCATTTTTTGGACTGTTTAATTTTCCATTTGCAATTTGATTTGTTTACACACTGTTTATGTTATTTCTCAGCAGTATTGTTGTAGAATTAAGAAGGCAGTTGCCTGACATGCACTTTATGTTGGTAAATATGCACTGACTATTTGCGCTGTTGCTCAAAGACAAATGTGCTTTGTTAAACTGAACTTCCTAGAGTGTAGTTTTTATATATATTTTTGCCATGGTAATGGTCTTAATTTTTATTCTTAGAGGTCTTAAAAAGGTCTTAAACGTCATTAAATTTGTTCATCAAAAATGTGCAGATACCCTGGGGGGGTTTTGTCATTGCCCCTCCCTGGGCTGCCACCTTACCGCGGTGGAGGGGTTTGAGTGTCCCAAGGATCCTAGGAGCTATGTTGTCTGGGGCTTTATGCCCCTGGTAGGGTCACCCATGGCAATCTGGTCCTAGGTGAGGGATCAGACAATGTGCAGCCCGAAGACCCCTATGATGAGTACTAGTATTTGAGTCAGTGTTCCCTCGCCCGGACGTGGGTAACCGGGGCCCCACTCTGGAGCCAGGCCTGGAGGTGGGGCACGTTGGCGAGCACCTGGTGGCCGGGTCTTTACACATGGGGCCCGGCCGGGCTTAGCCCGAAGAGGCAACATGGGCCCCCCTTCCCTTGAGCTCACCACCTGTGGGAGGGGCCATAGGGGTCGGGTGCAGTGCAAGATGGGTGGTAGCCGAAGGTGGGGACCTTGGCGGTCCGATCCTCGGCTGCAGAAGCTGGCTCTTGGGACGTGGAACATCACCTCTCTGGTGGTGAAGGAGCCGGAGCTCGTGTGCGAGGTTGAGAGGTTCCGACTGTGCATCGTCGGCCTTGCCTCGACGCATGGCTCTGGCTCTGGAACCCGTCTCCTCGAGAGGGGTTGGACTCTCTTCCACTCTGGAGTTGCTCCCGTTGAGAGGCGCCGAGCTGGGGTGGGCATACTTGTTGCCCCCCATCTCGGCGCCTGTACGTTGGGGTTTACGCCGGTGAATGAGAGGGTAACCTCCCTCCGGCTACAGGTGGGGGGACGGGTTCTGACTATTGTTTGTGCTTATGCACCAAACAGTAGATCAGATTACCCACCTTTCTTTGGAGTCCTTGGAGGGGGTGCTGGAGAGGGCAGGAGGAGGGATTATAGAGAAAGAAGTTGTCTTACTTCCTGGTCTAACATTAACTCCAGGATACAACTTAAATTTCAGCACAAATTAATACTATACAACACCATCTGTAATATTTTATCATATATATGTCTATCACAGACATTGAAAACTGTAAAATAGCATGATATAGCCCCTTTAAGATGCAACCAAACTGATTCAAAGAACCTTTATCATCTAAAAAGGAGCAGAAGGTTTTTAACTGTAGTAGTCCAAATAGAAGACTGAAGGGACTCGCCCCCCCAAAACAAGATACAACTGAAATATTATGCGCTGACAGCTTTGAAAAGCATCACCAAAAAGAAAAAGGCTTGGTGATGTCAGTGGGTCACAAGATACCAACAGGTATGGCAAACATGACAAACTATAAAATAGGTTTGGTTCACATTTGACTTTTTCATTTTTTTTTTTACTGATTTAAAAGCTTGATGTGCCATTGCCAGTAAAGTTATTCTCTAAGTTTTGTATCAGACCTAGATACCTGGAATGTTAGTTTTTTTTAAACCAAAATTAGTGATAATTCTTAGTTTTGCATTTTAGTCTAAAGAAGAAAAATCAAAAATATTTAATCTCTCGTTAGAGGTGATAAGTGGAAAATTGATCTATTACAGATCTCTAATCAACTGATTGGTACATCTCTACTTTCCTTTACTGCCTGATGTCCGTTTCTTAAATTCTTATGAGTAACTTAATCTGTAAAAAGGGGAAAAAAGTCTGTGTCCTTCTCCGCCTTTCAAATCACAGATGGTAGTGTCCTTCTGGCTTCATCAGTTTGTGACCTCTTGTGTGCAGTTGAACATATTCTACTAAGTATGAAGCATCTGGGGAAAAGGTTAGCACCTCTAAATCAGAGTTTGTGGTTCTTTCACAGACAAGGTGACTGACTTTCTTTAGATAAGAGTGGAGCATCTGCATCAGATGGAGGCGTTAAAATACCTTTTGACAATTTTTTTAATGTATTTTATTTTTCAAGATTTTAATTGAACAAAATACAAAAGGAAAATAAAAACAAACAACAGTAACCCACAGGAAAATAGGAAGACAAAAGCAAAACAAAAAAAAAAACACACAAAAAAAACGGAGGGGGGGCTGCCAGACCACAATATACATGAGTTTAAAAAAAATTTTTACAATCAAACACACAGTGTACAGGTAATAGGAATTATTACAGAATAATGTTCCTGAATAACATTGTTTCAGCACAAGATCCTCTCCATAAGGGAGGTTATTTAGCCATACTGCGGCACAGGTCAGCTAATATTGTGGTGAGATAAAAAGGGTCTCCAAACCATCTCAAATTTGCTCTGAGAACCAGGTTTGCAGAGGTGCACCCGGTCCAATTGAATTACGTACAGCATCTCCGTGAGCCATTGTCCAAAGGAAGGTGGGGTTGTGGACTTCCATTTCAGAAGAATGAGTTTTTTAGCCACCACCATTCCTAACTGTATAGCAGATCTTATGTACTGTGACAGCTGAGGAGTCTGTGAAAAAAAATCCAAAAATAGCCAGAATGCTGGTGGGCTGAATCTCTCTACCATATATATCTGAAAAACATTTAAGAATTGTAGACCAGAAGCTTTGTAGTGAAGGACAGAACCAAAATAGATGCGCTAATGTACCTTCTGCCACGTGACACCTATCACAAACAGATGGAAAGATTTTGTTCAGTTTTGTTTTAGAGTAATGCAGTCTGTGTAGAACCTTAAACAGGATCAACCTGAGGCGTGAGTTGATGGAGCAGCGGTCAATTTGGGGCAGTGCCTCTTTCAAGACCGGCTCAGGCACTTCGCAGTTCAGGTCTACAGCCCACGCTTCCCTGACAGAGTGCAACGAAACCATGGCAGTAAAACAGTTCACAAATTTTGACACGATCCAACTGCCGTCTGGGGGAAGCAAAACATTTTCGAAAAGGATGTGTGTGGTGGAGGAGGGCTCAAGATGTGGGCACCATTCCTTAACACAGTGTCTGACTTGAAGGTAACGGAAGAAATGTGTGTTAGGGAGGCTGTACTAGGAACTTAGCTGTGTAACTGACGCAAAATGAGCATCGATAACAGATCAGAGAAAGATCGGATACCTCTCTCCTTCCACACAATAAATGCTGCATCTTGTTGACCAGGAGTAAATATATGGTTTTGGCAAATGGGAGCCTGTATTGAGATACTGGGGGCCTGATGAGCTGTTTTGATCTGGTTTAGAATCCATAGGGAGTTCTTTAATATGAAATTATGTTGATGCATCTTAAATATTGAAACCGAATCTGAGAACAAAAGAGCTGGAAGCGAGGATTTTTTCACACCAGCAGATTCCAGCTGCACCCACGAGGGACTCTCCTCCATCTCAGCAGATCTGCATTTCCAGTAGGTAATAGGCACTGGCATTAGCTGCCCAATAATAATGTCTGAAGACAGGCAGACCCAAGCCACCATCTTTGGTGGGTTTCTGTAGGTGAGCTTTAGCTATCCGGTGAGGTTTGTAGCCCCATATAAATGACAGAATTACTGAATCAACTTTGTTAAAAAAATATGTATTCAGATATATTGGCAAGTTTTGAAATAAATACAGGAATTTGGGTAGGCTGATCATTTTGACAGCATTCACCTTGCCAATCATAGACAGGGGCAGTGACTTCCAGCACTCAGTGTCCGACTTAAGTTTTTCCAATGCCTCAGTGAAGTTCAATTTGAAAAGCTGTTTTGGATTTTTTGATAGCTTAAGTCCCAAATAAGTGAAGCTGTCACTTACAAATCTAAATGGCAAATTGTCCAAGAAGTCTTCTGTGAGATGACCAGCTAAGGCAATAAATTCACTCTTTCCCCAGTTTACGTTACAGCCAGAAATTTTTCCAAAGGAATCTATATATCGCAATAGGATGGGAATAGATATAGTTGGGTCTGCCAGACAAATCAGAAGGTCATCGGCATAAAGGGCAGCTCGGGTCTCGATGTCACCTAGCTTTATACCTGTGATATGTGGATGTTCTCTAATACCTATGGCCAGGGGCTCCAAAGCAATGTTAAATAGCAGGGGGGACAAGGGGCCCCCCTGGCAAACACCACGTTGCAGGGTGAACGGAGCGGACCGGTTTCCATTGGTAAGAATGCAAGATTTGGGATTTGTATATAGTATTTTGACCCAAACTATGAAAATATCGCCAAAACCCAATTTTTTCAGTGTAGGTAGGGCCATTCTATCATTTCAAAGGCTTTTTGGGCGTCTAGGGCCAATATAGCAGCCCTATCATCTTGCCTGTATTTTGCATACATAATGTGAAGAATTTTACGAACGTTAAAAAAAGAAAATCTACCAGGGATGAAACCCGTTTGGTTCGGGTGGATGATGGTTGATTTTTTTTTTCCCAAGCCGATTTGCTAACACCTTTGTAATGATTTTTAGGTCACAATTTAAAAGGGCGATTGGCCTATAACTAGCTGGGTCCATTTCCTCTTTATCCATTTTTAATAAAACACAAATATTGGCTTCACTAAAAGAGGGTGGGAGCCTCCTGTTTATAAAACTATCTTGAATCATTCGCAGCAAATGGGGTGCCAATATATCCTGAAACGCTTTATAAAATTCTGGTCCAAACCCATCTGGGCCTGGTGACTTACCATTGGGGAGTGATTTAATGGCCTCCTTTAACTCAGACAATTTAAAATCAGTTTCCAAATTCTCTGCAAAAACTGCATCTAGTCTTGGAAGATGGAGCATGTCAAGAAAGCGGTCATATTCCTCTTGTGTTGCAGTTGATTTGGAAGTGTAGATATCTGTATAGAAATCTCTGAATCCGTCATTGATGTCTTCTAAATTTGTAAGTAGCTGACCAGATTTGGATTTAATTTTATGGATAGTTCGTTGTGCCTGGTCAACTTTTATTTGTCTCGCAAGTAGCTTTTGATGCTTATCACCTAATTCAAAGTGCTTCCGTTTAATTTTGAGAAGTGTTTTACTTATTTGGTCCCCCAGAATAGAGTTATATTCATATTTTAATTTAAGAATTTTGTTATAATCTGACTACAGCATTGAGCTTTGGTAAATTCGATCTGCAGTTGACAATTCCTTCTCAATGTCCTGCAGTCTCCCTCACTTAACCGTATTCAGTGTAGCTTCATATGAAATATTCAAACCTCTGACATATGTTTTAAGCATTTCCCATATAGTTGAGTCGTTCACCTCGCTATTTTCCTTGGTCTCAAATAAATGCAGGATATGAGTTTTTATGTGTTGTTTAAATACCTCATCCTCCAGTAGAAAAGGATTAAAACGCCAGTTGTAAACTCTCTTTGGGAGAGACAGCTTCAAATTGAGACCTACAGGGCTATGATCAGATAATATTCTGCCATTGTAGCTGGTGTGGCTAATGTTGGAGATTAATCTAGTATCAATTTAAAAATAATCAATCCGCGTATAGGACTTGTGTAGGGGTGAGTAAAAGGAAAACTCCCTATCACAAGGGTGTTGTAGTCTCCAAATATCGACCACCTTCTTAGATTTCATCAAATTGTTAATGGTTTCAACGGATGAAATACCTGGTGGGGGGGCAGAAAACTGCGTGTCTAGGTATGGGTCAAGGTAACAATTAAAGTCGCCTCCAATCAGAATGTAGCTTGAGTCGTCATCTGGAATTAGTTCTTTGTCTTTTGCAAAGGGCACCCAAGCAATTATGGTGCGAGGTCTGGAGCCATCCGGAGGTCTGGGCTGCGGAGTGCGGTGTGCTCTATCTATGACGACCGGCTTCTTGAAGTTGTCACTTCCCAAAAACTTTGGGATGCAGTTTTCAACAAACTCAGTTGGCCTCCCCTTTTCCTCACCTTCAGGAACACCGACAAGTTTCATATTGTTAGGCCTAGATCTCCCCTCGAGGTGTGAAAGTTTGGCTTTTAGTTTTTTTATTCTCAAGTTGTAGACCGGCGACAGAACTTTCCATTGCGTTAATGCGCAGCTCGTGATCTGTAGCTTGACTCTCGGTGGTGGATAGCCTCTCCGCCAGCGCTTGTTGGGCGACCAACAGGTTCTGAAAACTCTGTTTGAATTTGTCTAACCTCTTTTTGATTGACTGCAGGAGTTTGTTTGACATCTTCTGCCAGATCAGAGGAAGCTCGTCATCCTTCTCCTCCAGTCTTTTATCCATCGGCAAATCCGGGCTTGCTTTGCTAGGTTTGTTGCAGCTAACATTAGCCGCAGCTGCTCCCTTAATGCTTTGTGCATTCTTGCTGGACATGTTCTCCTTCCAGTTTTTGGTGGTGGTGGAGTACTTCTTGTGGTTTGAAAAGAGCGGTATATGTTCGAAAAATGGTTGTTACTTTAAATATAATAATTGTGCCACGAGGAGCTTCAGGAAACACGTCTACTACTCGCTTATCTCACTTGCGCCCCCCTGTTGGCCATTATTTTATATGGAGAGGGGGGTGACAGAAGGGCTGTGTTTTTGTTGTTTTTTTACAGACGCAGTGCCAGAAAGAGGTGATAAAGGCAAAACAAAAAAAAAAGTTAATTCAAGGTGCTTTACATAATTTGGTAGCAAAGACACCAAACATATGATAAAAGTATGGAAAGTGAAGACTGCAAGTAGGAATAAAACACATAAAGCATAAAAAATACATTTGAGAAAGTAAAAAAAAAATGAAAGATGATTTCTAAGGAAGGATTTCAGTTGGCTGCACACCTCTATTGTCAAAAAACATACTTTTGTGCACATATTTTATACTTAGTGCTGTAAAGCGATCTGTTTGCCATGCCAATTCAAAGAGAATTCACTTTACATCAACTTCAATTCAAGTTATCTATGTAGCGCAAATTCACAACAGATGTCATCTCAAGGCCGTTTACAAGAAAAGTCATTTCATTACAACTATACAAATATTTCAGTCAGTTAGAAGTTTTCTATGTAAGGAATCCCAAGAGATTGCGTAAAGTCATTGACGTAAGGTTGTGCCCAAAACATGCAGACTCCGACCACAGCAATCCCTCAGTAATCCCTCATACTGAGCAAGCATGTAGCGACAGTGGAAGAAACCTCCAGCAGAACCAGGTTCAGAACAAGCGGCCATCTGCCAAGACTGTCTCAGGGTTTGGAAAGACAGAGAAGAGACACAAAAAGAAGAAAAGAACTGATAACCACAATATGGAGGATGTTCGGTCACTGGGAGCAGCATCCGAACTAGTGCTTAAAACAACGAATCACAAAAATTTGATGGTAAAAAGCATTGGCAATGAATTTCGTCATCAATTCAGTGTAGTGTGATTATGATGTCTTATGTGGGCACCAGTTGCATTGTTTGTTTGTTTTTTTGCGTAACCTTTAACAGTCAACGTGATCAACTCATCAAATAGGCTGTTGGAAGCAGTGGAGCATTGCAGGAACAAGTAGACCTAAGATAATAAAAAATTAGAAGTCTGGGGGCACTTTACCTTGAACAATGCAAAAACGTTTGTTACCTGCAGGAATTGTAAGTCAGCATGACAAGGGAGTACAATGGTGATGACCCCTTAAACGCAAGCATGTTGGAGTCATCAACGAGGAAGGGGAGAGCTCAGTGTCTGGGTAACTTGCGAAAAACGTAGGTTTTAAGTGAGGAATCGTAGCATCTCGACAAGAGACTTCCCTAAAAATGTGGTGCATTTCTACTTGCCGACAGTGCAGATGTTGTTCCGGCCTATTTTAGGTGTTGCACTTGCAAGCTAAGCTATGATTATGTTGTAATCTATTTGGTACGGTATTTGGCATGCATGATGGTGGATGATGCATGAATGTGTATGTTAGAACTATTGTTCTATTTGTTAATGTTGATTTTTGACAAATTAAAGTTCCCTAAAATAAGCAAAGCATTTTGAATATATATATATATATATATATATATATATATATATATATATATATATATATATATATATATATATATATATATATATACATATATTTATTTTTTTATTTTTTTTATTTGATATTTAAGGAGCTGGTCGTTACACCTGTGCCTGAGTGGTAGTCATTTAGTTAAAAGCCTCAAGTCCCCTGTGCAATCGCCTTGTGTTTATCTAGTGTGATTCTTCGGACAACCTGTTAACTCCTCTCTGCTTCTTCAAAGTTTTTTTCATTTTTGCATTCCCCTTGTGATCAGATCTTTAGCTTCTCTGTAAGACTTGGTTCTTCCTTTACGTCTGATAGCCTCCAAGTTCCTCCGTGTTCCATACCCCATCTCTGTGCTCTACCTGCCTTATGCAGTATTCCCTGTTCCCATGCTCTTTATCATCAGCTTCTTCAAATAAGTATTGTTATATATACAATAAAACTGCAAAGGTATGGAACGACCACAACCAAACATAGCTAAAATAAATGGTTGTTAATCAAATAGTTTTGAACAAGCACTTTATTCTACATAGAATGTAACTTTTACAGGATACGCTCTGAATTCCACCTGGTGCTTTTGTTTTTCACAGAAAGAAAAATAATAGGGTTACACAATTTTAAGGAAAACATGAAATTAGAATGTTGTCTTTGAAAATGTACATATTGTATCAATTACTTTTAGTCAATTTTCTCGCCCATATCTTTCTTTTACATTAGGATGACCCTTTATGAGTCTTTTTCAAATTCTACTAAATATTGAATTGAGTTGAAGAGTCCTTTATTGTCTCACGAGTGGAAATTCATTTCAGTACAGCCAGATGAAGAGTACACAAACAAACAACATCTTTACACAGACAGATACATGCCAACTGCGGTATTGCAGCCAGCGTCAAGTGGCGCACCATATGCATAATGAGAGGATTAACATTGGGTCAGGATGGTCCACGAGGGAGATAAAAATGTTTGTTTTTGTCCTATTCCCACTAGGGGTACATGATCCAGACAATAGGGAAAAAAATGTCACACATTAGAGCCACGTACCTAGACATTCACAGTAAGAAACACTAAGATTGGGAAGATGGGTGAGGATCCCCAGTTTCGCTCATGGGAGCGCAGCCTACTGAAGTGTGCTTTACCATGTGCTTGCTGAAGTTTGTAGGAGAGCAAAGGATTTATAGCACGGACGTTGATAATGTGGGAGTGTGTCCTTTTGTAGCATGTGTGTGTATACATCAGTGTTAGGCCAACACTACCCACAGCTCCCAGTCTATCGCTGATGTTATTGCGTCCTTGGAGCTATCAGGGGGCTAAGGCCCCATGTTTTTCACAGGATAGGGAGTAGGTGTAGAAGAACTTAATTGCGTTCTTCTCACTTCATTAATTTCATTTAATTTCCACCAAGCCGAGCTGAAAATGTCTCCATGTTAGATGAAACTCTACGTATGAGTCCCGAAACCCTGTCCAGATCACCATTCGTAGCCTCCAGCCTGCGTCCCTGCTCACCAAGCGAATAAGTCTGAGTTCCAGCAGCCCAGCGCAATCCAAGGACAGCTCCTTCAGCTTCCAAATTGCTTCCAGAACCTCCTCCATTTTTTTGGTAGAACAAGTAGCCACCGATTCCTATCAGCAGGAACCCAATCACTATAAATCCAAATATCCATATGTCTTCCGCATCTTCTAGAGACAGAACAGAAAGACAGAGCGGTCTCCACCATTTCCAGGCGTTGAACATGTAGCCACTCGCCTGGGTTTCCTTCAAGCAAACGGGATCCCCTTCCCCCACGTGTAGAGTCGAGAAGATTTGATAAATTACACTCAGAGACCAGCTTACAATTTCTGTGGTTAAGCTTGGTTAGGCTTTGAAGAAAAATATAGACAAATGTTGCAGAGTAGATAACGCAAGGCAAGGCAATTTTATTTGATTAGCACACTTTCAACACAATGCATTTCAAGGTGCCTTACATGATTACAATTAGAACACAGAAAATAGAGCATAAATCACTTTGAAGATTAAAATACATTCTACATATTCTAGGGAATATCAGTAAACTAGAGCTGAAGGACTTGAGTGATCTGGATAAATGCATGGATGAGTTTTTCTATGTCTCCTTGTGTAACCAGTCCTTTAATCCTAGAAACGTTCTTCAGGTGATAGAAGGCTGACCTAGTTATTGCCTTTATGTAACCCTGGAGGTTTAGGTTTAGGTATGAATCCACTATTGCACCTAGATTTCTGGCCTGATTAGTAGTTTCTAGTTTGAGCAACTGAAGCTGTGTACTGATATTTTATTGATTTAATAGATATACAAAGAGCTTTGGGATAAGACAGTACAGAGGAAGAGAGATAAAAAGTGTCTGTCCTTGCAGAGTTCCCAGTGCTTAATTTGTAAATCAAAATGTATCAGAACGTAAGTAGTGATGTGAAACCAGAGTCCACTCAGGCCAACACTGTTACCAGAACACACACAATCATAGACATCCCCAGACCCAGTAACCCATGCACAGTAAATCATCAAGCAGTGTGAGAAAAGGTGATGAAATAGGGACAAAACAGTTATCTGAGACTGATCTGCTAAATCAAATAAGGCAGTTTGAGTAACATAAAAGCTCCCGCGAGCTGTCAGATATCATGTGCAAATTGGCACAATGTGCTATAATAGCAGCTTGGACACAGAATACATTTTAGGTGTGAATGCACAGAAGACTAGTCTGAGCATAGCACAGGATAAAAAAAAGCACTCATGGGGAGCCATGATGAACAGAGGCTTTGACAAATAACAGGGTAACGAAATTTCCTTTTAATGCCCAGTTTTTCACCTCGTTATTTTAAAGAGAAAGTTACTTTTTTCTATCTGGACCTAATGTTTTGCATTTATTATGTTCAGACAAGTTTGGAGCAACTTGGTGTCAGTCACAAGTAGTTTATATCCAGTCGTGATTAGCACATATCCATATAATGGGAATCATGAGGGTAGGAGATTTGCCGTCTCCAAATAAGGCATTATCTGCCTCAAAAAAACGTAATTTAACCAATCTTTTGTTAAGAATAGCTAGTGATATTCCCCTGTAAGTTTGGAAAGTCTCGAAGGTGCTGTGGTGTATGCTTCTGGGGTGTTTTAGAGGCTCACCATCTTAACTACACTAATGGTGATTTAAGACCGCAAGCTTTGTCAGCGTCAAGCAACGCTCATAAAGCGACTAGTTTGAGGTATATACACAGAAGATATATTTTTAGGCTGAAGCTTGAAAAGCTCGTAGTGCTCGTAGTGCCTTTCTCTGCTGGATGTTTTAAACACTCGCAGATCGTGGTTGGCATCGGGCAACGTCACTACAGTGAGACCCTCTGATTGGTTGCCATGATGCATCAAGAGCGTTAAGACCGTCAAAAGTTAAACTAGCTGAACTTCTGCGTTGCTAGCGTTATGAGCGTTGAAGCTTGAAAAGCAGGAAAAGTTGACTGAGCCAAGGCTCACAAAGCACCGCAGAGACCGTGGCAATCCTTCAACGGCCTCAGCTTTAGAGTTAACATGTAATCTCGATGTTGCTGACGCTGACAAAGCCTGCGGTCTGAACGCAACATGACTTGTGATCTTGATTATGTCATTGTCGTGCTCCATCCCATTTGTAGTCTGAGCAGGGATTTTAATCTTTGCTCTGTGGCATATAGACATAATTTGCTACTGCAGATGTCAAAATGTTTCGCATTTGCGTGTTTTCAAATTGCACTAACCGAATGACCAATTTGACTAAATTCAGCTTCTGCTGGTCCACAGCCTATGCAATTCAATTCAGTTTATTTATATAGCGCCATTTCACAACAGATGTCATCTCAGGGCACTTTACAAGAAGAGTTATTAAAATACAATGTTTAATTTAGGAATTAGAGAACCACAGAAGATTGTGTCGTGACTTCTCAGCAATCCCTCACAGTGAGCAAGCATGAAGCAACAGTGGAGAGGAAAAACTCCCTTTTAACAGGAAGAAACCTCCAGCAGAACCAGACTCAGCATAAGCGGTCATCTACCGAGACCGTCTGGGGTTTGGAGAAGTCAGCAGAGACACAGAAAGAGCAATAGAACTGATGAAGAAGCAGAAATTGGTAGCAGGACCTGGAGAACGTTCCTCCACTGGAATGCCATCTTAGTCAGTGTCGTCAAGCAGGGCGGGTCAGGAGACACTACTGTAGGAAGAGACTAAGAGAAAACAGGTTAGCCCTTGAATTGACGGCACAGTTGGGGAGAAGTAGGAGAGAAAGTAGGAACTGACTCTAATAATGTCCTCTAACAGCGTAGCCTAAAGCAGCATACCTACTAATATTAACCTGTCTCCTAGCTACTAGGAGACCTAGCTACCTACACTTTACCTGGCTTACATTAATCTATCTCTACCTAGCTACTCTACCTGACTACTAACATTAACCTATCTCTTCCTACCTTTTAACACTCTACCTGACTACTAACATTAACCTATCTCTTCCTAGCTACCTGACTAACCTGTCTCTAACTACCTATTAACCTGTGTCTAACTGTCTAAGCTTTGTCAAAGAGGAAGGTTTTAAGCCTAGTTTTAAAGATAGACAAATCGTCTGCTTTACGAACCAACCCTGGGAGCTGGTGGACGATACAAGACCACGGCTTCACTGCTTGACTACATCTGCAATGACAGGTGGCTGTGACTTAATTGAAATTGCTGGTTAGGTTAAATTGGAATCTGTTGGATTGAAACCAACTGTACAATCCCCAGAAGCCTACATGGCAGAACCTCTAAGATGTTCCAAACTCACAGGGGAGTATCTCTAACTTTTCAGAACATTGGTTAAATAAAGACGTTTTGGGTCAGATATTGCAGATGCTTGTCATAAATTTGAAAAAAAAAATTTTTTCAAAAGTTGATTTATTCCAGTAATTTTATTCATACAGTGAAACTTGTGTATTTTTGTTATTATTTACACACACACTGATATATTTCAAATGTTTATTTCTTTTAATATTGAGGATTATTACAAACAACTAATTAAAGTCCCATATTCAGTATGTCAGAAAATTAGAACATCAATTAAGACTGGGCTAGGTGAAATGAGCTGCATACACATGCACAGATCATTCATAATGCAGGACAGTGTGGTTACAGAGCAAGTCGAGTCTCTAATCTGCTGGGAATATCAGCGATACAGTTTCACAGAAAGTAGCTAAGGTTTGTCAGAATTGTTGCTAGATTTGTTACTTGCCACTTTTCAGGTAAAAAAGTAGTTCAGAGGGTCTGACAAGTGATTGGCAACACTGCTGAGCCTGCTAATGTTAATGGTCGCACCTGAGCGAAATAAACCATTTTTCACCATCAAGAGGGGGACTGGTAATATGTGGAGAACTGACATTGACATAAAATCGGGACTAATTCTCCCTGTTGCAGTTGGTAACAAAAAAATGATTAAATAAATTGACACCAATTAATTAGAGGGCACAATAAGAAAAACATTAAAAAAACAATTTTCTGGGGCCTATCTCTCTTCTTGCGCCCTGGGTAGTCAGGTTCACTTTTCCCCCTGCTACCACACCCGTGTGCCAGAGGAGTGCAGAGGCCTTGAAGGTTCATACGGTAAAAGCAGTTCAGAGAGATATGAAGGCCCAAGACCATTAAGACACTTAAAAACCATTTAAAAAAACCTTAAAACAATTCCTGAAATATACAGGGAGCCAATGCAGTGATTGCATGACCGGTGTAATGTGCTCCCACCTCCTGGTTTTCGTCAGGGCACGTGCTGCTGAATTTTGTAAAAGTTCTAAACCTGAAATACTCTTTTTGGAAAACAAGAAAGCAGAGCATTACAATAATCTATTCTACTGGTGATAAAAGCATGCATCAGCATTTCCATATTGGCCTGAGAGAGAATAGGACGGAGTCTGGCAATGTTCTTCAGGGGATAAAAAGCTATTTTAGTAATATTTTTTAAATGAGGGATAAAAGTCAGCCCCGAGCCAAAAATTATTCCCAGGTTCTTCCCTTGTTGAGAAGGATTAAAAGACAGTAATTGCATTTTTGACAACAGTTTCTCTCTCTGAGCCTGAGGACAGATAACTGAAACTTCACTTTTCTCCTGGTTGAGCTGGACAAAGGTTTCTGCCATCCAGGATTTGATATCAGAAATGCAGTAAAAAAGGTACATCCATTGGCCTTGTGTGATCGGGAGACGTGGAGATGTACTGTACAGCTGTGTATCGTCATCATTACTGTGAAAGTAAACTGTCTTCTGATGCCACTGCTAAGAGGGAGCATGTTAAGGTTAAAAAGTTTTGGTGCCTAAAATTGAACCCTGTGGCACACCACATGTGATTAAGTGAACATTAGCGGACCAGGTATCTAAACTTACCATAAAAATCATGTGTGTAAAATAGGACATGAACCAAATGTGAACATCAGCCAATCTGTTTTAAACTGGTTAAAAGAATACTGTGATGCCCTAAGTGAAAAGCAGCACTTAGATCCAGTAGCACCAACACTGTTGTCCTCTGTTCATTATAGTTTAATTTAAAATAATTTAAAATCTTTATAAGGGATGTCTCAGTGCTGTAAACCCAGACTTAAATTTCTCCAGTATATTTTGTACATTAATAAAACCATTTAGTTGAATAAAAACAAGCTTTTCTAAAATTTTACTTAAAAATGGTAAATTAGATACCGGTCAAATTTAGGTTTTACAGTCTCAAATACACACAGCTAATACATTAAGCTAGTTTGAAGTTACTGGCTAATGAGCACATTTTAATATATTATTCCAGAACAGCCAATTTTTTAACAAGAATGAAAATTACTAGCTTCTAACCCAATGTGACTACATTATAAATAAATTGTTTTATTGCGGGCAAGGCGCTGCACAGCTTTCTTTAACAAAGAAAGACCTTGTGGTCCTTAAAAGTGGGCCAACCTACATGAGTTTTAAGTCCAAATGCAGATTCTGTCCCCTTGTAAGTCTGCCGTCTTCTCAGAGAGAAAATTTTTCCTGCACTAAAAGACTCTGGCTCGGATCTGCTTTAAAGGGTAACTAAATCCCATAACAACTTTTTTTGCTTATTAACTGTATAACTGTCTTTACCACCACAATCTTTCAGTTTCAGGGCATTTTTTCCCCATGTTCATGTAAATGTGTTAAAATCCACATTTTTGGTCTAAAAATGTCTTAGTGTTGCCGCTCATGGTAATCGTGGGGTACTTCATTTGAATTTTGTGATTGGCTGATAGTGGTACATCCTTTTCATTGTCTACATCACAGGCATGGTCTCACAAATATGCCCTCCCTCTGTCAGACCGTAGGTAAATAGAGGCTTTAAGGAGTCGGCGGCTGCATGCCTCCATGTCTCCTGGTCCTACCTACTTTGGTAGAGGTTTTTCAAATGTTGCCTGGGGGCGGGATGATGCTTTTTCATGGGGTTCAGTTACTCATTAATTCAGCACATTTTTACTTTTTCCAAAACCGAACTCAGTAAAGGTCCATATTGCAGTCATAAAAAAGATGTGTTTCCACTCGCCAAGTTTGGATAATGTGCGTCATGACCTATTCTCGGGCGAAATCGTTCAACTAGTTACAGTGCAAACATACCGCAGTCCTTCTGCACTATGTCTGCAGCACTTCTGAAAGAAAAAGGCAGAACTTTTTCATTGCTCCATCTTTAGATGTGAACGCATTCTGAAATGAATCCAAGCTATTTCCTGCTAAATATAATAAGGAATAAGGGGAGAAACACTGTAAATGTCAGCACTTAATTTAGCTACATTGCTACCTGTGGCTGCCGTTCAAGCACTTTCAGCAGAATGCAAATGGGTGCGATGTTGAAATGTTCACTTTCAATAAACACTCAGTATACTCTATTAGAAAACATAGTTATTTTCTGCTCTTTTCTTTTGGTTCCAACTTCCAACTTTCCATTGCCCTTCAACTTTGCGGTTTACCCAGTGTTCTTCATGTGGAATTGAGCCTTGGTGAAGAAGGTAGAGGGGGATCATGTAATCCCAGCATTCTCTTTGCCCACCAAGAAACTCCACAGTGTCCAAACGTTTTCTGCAGTCATCTGAGACCATGTCATTCATGCAAAGACAGGATGTTTGCACAGCAAACGTGACCAGGTAGCACAATTGTGGTGAAGGAAAGGTTTCACATTGGATGTACCACCATGCACCTCGGCCATTGCTTGTTAATCAAAGTGAAGAGGATCCAACAAAAACTGTGTCTGCTGTAAAAGCTCCCTTCTGAAGATTCATTTGATTGTTTTTATTTACATTGTAGTGCAACTGGGTGGAAATCATTTAAAGTTTTAAGGAGAGTCAATTTAGGAATGGGTACAACTACTGCATCCTGTCACAGTATGGGACTTTTTGTAACAGAATTTCTTAATATGATGCAAGACAGGACTCAATTCAGCATTGTCTTTTTCTGCTAAAATACATACAATCAAACTGGCAAGGAAAACTATTTAAAGCATTAGCCAGTTCAATATCAGAATTCCATTAATTTCAATTTAGTTTATTAATATAGCACAGATTCATAAAAGATGTAATCTCAAGGCAGTT
Organism: Apricaphanius iberus; assembly: GCA_028564705.1. Lineage (NCBI taxonomy): Eukaryota > Metazoa > Chordata > Actinopteri > Cyprinodontiformes > Aphaniidae > Apricaphanius > Apricaphanius iberus. The sequence continues at coordinate 263,825 of JAPXFQ010000734.1, read as the reverse complement.
CACAAGAAAAGTAATTTCAATAATATCATACAAACATTCCTAATAGTTAAAAAGTTTTCTATTTAAGGAATGCCTCAAGTCATTGACTGGCATTTGTGACCCTTTGATGCAGAGTCCAACCACAGCAGTCTTTCGTACTGAGCAAGCATGTAGCGACAATGGAGAGGAAAAAACTAGCCTTTAACAGGAATAAACCTCCTGCAGAACCTGGCTCAGTACGAGCGCCATCTGCCACAACTGTCTGGGGATTTTAAAAGACAGAGCAGAGACACAGAAAAAACAAAAGGAACTGATGTAAGATTAGTTTCTACTATTAAAGCAACAATGAGAACTTTGGACATTTTTTTGCTTGTGAGTGCCCCCTCAGGTGAAAGGTTTAATTGTAGCATGAATGATAAGCTCGGTCATGAGGCGGGCATTCCATGTGAGAGCTTACTTACGGACGAACAGAAACAACAGCTAAGGCAGTCCCTTCCTGGACAATTTAGTAATTTGCAGCCATGACTTCAACTGCGGTAAGACATGTTGCTGCTGTCTAAGTTTTGTTGGGATCTGGGCAGGATTTTCACTAGTGCTTGATGCGGCCCAGGACAGGCCTTTCTATGCTCAGCTGAATTCATCCTTCAACCTCTCGCTCTGCGGTTGTTTATGATGGAGATAGTATACGCTACACCTGAGTGTGAACGCGCATGATTCCATTATGCAGGCTGCCATGGAAAGAACTCGGGAAATCTGCTTTTTCGACTTGAACAATCGCTATTTAAATGAATTTACAGGCATTATGAGGCAACCGCAGTGAAAAGGCCAGGACTCATTCTACTGACCAGGGCATTGCTGGAGCATGTATTAGAAAGATATTCTTATATTTTTATTTATGGTTAATCCTATGAATAGTCTCTTTAAAGAAAATGAAAGTTGATAACAGGACATGAAAGATGTTCAGTTACTGGGAGCATCATCTGAGTCGATTCCCCCGGTCCAACAGGGCATTGCGGCTAAGCAGGACACCAGATGTAGCTTCTACAGACAAAACACGGAGAAAAATAAGGTTAACTGCCGAAGTAACAACAAAAAATATGAAAAGTAGCAGAATAGTGTTTGGTGGTGGCTCATCTTTTGGTGAGTCATCTCCTGTGGTGGGGGAGGATGCCGGACAGACCTGGAAGGCCGTAATGAGTTGTGAGGTTGTGCTGGGGACGTCTGGCAGAGTCCCCTGTCAGAATGAGTTTCAACTCCCACCTCCGGAAGAACTTTGAACACGTCCCGGGGGAGGCAGGGGACATTGAGTCCGAGTGGGCCATATTCGATGCCTCCATTGTCGAGGCGGTTGACCGTAGTTGTGGCCACAAGGTGGTCAGTGTCTGTCGCGGCGGCAACCCTCGAGACCACTGGTGGACACCGGCAGTGAGTGATGCTGTCAAGCTGAAGAAGGAGACCCAGGACAGGCCTTTCTGGCCTGTGGGACTCCGGAAGCAATGGAGAACTCCGGAAGAAAATGACTTCCGTATGGCTTCGAAGCAATTCTGGTCCACCATCCAGCATCTCAGGGGGGGAAGTGGTCTGCCACTAACAATATTTACAGTGGGGGTGGTGTGCTGTTGACCTCAACACTGGACATCTTGGGTCAGTGGGTGGAATACTTCGAAGACCTCCCCAATCCCACCGACATGCTTTACTATTTGGAAGCAGGGTCTAGGGACTTTGGGCGGGCTCTCCAATCTCTGGTGCTGAGGTCACTGAGGTTGTTAAAAAGCTCATTGGTGGCAGGGCTCCGGGGGTGGATGAGATTCGCCTGGAGTTCCTCAAGGCTCTGGATGTTGTAGGGCTGTGTTGGTTAATGCGGTTCTGCAATATTGCATGGACATCGGGGGCAGTTCCCTTGGATTGGCAGATCGGGGTGGTGGTCCCCCTCTTTAAAAAGGAGGACCACAGGGTGTGTTCCGACTACAGGGGGATCACACTCCTGAGCCTCCATGATAAGGTCTATTCAGGGGTTCTGGGAAGGAGGGTCCGACAGATAGACGAACCTCGGATTCAGGAGGAACCATGCAGTTTTTGTCCTGGCTGTGGAACACTGGACCAGCTCTACCCAACCGGTCTATTTGTGTTTTGTGGACTTGGAGAAGGCGTTCAACCGTGTCCGTCTGGGAATCCTGCGGGGGTACTCTGGGAGTATGGGGTACCGGGCCCTTTGATAAGGGCTGTTAGGTCTCTGTATGACCGCTGTCAGAGTTTGGTTCGCATTGCTGGCAATAAGTCGGATTCGTTTCCAGTGAGAGTTGGACTCCGCCAAGGTTGCCCTTTGTCACCGATCCTGTTCATAGCATTAATGGACAGGATTTCTAGGTGCAGCCAAGGTGTTTAGGGGATCCGTTTTGGTGGCCTCGGGATCGGGTGTCTGCTTTTCGCAGGTGATGTGGTCCTGTTGGCTTCATCGGAACGTGATCTACAGCTTTCGCTGGAGCAGTTCACAGCTGAGTGTGAAGCGCCTGGGATGAGGATCAACAGCTCCAAATCCGAGACAATGGTTTTGAGCTGGAAAAGGGTAGGGTGACTTCTTCGGGTCGGGGATTGGCTCCTTCCTCAAATTGAGGAGTTTACGTATCCTGGGGTCTTGTTCACGAATGAGGGAAAAATGGAGCGGGAGATCAATAGACGGATTGGTAAGGAATCTGCAGTTATGCGGGCGCTTTACCGTGTTGGGTATTTATCAATTGAAATTGATAAAGAGTTATGGTCTATCTGGTTATGTTAAGAATATTAACTAATAATTGTAAATTACTAATTTAATTAATCTTTAAATCATTTAATCGGGGCACCATCAGTCTCTGGGCTAGAAAACAAGATCTTATCTCTATTCAAAGAAGATTATCAACCAATAATCTCACTTATAATTATTAATTATTAGAGATTACCAGAAAAACCTTATCAGAAGGAAATGAATTCTACACTCAGAATAAACGAAACCAGAGATTTGATTCAATTGAACTAATTTATTCTAAAAACACAACTAAAATAAAAACACTACTTATACCAAACGGTTATATCAAGACTAACGGTATACCTGAGCAATATGGCGAGCAGTGGTGATAAAGAGTGGTGAAGAAGAAGAGTCGGTGCGCATGCGTCGGCGTCCTGCTGCCTCCTGCTAACTCCGGCTCGTTAACACGGTTTTAACTAGTTTTAAATTATTTTTTGTAACTGTTTGTTTTTCGTTTTTTAATAATTTATTTTGACTAGTTTTAACCGTTTTAAACTTTTAGCGACATATCTTTTATCGGACGCGTTTTTAATCAGAGCACGGACCGCTGTTACTTCCGCCAAGCCTCCATTCACCTGTAGCTCCGGGTGTGATGGTTGTGCCAGGCTAACCACGAAAATCCAGGAACTGGAGCAGAGGATCACCAATTTCGACCTGATCCAGGACCACGAGCGCGACGTGGACATCATCTTTGGCCGAACTTTCGCTGCTGCCACCAGCGCCCAGCTGGCCGACACAATCCCCTGCCAGCCCGGTGAAGCTGCGGAGGGGGAATCCATCGCTGGGTCCCCAGGCGGACTCGGACAGACGAACTCCGGCGGAGGTACAACATCTACGGCAGAGGAGGACTGCTCGATCCAGCAGGGGGCTAAGCCAAAAGCCCCCCTCAGCTCCACTCCGGTGCCCCAGGGTGCGTGGTCGACGGTCGGGCCTGGTCGCCGCTCGGTCAGAGGACGACTTCCCTCCTCTGACCGTCCCTCCGACCGCGCCGAAGACCAGCAGCTCCGCAGGACCGCCGCCCATCCCCTCACAGCAGCCAGAGCAGCAGTCAGACTCCGGTATCCACCCACGTCGCGCCAGACCCAGGACTACAGCCGGGACCCGCCGAGGAGTGCTTCACTAAAGTGCCTTGAGATGACATCTGTTGTGAAATGGCGCTATATAAATAAACTGAATTGAATTGAATTCACTACACCCCGAATCCACGGAACGAGCCCTCGGCGCCCTCTAAACACCGCTGCAGTCCTGTGGAAGCCAAGCTGCCCAACATCCAGCAGGTCCTGGATAACGAGAGGTCTTCTGCCCAGCAGCCAGCACACCATCCACCGAGCACTCTCATCATTGGAGATTCTATTATCCAGCATGTTAGGATGAGAGGAGCTGTCACCCTTTGTTTTCCTGGAGCTACAGTAAAGGATATATCTGAACAGATTCTGGACTCCATCCAACGTTTCCCTACTGTGAGTAAAGTTATAATTCATGCTGGAACCAATGACATCCGTAAACAGCAGTCTGAGCTTTTAAAGCAGGATTTTATTCATCTTTTTAATCTTTTAAAAGACAAGCCCCTATCTGTTTTTATTTCTGGCCCCACTCCCACCATCAGCAGAGGAATAAATCGCTTCAGCAGGTTACTCTCTCTCAACACTTGGCTTTCCTCTGTTACCGTGATGCACAACATTGGTTTTATAGACAATTTTAACATTTTCTGGGGTAGGAGTCAATTATTTGGGGCAGATGGACTACATCTTAACAGACAAGGTACCCGCATGTTGGCATTAAGCCTGGCATACCCTCGCCCACCCCTGTCCCCTGCACCGGCTCCAGCTGCTCCTGTCCTCTCTGCCCCATCCACAACATCCTGATGTGCAGCTGGTCCTTGTTCCTATGAACTCAATCCTGATTTTAACAGTAACTCACATATCGGACTTGGACCTTACCCTACTTCATTCATACCTGTTATTGTCATCAGAGAGCGAAGAAATAATCATAAACTAAGAAAATGCAACCCAAATAATCATAAACAGTTACTAAAAATCCCACCTACAGTAAGTCATACAGTCACTCCATCACCAACCACTATTAATATGGCTCTTTTAAATGTTCGCTCTCTGCTGAATAAAACTTTTATAATAAATGACTTGATTTTAGATAATAACCTTCAGTGTTTATTTTTAACAGAGACATGGCTGAGTGCAGATGCCCCTGCTGTTCTTACAGAGGCTTCTCCACCTAATTATAACTTTTATTATTCAACGAGGAGTCGCCAGAGGGGAGGCGGAACTGCTTTTATTAGTTCATCAACTCTTTCCGCCAAACCTGTTTTATTTAATAATTTTACCACGTTTGAATACACTGCCTCTGTTTTTAGCACTCCTCAGATTTTATGTGTCACAGTTTATAGGCCTCCGAAAAGGAATGCACTTTTTATTCCAGAATTTTCAGAGTTTTTATCAATTTTACACAACTCTTATGAGAAGATAATTTTAGCTGGTGATTTTAATCTCCATATAGATAACCTTTTAGATCCTTTATCAACAGATTTTTTAAATATTTTAAATTAAATGGATTTTAGCCAACATGTCATGCAGCCGACTCACAACAGAGGACACAACCTGGACCTGGTCATCACGTATGGCCTGTCCACCAGTGTGTCCTCTGTTGTTGACTTGGCTGTCTCTGACCACTACTGTGTGTTTTTTTAATATCACCAGTTTTATCCAATCAGGGACCTCTGTGAGAACTGTCAGGAAGCGTCATCTAACCCCTGAAGTGGCTGCAGGTTTTCTTGAAGTTTTTAAAAAATTTCCTCCTATACCTTTACCTGCCCCCTGTGATTTTATCGTTAATGATTTTAACAGTAGGCTTAAATCTGCTCTCAACCTGCTGGCTCCAATTAAAGTTATAAACCCTCATTCAAAACGTACAGTACCGTGGAGAAATGCAGCTATTAGGAAATTAAAGAGGAGCTGCAGGGTGGCAGAAAGGAAATGGAGGAAAAATAAAATCACAATAAATCATCAGATATACATACAATATCTCAGATTATATAATAACGCTTTAAGAAATTCCAGAAATACATACTTCTCCAGAATCATCTCAGAACATAAAAATAATCCCAAAATTCTGTTTTCCACCATTAACAACATTTTACATCATAATTCTAATACTTTTCAGAAAAACCCCTCAAACACTCTCTGTGAGGAGTATGCAGACCACTTCAGAGGGAAGGTAGACACCATCAGATGTAATATTTTATCCTCTCAAACAAACATGGTTTTAGACAAATCAGAGTGTCTGCCTTCACCAGAGGAAACACTGGACAGTTTTGTCCTGGTAGAAGCTGGGACCCTTGATAAAGTTTTCTCCTCAGTGAGGCCCACCACAAGCGCTTTGGACCCGATTCCCACCAGGTTTTTAAAGCAATTTTATGGTTCTTTTAAAGATGAGATTTTAAACTTTATGAATTGCTCCCTTCAGACGGGGGTTTTTCCTGCTGCCTTTAAAGCGGCGGTAGTGAGGCCCCTGCTGAAGAAGAGCAATTTAGATTTTAATGATTTAAACAACTACCGACCGGTATCTAACTTACTATTTTTAAGCAAAGTTTTAGAAAAACTTGTTTTTATTCAACTTAATGATTTCATTAACGCTCATAATGTCCTAGAGAAATTTCAGTCTGGTTTTAGGATTAACCACAGCACAGAGACGGCGCTTTTAAAGATTTTAAATGATTTTAGACTAAGCTATGATGCTAAAAAGGTGACAGTGTTGGTTCTTCTGGATCTAAGCGCTGCCTTTGATACAGTAGACCACACTATTCTTTTAACTCGTTTAAAACAGATCGGCCTCTCTGGTGCTGTTCACAAATGGTTCACATCCTACCTCTCAGACAGGACTTTTACGGTAACTTTAGATACCTGTTCCTCTAAGGTCCATAAGATCACTTGTGGTGTTCCCCAGGGTTCAGTTTTAGGCCCAGTGCTTTTTAACCTGTATATGCTCCCTCTTGGCAGTGTTATCAGGAGACATGGAGTTAACTTTCACAGTTATGCTGATGATACACAGTTGTACATCTCAATGTCTCCTGATGACACACGGCCAATGGATGCACTTTTTAACTGCATTTTAGGCATTAAATCCTGGATGGCAGAAAACTTTCTCCAGCTCAACCAGGACAAAACTGAGGTTTTAGTTATCGGTCCTGAGGCTCAGAGAGAAAAAATTTTACCAAAACTACAATCATTGTCTTTTAATTCTTCTTTACAAGTGAAGAACCTGGGTGTGATTTTTGACTCTGAGCTGACTTTTATCCCTCACATTAAAAACATCACGAAATAGGTTTTTATCACCTAAAGAACATTGCCAGAGTCCGCCCCATTCTCTCTCGGGCCAATACGGAGACGCTAATGCATGCTTTTATCACCAGTAGAATTGATTATTGCAATGCCCTGCTTTCTGGTCTTCCCAAAAAGACTACCTCAGGTTTACAGCTTTTACAGAATTCAGCAGCTCGTGTCCTGATGAAGACTAGGAGGTGGGAGCACATTACACCGGTCTTAGAATCACTGCATTGGCTCCCCGTATATTTTAGGATCGATTTTAAGGTTCTTTTAATGGTTTTTAAGTGTCTTAATGGTCTTGGGCCTTCGTATCTGTCAGAAATACTTTTACCGTATGAACCCCCGCAGTCTCTGCGCTCCTCTGGCAGCCGTCTCCTTGTCATCCCCAAAGTCAGGACACAGACTCATGGTGAGGCGTCTTTCCATTATTATGGCCCTCACCTCTGGAACAGGCTGCCAGAGGACCTCAGGGCCGCAGAGAACGTTAATGTTTTTAAGAGCAGACTCAAGACTCACCTTTTTAGCTTAACCTTTAACTAATTATTATTTATTAATATATTTTTAATCGCTCAGCATGTTTTACCTGATTTAATTTTTAGTTCAGCTTTTAACTGTTTATTTATTAATCTGCTTTGCATTTTTATTATTTGTTTTACACTTATTGTTTTATACCTTATATACTTAATATTTTATTAACTTTATATTTTAATGTATTTTAATCTTTCTTGCCAGTTTTTCCTCTCTGGGGGCCCCCTGCATCGGGGGCGGTGGTCGGCTGTGGCTGCCTGGGTGCCCCCCAGGTAGCGCTTGGGTGGAGGTGGGGGTACCATCCCTCCCTCCTCTGGGCGCCCTGGGTCGGAGCCTTGGCTGCTGCTGTTGATCTGCTGCTGCTGATGCAGATGGCTCCCATGATGGCATTTCCTGGCTCAGCTGTACTCAGCCCGCTTTTTGTAGCTTCTAAGTGTGTGTGTGAGTGAGTATGGCTGATGGGTTGGGTTGGGAGGGGGTTGTATTTGCACTGATGATTTTATTTTTGAAGGGGGGGGGTAGTGGGGTTATTTTAAATCTGTAAAGCACTTTGAGTAACTTTCTTTGTTTGAAAAGTGCTTTATAAATAAAGTTTGATTTGATTTGATTTGACATCACTTAGGCGCGTCACGGAGTGCTTCCTGCTGACGTTCGAGCGCGGCCCCTTGCGAGCAAGCGTAGAGGCGGCGTACGGACGTGAACATGCAGCTTGCCAAAAGGGAGTGAGAAGTAATTGTTTTATTGCAGGCAAGGCGCCGCACAGCTTTCTTTAACAAAGAAACCTTGTGGTCCTTCAAAGTGGGGCAACTTGGTTAGCAAAGCTCTGGTTCAGAAACGCAGGACAATTAAGTATTTTGCAATTTTACTCACAGCACCACGCACTTCTTGGAAACACTCCATGTATGCGCAACAGAATACCTTTGTCGTTAAACACTCACTATGGTACATGAAAAACCAATGGGTTTTTGTACAATCAGATAACTTTGTTTATTACTAAAGGACGAAATGTACTACAAACATGAAACTTACACAACAACTAAGCTCACAGTTTACCCGTAAATATGAACAAAACACAGCACAGAAACTCCAACACGGAGCGCCTAAGTGACACAGACTCACTTGAAGTTACGAAGCTTGCATGCATAAAATTACAAACAGAATTTTCTAATTCATTCCATCCAGGTTGGAAAATAAAAATAAATGAGAACAGTCTTACTTTAAAGAGGAAGCTTCCAGGTTTAAAAGAAAAAAGATACGACTGATTGCGATGGAAAAACGCAAAGGGGAAATGGAGCGCAAAAAGGGGATGAAAAAAATAAAAAGAGAGAGAGAGGTTCAGCGTACTGCGCAAATAGTTAGGGGGGCAGCCAAACTATTGAAGGGGCTTGGTTGCAGAAAGGGGAAAAATCGAGAAACACGTTTGGAAATGAGGTCTCTCCTTTGACGTTCTGAAAGAACTTGACGCCTCCCTGGTGAGGTTCTCCGGGCACGTCCCACCAGGAGGAGGCCCAGGGGAAGACCCAGGACTCGCTGGAGGGACTATGTCTCCTGGCTTGCCTGTGAGCGCCTCGGGATTCCTCCCGGAGGAACATATGGAACAATCACAACTCTAATGTATGGTGGTGCTTCAATATTTAGGGCCTTATCTGTAAAAAAGAGGATCTTTAACTATATACTGTGATTTAACAGGTAGCCAATGAAGGGAAACTAAAAAAGGAGAAATGTGATCTCTCTTTTTAATTTTCATCAGAACTCTTGCTGTGGCATTTTGGAAGGCTTTTTATTGCCTTATGTGGACTTCTCAGTAGTAAAGAATTACAGTATTCCAGCCTTGAAGTTACAAATGCATGGAGTAGTTTCTCAGCATCACTCTTGGACAGGATGTTCTAGCAATTTTAGCAATATTCCGGAGCTGAAAGAAGGAAATACTAGAAACCTGTCTAATATGATTGAATGTCATGTATTGGCTAAAAATAACAGTGGTTCTTTACATTCAATTTAATTCAGTTTATTTATATGGCACCAGTTCACAAGATATGTAATCGCCAATTCACAACAGATGTCATATCAAGGCACTTTCCAAGAAAAGTAATTAAAAGAATTTAAAATTTAAAAGAAAAGTCACACATTCCATTGAGTTAAAAGTTTTCTATTCAAGGAATCCCAGCAGACTACGTTGAGTTGTTGAGGTTGTGCCCTGCACATGCACTATTACCATGACAGTAGTTCCCCTTCACTTATATTGGTTTATGCTAAAGCTAAATCTAAAACAAAAGGACTGCTGCCAGATCAGAGCAATCACTGGGCTGGTTACAAAAAACTTTTTTCTCACTTATCTAGCTCTAAGGAATTTGGCAACCGACACATTTTTACTTAGGGGTGGAATATCCTATTAAGGTTTTGAGAAAAAGAGTGGATGTTCAACATTATTTCTGTCAATAATTCATTCCAATAACCTCTGAGTGATAGTCTTGTCTTTGACCACCAGCTATGACTCACTTTATAATATATTGTGTAATAATAAATTAAATAAGAAGACACAGATGACAACAAAAAATATTTCTGAAATTAACTTTGCAATAAATTCCTTTTGGTAGTACAAATATTAAACAAAAATATGTCTGTGTTATAAGAACATATACTTTTCCTCCTTATGGAGCTTTTTAATGATAATTAACATTTAATTTCATGTTGAATCATTTACTTTTCCTTTTGTTTCCTAATATCTTTTAATTCTGACCCTTCTAGAGCTGTTTGGCACACATAGCCTCTTTAACTGGATTAAATAACAAACCTGAGGAAAGCTGTGGACACAGAAACCAAGCATAGACCAAGTAAAAGAAGAGTTTTTGTTTTGTTTCTGAGGTGATGTCCATTTTGGCAAGTCAAACTGCTTTTACTGCTCTGTTCTGCTCCTCTCCTCTTCTGCGTGGGTTGTTGCTGTATAAATAACCCTCTCAGAGCAGATCAGTGATAAAGAGAGAGCATGATGGAGGCAAAAACAGCAGAGAAAGAGATGGAACAGGAGACAGGAGGGGGAGTAGGAGGAGGAGAGGGACAACACACTGGGGAAGCAAAGATTGAGATAAAGTGAGAGAAAGGGACAAATGGAGGAACATAGTTGATCAGAGTGGTATTAGACGATCATAATAAACAGAAAGTGAAGAGAAAAGGGGGGCGAGAATTAAGATTGAGAGGGTTTGCAGAATAATTGAATCATATATGGTAACCATTGAGCATGAGCCATTTTGAGAGGATGAAAAAGAGAGCAGAAAAAACGATTTAGAGAGAAATGAATGTGGGGATGTAGAGTATGAACTTTTCAGAACGGAACACATGATTTTCTGTGAGTCTGTGTGATCTGAGACTGCCTGTCTTAGGCTGTGCTTGTATGACACAATCAGGGTTAGTCACAGGGAAGATGAATAATAGTGTCAATATACTGCAGTAGCTTGTCACTGCCAAACAGCAGATCTAAGATCATTTTCCTGCATGCATAAGAGTTAATGATGTTTTTATTTATTGGTCAACAAACAATAAAAAAACACCAGGGGAGGAAGAAACCTCACACAGCTCCAGAGACTTGTTGAACATCTGAGTGAAGATGGGGGCCAGCTTGCCAGTGTTAGCTGTCAGCATGATGGCGAGGGTTAGGCATTAATTCAGACTGACTCTGATACAGTTTTATGGATTTGACTTGGATTATTATATCTAAATTTAAACATCTGCTGATACTGCTAATATTCTTACAATCCTGGGGTCTGTTCCAGAAAGCAAGTTATGTGACATAACCGGATAGGTTTGAGGGTAAATTTCTGGATAACCTAAACTTTTGGTTCCAAAACGGAGGTATCTTTCAAGGTATGTTAGTAACCATAGCAACTTAATCTCTGAACATAACCTGCTCTGAACCAGGTTATGTTTTCGGTAAATTTGTTCCAGAGAGATTCTGAGCGTGGTGTGAACTTTGAAATGATTATCCTTTGGACGTGAAAGCACATATTATCAACCAGAAACTGTAGGACTAAGCCCATTACATATTACAAACAATCAAAAAATATATCACAAACATATTAGTAACATGTAAGAGTATTTCAAATCAGATTACAGAACACATTATATGCACCCAAATAAAATACTCCTGCATTGTGAAATGACTACTACCAATTGCATTAAAATGCCATTAACTGACAACAATGATAGTTGTTTAATTGGAATATATTTTGTTGTATACTTCCATTTAACAAAGTCACTGGAAGAAAGATGATATAATGCCCCCAGGGAAGCCATGAACGACTGGTTGGCCCTTACAGAGCCAACTCCTCAGCTGGGGTGAGGGGAGATAGTGGTGGCCCCTCACCAGTTAGACGGACCTCAACCTTCTTTTGATTACCTACATGATAGGAACAATGCACAAAAAATACTTTCCCTACATCCCTACATCTCTCCAATAATTATTTGATTTCAATCTTACCTTTTTGGAAAATCTTTGTGTTTCATTTTGACTTGAGAAACAGTTATTTTGACTCCAGAAGGATAGCATCTAATTAAGTTAGAGGTAAGTATATGTCTAAATCAATGTACAGTATTATTGTAATCTCAACAAATTGGTGGCAGAAGAAAATAAACTTTGAATACTGATCCGACATATAGGAACAAAGTTTAAATTATACATTATATCCTCCAGCACCACTTTGATGTCAACTGGGAATAAGGGGTAGAAAAAAAATAAATAAAATGAAGATTCAAATTCAAGTGCTGTGTGACGTTTTAACCTGAAGAGGGCACTCCACCTATATTTTTTAGGTAGACATTTTTTTGTTTGTTTACTGAAATGTACTGAAAAATAAAAATAATGAAGAGACATGTATACCATACTAGGAGACACTCATTTATACAGTTTATCAGCAAAAAAAAAGTTGATTACGGGGTTAGTTGGACTTTAAACTCACACACGCTTATTTTTGGAAAGCCAACATTCTTTCTTTAGCTTAACTGCCTTTTTTCATAATGATTAGCTTGAAATCCTCATAGGTCAGCATCAGTACATTTTTGAGGTATTCTGGCCTTTTTTTGTTTTTCAGTTTCCTCTGTGACTCTTGAATTCGGGGATCCATTGATATGGGTCTTTAAGTTCCAGGGTTTACCAGGAGTATACTAGGCCCCAGAGCTGATTTACTTCTTAAGAAAATTAGTTTTTCCTCTCCATTGTCGCTACATGCTTGCTCAGTATGAGGGATTACTTAAGGCAGGGGTGTCCAACTCCAGTCCTCAAAAACCGGTGTCCTGACAGTTTTAGATGTGTCTCTGCTCCAGTACAGCTGCTCCAAATGTTCCAACTATTTCCTCAGGGTGGCAAAGTTCTGCAGAGGCCTGCTAACGAGCCATCATTCGATTCAGGTGTGATGAACCAGGGAAAGAAGTAAAACTTGCTGGATAGTGGCCCTTGAGGACCGAGTTTGGTGGTTGGAGTCTGCATGTCCTGAGCAAAACCTCACATCAATGACCAATAATCAGCAATAATCAATATGATTGTATTGAAATAACTTTTCTTGTAAAGTGCCTTGAGATTACATCTGTTGTGAATTGGCGCTATAGAAATTAAATGAATTTAATTGAATATCTAAGAGGGAATTCAAAATAATGTGCAGTGCCCACAATTTCTTGCAGCAGCCATAAACTTTATTTCGGCACCAGCTTTACAAAGCAGAAGCAAACAATATTTTCAACCCCAGCAGATAAAATATATGTACACATTGTCAAGTCAGAATGTTCATTTTTCATCAGCCAAACATAAAGCAGTCCATAACATTTTTAAAAATAATATCCGGTCTTTAGGTTAATTCAATTTTCTTTTTGATTCCATAGAGTCAGACTGTCTTGCTATCTTTTAAAATAGTCTTGAACAATATTTCTTAATACTGTCTGAAGGATTTTCTTTTCTCTTCCTTGGACGTCTGTTTTTTTCCAGGATTGTTGTAATTTATCATTTAAAATAATTATGTATTTTTCAGCCTCAAATATCCACTTTTCAGGAGGTCGAAAGGAACATTACCAAGATATTTGGAAAAAAAGTTTCCCTATTAGCAAATATATATACACTCTGGCACATATACTGCCCTATGTTCCCATGTTTATTCATTGTGATGGGAACTACTTGGTGAAATTGAAAAGAATACTTGCTTGAACAAACATGCTTGGAAGATATAGCAAAATATTACTATGGTTGCATTTGAAGTCATAAACATGAAAATAATAAACTATTATTGGTTTTCCCCCTGCAGTGTGTGATTGTGTGTGAATAAAATGACCAATATGGAAGAAAATGGCCTACTTTGCTGCAGTGCTTTAATGATGGCCAGAGGTGTTACAAGGCTAGCTGATGTTGATGCATCCCAGAACATTGCTCTTCAGACCAGCAATAATCAGCTGTTATTGGTATGAGCCCGGATGGCACAACACTTGAATCAAAGCAGCTACAGATAGTGGAACATCATAATGCCAGTTAATAATGGCCAGAGGTGCTCCAGGCCTGACACGTCCCTTAATTTTGCTGGACAAATGACAGTGGATTCTCATCACAAGTCCTGAAGGTTATGTGGTGATTATTTTAAGCTGTGCTGACTTTGTATTAGTTTAGTACACTCACTAGCTATTTCTTAGATTTTCTCCGTTTGTCTTGTCTAGAAAGGGGGAACAATCAAGTCAAATGTAACTTGATAGTTGCAATCCAGTTTGAAGAGATACCACTATAATCTCAATAATGGGTTTCCTGTGTATCAGTCAGCAGATTGTCATTCCAAATGAAGGAGGCGGGTAAGATTTCTGTACTCAAAAGCCAGAATCGTTCCTAAAGTCGTGTTACCTATATGGAGCTGCTATTACATTTTTTTTTTTTTTTTTTTTGGTACATCAAAAATGGTAAATTTTTTCTCGACCATGGCTATGATGAGGGATTCTTCATCAATTTTAAATTATCCATAGTGTTTTAGGTTTGAACAGTGTTGTCCTTGTTAAACAGGCCAATATTTTGTGCTTCTGGAGGTGAATACTGGCAGGCTGGCACTCGGTGAAAGCACGGATGCAGGTGCCAAGTGGTGTTAAGTGCCATGTGATGCAGACTTTTAGCTCTTATTTCTCTAATGAGAGCGCTCGGTCTGAATTTACCCGGTTCCTGCTAATTGTCTTAATTGAGAGAGTGACCTACATCTGTGAGATGCTTCAGTGGATCAGTTAAACAGCTGGCAAACTTGAGGAAAGAAAAGGGAGGGAGGAAGGAATGAGAACAAGGCAAGGGAAAGAATGAACTATATTAAGAGAAGAATCTGGGTTGTCAGACTAATCTAGTGGGCTTAATTAACAATTGATTCAGTTGATTTTCTATTTGTTACAGTTTATTTACACAGTGCCAAATCCCAGTTCTTATCCTTCAAGGATAAGCAGATAATGATAGTGGATGAATCTTTTTTTAATCGTAGTTGTAATGCAGAACAGTCTAATTCACTTTATGATGTCAATTTGAAAAAAGCTTTACACTGTTCTTTCAAATGTTTAAAGACTAATAAGGAGATCACTAAGCAACTAGGCGTTAAGTTCCTTGTCTATGGGCACATTGACATGTAACAAGAGGAACTGGAACTGAACCCACAACCTACTAATTGTAACAAAACAACGCTACCATTCTGCAGTTATACACTGTTTAGAAAATTGAACCTGTTTTAATAAATATGAGTTGGATGATTTAATTGCCCTTTCCTACAACTTCGGGAGTGTTTATTCTATATATTTACTTAGAAATACACTCTTTTGGCCATTATATTAGGCACATCTGTCCAACTGCTCGTTAACACAAATTTCTAATCCACCAATCACATGGCGGCAACTCAATGTATTTAGGCATGTAGACATGTTCAAGACGATCTGCAGTTTGAATCAAGCATCATAATGCAGAATAAAAGGGGATTTAAGTGACTTTGAAAGTGGCATGGTTATTGGTACCAGAAAGGCTGATCTCAGTATTTCTGAAACTGCTGATCTACTGGGATTTTCTTGCACAACCATCTCTAGGGTTTACAGAGAATGGTCCGAAAAAGGGAAAATATCCAGTGAGCTTGTTGATGCCAGAGAAGGATGGCAAGACTGCGTCGAGCTGGTAGAAAGGCTACAGTGACTCGAATAACCACTTGATACATTCAGGGTATGCAGAAGAGCATTTCTCAATGCACAACACGTCGAACCTTGAGGCAGATGGGCTACAGCGGCAGAATACCATTCTGGGTGCCACTCCTGTAAGGTAAGAACAGGAAACTGAGGCTATCATTTGCACAGGCTCACCAAAGTTGGACAATAGAAAATTGGAAAAATGTTGCCTGGTCTGATGAGTCTTGATTTCTGCTGCAACATTCGGTTGGTAGGGTCAGAATTTGGCGTCAACAACATGAAAGCATGGATCGATCCTGCCTTGTATCAACGGTTCAGGCTGCTGCTGGGAGTGGAATGGTGTGGGGGAAATTTTCTTGGCACACTTTGGGACCCTTAGTACCAACTGACCACAGTTGCAATGCTACAGCCTAACTGAGTGTCGTTGCTGACCATGTCTGTCCCTTTATGACCACAGTGTACCTATCTTCTCATGGTTACCAGCAGGATAATGTGCCATGACATACAGTTTGAATCTTTTCAGACTGGTTTCTGAACATGATAATAAGTTCACTGTACTCAAATGGTCACCACCTTCACCAGATCTCAATCCAGTACAGCACGTTTGGGTTGTGGTTGAACGGGAGACTTGCATCATGGATGTGCAGCCGAAAAATCTGCAGCAATTGCATTATGTTACCATGTCAATATGGTAACATAATGCAATTGCATAATGCAATAACATAACCAAAATCTATGAGGAATGTTTGCAGTACCTTGTTCAATCTATGCCACAAAGGATTAGGGCAGTTCTGGAGGCAAAAGGAGGTCCAACCCGATACTACCAAAAAAAGTGGCCAGTGAGTGTACACAACAAAGTAAAAATAGCAGCAAAAAAAAAATTAAAGGTACCATAATATCAAACTAAGTAAACTTTATTTAGCACCTAGAGAGTCCATCCATCCATCCATCCATCCATCCATCCATCATCTTCCGCTTATCCGGGGTCGGGTCGCGGGGGCAGTAGCCTAAGCAAAGAGGCCCAGACTTCCCTCTCCCCGGCTACTTGGGCCAGCTCCTCGGGAGGAATCCCGAGGCGTTCCCAGACCACCTGGGAGACATAATCCCTCCAGCGGGTACTGGGTCTTCCCCTGGGTCTCCTCCCGGTGGGACGTGCCCAGAACACCTCACCAGGGAGGCGTCCAGGAGGCATCCTGACCAGATGCCCGAGCCACCTCAACTGGCTCCTCTCGATGTGGTGGAGCAGCGGCTCTACTCTGAGCCCCCTCCGGATGACCGAGCTTCTCACCCTATCTCTAAGGGAGAGCCCAGCCCCCCTACGGAGGAAACTCATTTCAGCTGCCGGTATCCGCGATCTTGTTCTTTCGGGTCACCACCCAGCGTTCGTGACCATAGATGAGGGTAGGAACGTAGATCGACCGGTAAATTGAGAGCTTTGCCTTTCGGCTCAGCTCTCTCTTCACCATGACAGACCGGTACAGCGCCCGCATAACTGCAGACGCCTTAGCAATCCGTCCATCGATCTCCCGCTCCATTTTTCCCTCATTCGTGAACAAGACCCCCAGATACCTAAACTCCCCCACTTGAGGAAGGACCTCATCCCCGACCCGGAGAAGGCACTCTACCCTTTTCCGGCTCAAGACCATGGTCTCGGATTTGGAGGTGCTGATCCTCATCCCAGCCGCTTCACACTCGGCTGTGAACCGCTCTGACGAGAGCTGTAGATCACGTTCAGATGAAGCCAACAAGACCACATCATCTGCGAAAAGCAGAGACCCGATCCTGAGGTCACCAAAACGGATCGCCTCAACACCTTGGCTGCGCCTAAAAATCCTGTCCATAAACATTATGAACAGGACCGGTGACAAAGGGGCAACCTTGGTGGAGTCCAGCTCTCACCGGAAATGAGTCCGACTTACTGCCGGCAATGCGAACCAGACTCTGACACCGTTCATATAGGGACCTAACAGCCCGTATCAAAGGGTCTGGTACCCCATACTCCCGGAGTACCCCCCACAGGACACCCCGAGGGACACGGTCGAATGCCTTCTCCAAGTCCACAAAGCACATATAGACCGGTTGGGCGACCTCACACACACCCTCCAGGACCCTGCCGAGGGTGTAGAGCTGGTCCAGTGTTCCACGGCCAGGACGAAAACCGCATTGTTCCTCCTGAATCCGAGGTCCGACTATCCGTCGGACCCTCCTCTCCAGAACCCCCGAATAGACCTTACTAGGGAGGCTCAGAAGTGTGATCCCCCTATAGTTGGAACACACTCTGTGGTCCCCCTTTTTAAAGAGGGGGACCACCACCCTGGTCTGCCAATCCAAGGGAACTGCCCCCGATGTCCACACAATATTGCAGAGCCGCTACAACCAACACAGCCCTACAACATCCAGAGCCTTGAGGAACTCCGGCCAAATCTCATCCACCCCCGGTGCCTTGCCACCAAGGAGCTTTTTAACAACCTCAGTGACTTCAGCACCAGAGATTGGAGAGTACCAGAGTCCTCAGAATCTGCTTCCAAACAGGAAGGCATGTCGGTGGGATTGAGGAGGTCTTCGAAGTATTCCATCCACCGACCCAAAACGTCCCGCGTTGAGGTCAGCAGCTCACCGCCCCCACTGTAAACAGTGTTGACGGCAGACCGCTTCCCCCCCCTGAGATGCCGGATGGTGGACCAGAATCGCTTCGAAGCCATGCGGAAGTCGTTCTCCATGGTCTCTCAAACTCCTCCCACGCCCGAGTTTTTGCCTCAGCGACCATCCGAGCTGCACTCCGCTTGGCCTGCCGGTACCTATCAGCTGCTTCCGGAGTCCCACAGGCTAAAAAAGCCCGATAGGACTCCTTCTTCAGCTTGACAGCATCCCTCACCGCTGGTGTCCACCATCGGGTTCGAGGGTTGCCGACTAGGCACCGACTACCTTACGGCCACAACTACGGTCAGCCGCTTCGACAATGGAGGCACGGAACATGGCCCATTCAGACTCAATGTCCCCCGCCTCCCCCGGACGTGTTTGAAGTTCTGCCGGAGGTGAGAGTTGAATCCCCTTCTGACAGGAGACTCCGCCAGACGTTCCCAGCAGACCCTCACAACACGTTTGGGCCTGCCAGGTCTGTCCGCCGTCCTCCCCCACCACCAGAGCCGACTCACCACCAGGTAGTGGTCGGTGGATAGCTCCGCCCCTCTCTTCACCCGAGTGTCCAAAACATGCGACCGCAGGTCCGATGAAACGACAACCAGGTCGATCATCGAGCTGCGGCCTAGGGTGTCCTGGTGCCAAGTGCACACATGAACACCATTATGCTTGTACATGGTGTTTGTTATGGACAATCCATGACGAGCACAGAAGTCCAACAACAAAACACCGCTCGGGTTCAGATCGGGGGGGCCATACCGCCCAACCACACCTCTCCAGTTCTCACTGTCACTGCCCATGTGAGCGTTGAAATCCCCCAGCAGAATGAGGGAGTCCCCAGAAGGAGCACTCTCCAGCACCCCCTCCAAGGGTGGGTAATCTGCACTACCGTTTGGTGCATAAGCACAAACAATATTTAGAACCCGTCCCCCCACCCGCAGGTGGAGGGCGGCTACCCTCTCATTCACCGGGGTAAACCCCAACGTATAGGCACTGAGATGGGGGGCAACAAGTATGCCCACCCCAGCTCGGCGCCTCTCACCGGGGGCAACGCCAGAGTGGAAGAGAGTCCAACCCCTCTCGAGGAGACGGGTTCCAGAGCCAGAGCCATGCGTCGAGGCAAGGCCGAAGATGTCCAGTCGGAACCTTTCAACCTCGCACACCAGCTCCGGCTCCTTCCCCACCAGAGAGGTGACGTTCCACGTCCCAAGAGCCAGCTTCTTACCTATGGGGCCCGGCCACCAGGCGCTCGCCAACGTGCCCCACCTCCAGGCCTGGCTCCAGAGTGGGGCCCCGGTGACCTGCGTCCGGGCGAGGGAACACTTGGTCCAACGCTGTCCTTCATCATAGGGGTTTTTGGGCTGCACCTAGAGAGTCTATCTAGTTAAAAAGTAAAACAAGAAAAAGAAAAATGGCTTCACCATAAAGTACAACCATAATGATATTGAAATAAAACAAAATACAAAAAAATAAAATAAAAAGTAAAGCATTTCTTGATAAACAGCTGTCTTCTGCTTTTGAATTGATTAAGTTTTGATTTGGCATTTAAGATTATGATCAAAATACATACAGGAATGAGGCATGGACATGACGGAGTGAGGATTTTACAATGAATCTAAGAAAATGTACCAATGGATTGAAGAGATACACAGAAGCATAAAAAAGTACAGGTAATTGTGATGAAGGTGTAATTTGTGACACTAAAGTACAGTAATTAGAGTACACGGCACAGACTAAACGGCAATACCTTAGTCAGGCTAACATGTGGTGGACACTAAAGTAATGACAAAACAGTCACTGAATAGGTAGAATTGCGAACAAATACCAGGAAACCAAGCTAAATGCCAGAATTATCTCAAAACTACAAGAAACAACACAGAACAAAGGTATAAGCCAACACAAAGTTCATAGGTTCATGACATCAATGTTATAATTCCAATGTAAAGTGAAAGGACAGCCATGCATCTACTTGAAAGGAGTGACCTTGATAAATTTAAAAATATGTCAGGGATACTGAAAGTCCCTACATATTAGGTCCCTCCACATCAGGTAAGGGGATTTGGGTCATCACTGGGCTTCTGCTGAACTTGATCTGGTGTTGAGGAATCCAGTGTGCTGGAGCAGCAACACACTTTAAAACATGCAGGACATTCGGTCCTGAAGACCAGGGTTGGCTACCGTTTCCTTAAAGGTAAAGCACACCTGGATTACAGTTTTGTAAATGTGGTAAAATCAATGCATCTATTGTTTGCTACTTATCCAAAATCAAGCCATGGAGTCAACAGATCCCAGATTTTATTCTACACAGAAACACTCTCCAGCTCATTATGGTGGATCCCAGGTCCCGTGCCAAAAGGGTTGAAAGTGATTGATACAATATCTTGTCAGTAGATCAATATCTACTCTTTTAGCCACAAACCCTACGCCACTGTCATGACAAAGGAATCATGAGCCTGTGAATATTCTCATTCATCCAGGTCATGGTTATCTCAAGGAAATTTCAATCGAACGCAACTGGACTTGGTAATTCGTCTTGGAAGACGTTTCACCGCTTATCCAAGAGGCTTCATCAGTGCATGCTCGCCGCTGACCAGGCTGGGACTGGTCCAACTACCTGGTGTGGAGACTCAGCTATTAACCTCTTGGAGGGCTTTTACAAGACTGATTATGTCATTGGATCCTTTGTGCTCCACATCTTAACGACGGTCGTTGGCGTGCCGCCTATTGGTGGAGGTTAGGTTTCGGCTTCATTAGTGCCCTATTGTGTTATAACGACAGTCGCAGTTGTTTTTCTTATTAGAGGTTAAATTGTTGAGTCTCCTGGGTAGGGATGAAAGGGCAGTATTGTAAATTGGAGATAGGTGATGTCTGAGGCCTCCTCCTCTGTTAAGCGATGGTTTCTCTACATTTACAAAGATGGCTTCTTTTACTCCTCTTTCAAACCATCTGTCCTCTCTGTCTAATATCTAGACATTGCTGTCCTCAAAGGAGTGGGCTTTCTTCTTGAGATGTAAATGAACAGCAGAGTCAATGCCTGAGGAGTCATGGAGGGAAAGGAATCATGATCAAATTATTTTGGTTTGGGTCCAAGTGTAGATTGACTAGCAAAATGTAGTAGTGTAACAGTACGTGTCTGTATTTGTACTTTTCTGCTCATAAAGTTTGGTATGCTGCAGAGGCATTACGAGTTACCACATGGAAGCATAACAGTGCTTACACACCGAAACAATAGACGCGACCAGAGAGTCAGGTTTACATGTAAAGTCAATGGTGAAGCGCAACTGGGGATCCTGCTACAAATCAGAAGCAGAGAAGCACCATGACAACCAATCAGTTGACGGGTGTCAGTGATGCTGGGACTGAGTGAATGGAGTCACAGCAATACCAGGACATGAATACTGATAAACACCATGGCTAATCACAATCGATTCACAATCAATACTATTAGTAACAAAAAATGTGCCAACTTGTAGGGCTGAGACACTTCAATTTCAATTGAGATTCTTCAATATTGCCGATTTTTAATTCACTATCGTGTTGAAAAAAATGTATAATCTTTGGAATGTTCTACTTCCCACATCTTAAACGTTTGCAACAGAATGGATGAAAAGTACTGACTTTCTGAAGTAAACTGCTATCCATCCATCCATCTTCTTAACCGCTTATCCAATTCAGGGTCACGGGGCAGCTGGAGCCTATCCCAGCAATTATCAGGCGTTAGGCAGGGTACACCCTGAACAGGACGCCAGTCTGTTGGAGGGCCAACACAGAGAGACAGACAACCATTCACACTCACATTCATTCCTACGGACAATTTAGAATGATCAATTCACCTATCATGCATGTTTTTGGACTGTGGGAGGAAGCCGGAGTACCCGGAGAGAACCCACGCATGCACGGGGAGAACATGCAAACTCCATGCAGAAAGACCCTGGACCGGGATACGAACCCACGACCTTCTTGCTGCAAGGCAACAGCGCTAACCACTGCGCCACCGTGCAGCCCCTACATACTTAAATATACTTCATAATAAAGTGAACTTAAACTTTTTTTCCAAGCCTGGGCTGCATATAAAAAAATATATAATTTTTTTTTTGTAAATCTACTTTTTTAATTAAAACACATTGATTCAAAATCGTTAAGCAAAGAATCAAGATTCTTATGTGAATTGATCTTTCCCCCAGCTCTAATATATATATATATATATATATATATATATATATATATACCCAATATGTATACATGTATACATGTATATGTATATATATATATATACCCAAGATATCGGGTATGATTACAGTATAAGCAATAGATCTTCACTAAAATTACCAATAACCCAACAGTAAAACATTTAAAAGTAATACATTGCAAAAAACAATCTCTCAATCACTGAAAGAAATGTTAGATTATATTCATTAAACATTAGGTCTCTATCAAGGAAGTCTCTTCTAATCAGTGATTTCACCATTACACAAGATATACATGCTCTGTTTCTTTCTGAAATTTGGCTAGATAAGAATATAGAACAAACTGCACTAATAGAGACTTGTCCTTCAGATCATTATTTCATGGAAGCCTGGCTGCAATCATCCATGACTCTCTAAACCTGAAAAAGGTATCACTAGGTGATTTCAGTTCCTTTGAATACCTGGCTGTTGAGACAAGTAAGCCAAACAAAGTCCTATTTCTAAACATGTATAGACCACCAAAACGTAGCACAAATTTTAACGACTTCAACGACCTTTGCTCTGCAATTTGTATAGAGTATGACCAGTTAATAATTGTGGGAGATTTCAACTTCCATACTGACAACCCCCAAGATAGAGACACACTCTGGACCTAACTATTAGCAAAGACTTAAATAACATTGCGGTCACTGATATTGCATTATCTGACCATTTCTGCATCCCATTTGAAAACACCATCTTAGCTAAAAGTTCTAATCGCAATAAGACCATTGTTAAAAAAACGCTTCCTCAAAGAAACTCTGCTGAAAACTTTGAACTGATGTACATTCCTACCCTATCCAAATCCCCAACATCTACTAACACACATTCAGTAAACAAAATTACAGATTAATCTAATAGGTGTAATAATGGACTCAGACCTGAACCTCCAAGGTCACATAAAAACAATAACAAGGTCATCCCTCTCTTACCTGAGGAACATTTCTAGGATTAAAGGACTGATGACACAAGGAAATCTAGAAAAACACATCCATGCATTTATCTGTAGCCGCTTTGATTACTGGAACAGTATCTTCACAGGTCTGCATACAAAAATCAATTACACAGCTGCAGCTGATCCAGAACGACGCTGCTCGTATTCTCACTAGAACCAGAAAAGTAAAACGCATCATTCCAGTTCTAAAGTCCTTACACTGGCTGCCTATAGCTCAGAGAATAGACTTCAAAGTGCTTTTATTAGTCTATTAGTCATTGAATGCGTTAGCACCAGAGTACATTAAAGATCTGCTATCACGATACAAACCATACAGACCACTCAGGTCCTCCAGCTCTAGTCTACTGATCGTCCCTGGAATCAGAACCAAGCATGGGGAACAAGATTTCAGTTTCTATGCTATCGGATGAATGCAAAGCTGCAGAGACACTGAACTCTTTTAAATGTAAAATAAAAACATACCTATTTAGACTTGATGAGTAACTGATACTATTATTGCTTCAAATGTTTTTTTTTCATCCTAAATTGGTGTTTTAATCAAATACTAAATGTTGTCTTTCATTATTTTATTGTTTTTCTGTTTCTAATTTTCATACTCTTGTATATTTGGGTTCTTTGCCACCTTTGATGTAAAGCACTTTGAATTGCCTTGTGTTGAAAGTGTGCTATACAAATAAACTTGCCTTGGCTTGCATTACAGTTGTAAGACTGGGGAGAAACAAACAACGGACATTTTGATTTGAAACAAAGTAAGCCAGAAATTTGCAGAGTTGGTCCATCCTGGTCGGACCCGGTAGTTTCATTTTGTTATTCCTTCTTATGTTTGCAATGTTAATATTCTAGCTTTCTGGTCATTGTCCAGCCTGCAGCACAAATTGCAGTGGTCAAATCAAATCAAACAAAGCTGGTGTTTCTACAGCTGAGTCGTCAACGGAGGACATGAACACCATAGATTGGTTAAGTGTATATGCTACAACTTACCGACTTATTCTTATATAAAGTTGATATTTTTTCCCCTTTCCCGGACATGTACTGCTGCATGTTAGACAACGTGTCTGTGATGTGTTGCACACCTATAAATTGCTAAAACAAACATGACACTGTTTGTAATGTACTCAACCATTTGTCCTTCTAAAATCAGCTGGTATAGTGTTATGTGAAAGCTAACATAGGGGTGTTATTATTCACAGAATTGATGGGCAATCTAAAACCTCAGTTCTTCAGCAACTGGTGCCCAGTAAAGAGTAATTTACACCTTCATCTAGGTTATTTATAATAACAAATTAACTTGATTTGTTGTCTTTGGAAACGCAAACTGTTTATTAGAATGAACCAGTTACAAACTGGTTAAACTCCCTGTAAGAGATGCCACATGAAAAGGACCTGACAACCTGGTTGACATATAAAACAACAATTCTGTTTTTAAGGAAGTACCTTTCTAAAGGGGAACCACAAATTTCCTAGTTTTGCCAGCATATTCTCCAGACTCTGCACCCATCGAACTATTACGTCACACCCTAAGCAGAGCAGGTTCAGTGGTGTCTAATTTTTGGAATTCCGACTGAAAAATATCAATAATCAATCAAAATTAAAAATAATCAGTTCAGGAAAAAAAAAAAAGTTTTATGTGGCAATTGGGCTACGATGGATTGGCAACCTAGGGTTTACCCTGCCTGTCGTCTGATTACCACTTGAGTTTGGAACCAGCCAAGCCGCGGCCCTTCAAAAAGATAAGCGGCATAAATAATGTATGGATGGCTAGATGGATGGAAATCGAATGAATGAAAATTGCTTTTCTATTTTTAATTTTTAAAAAAGTAATATGGTGTTATATATTTTGTTCTTAACACTTAAAACCATTAAGCTGGTATTTTCACTAAGCAATATCACACTGTGAGGATCACATATAGGGTTGCCAACCGTCCCTTAAAATACGGAAACATCCCTTATTTGATCATTAAATATGCCGTCGCATTTGAAACTCATAAGGGACACTATTTATTCCGTATTTTCATAAAGGTCCAACTATGTCTCTCACACATACGCTATAGTCTTATTCTACCTACGTATATAAAAATAAAACACAGGAAATCATCCAGTCAGCAAACTGTTCTGGCGGCGGGATCTAAAGGGGCCGCAAATTGTTTGTTTTTGCGACTCGCGTGTTGCTCGCTAAGGATTGATAAGGTAGACACACACCTACAATACACTGGCGCTTCCCACGCAGCACCTTTAGAAATGTCCCAAAAATGCTTACAGAGATATAGATGAGTGGGAAGAGGCCCATACTTGGCTGGCCAGGGTCAGCAAAGACCAATACAAGGAACATTGTAACATACGTCTGTGAGGCTTATGCGGCATGTAAGCTAGAATATTCATGATAGATTACATTTATTGTGCATTTTCCAAGATTTCTCGTGCATGTGCAATTTTGTTTTTGCTGGATTAAATGTGGAGGATTTGGGGTTGTTTTTTTAAAGCCAGTAGACTTAGTCATAGTTTATTATGCAATCAATATAAACAACAACTTAAAGAACAAATCATACTGATTAATCATTATGCTAATAAACAGATTAAAATGGGGAAAAAATGTTTGGATAGGTTCTGGCTGTTGAAATTTTATATTTTTGAGATATAGTCAATACATTTTAAGTGAAGATTGCATTAAATTTCTTAGTTTGGTTCTATTGTTGTTCAGACAAGCATCCCACTCCTAAATTTTGATTTAAAAAGCAGAATAACAAGTTTAGGGTGTTTGGGGTTAATCTGCAATATCCCCATAGTGCATTTAGAAAGAAATATTGGAAACATATTGTTGGAAGCTCAACAAAGGACTTCATGTTTTTCTTAATATTATCATGTGTTACATCACACTGCATCTTTAGTTGGATGTACTTTATTTCCTTTTTATATGGATCCATTTAATTGCAGATTTTTGTAGCCTTATTAACTTATGCATTAATGTCTTTATTATGAATAAAACATTTCAAGCTTAACGTATGACTATTCTGGATGACCCCCTCACTAAAAGCACCACACCTCCCAGCGAGTCAGACGGCTCGGCCCATAGTGAATAACGCTCTGAAGCCCAAGTGTCCCTCATTTCAATTTATGAAAGTTGGCAACCCTAATCACATACCGTCCTGTGTTTGAAGTCTAGGTAAGGTTTTGAGGCTGGAAAAAGATTAAATGAAAGGTAACAGACAGATACAAGTAGAAGGTTGGCAGTGACATCATGCTTTTAGAGCAGAGGCCGGCCCTCAGGCCACCACTGAATACACTTCTTACAGTCTTGTGTACTTCCCTAAGACTGAATTATTCAACATGCCCCTGATGAAAAGACTCATTTTAGTTGTGTGTGTGACTGCTTGTCTGGCTTCAGCACTGCATGGGTTTACGGTTGTGAGTGCATTAATTTGTCTGGAGAGGATAAGATGAATATAAGATCTGCAAGCCTGAATCCAACTTTTTTTTGTGCCTGAGAGGGCGTAAGAGAGGGAAGGTTTGCTCGCAGTCACTGAATGAGCCTTTGATGTGTAGGTGGTTGCTTAATTTACATGAACACACACGCACACACAAGTCTGTCGAGTCTGCCGAAGTATATGTGTTATTCTTGCAGTCAGATAGTTTTTTGTTCTCTTTAAAAAATTAAATAGTGCTCAGTCAATACTCTTTCTCGTCTGTGTCTCAGCAGAGTATGTTGGGGGTTTCCACCCCTCAACTGAAAACGCACACATTTAAGCACACACACTATAACACAATATCTCCTTCACTTTTTCTGGGGATTTTTAGTGCTCACTATATGACCCCATTTCTTTTTTGTGTGAGGTCTGCGTAGATGTGCATGTTTTTGGTGTTTCCCTCAGTGTGTTTCTTTTAAATCTATGTGTGTGTGTGCCTGCGTGCATGCATGCGTGTGGACAACATGAACTAGAATTTTATCCTGTGCTAATGATCTCCCAGTGGCTCAAACTTGCGCTCGTTGAGCAGAAAGAGAGAAAGAGAGAAACATACAGAGGAAGGCTGGAGAAGAGAACTGTGTCTTATCAACATAATCACTATCGTTGTCATCACTTATACTCCAATATGGACTAACTTCACTGTTCCTTCTCCGGCACTATATACATAAAAAGATTGGCACTGTTCCCTACTTAAGCAGGAGCACCCTCTTTGGCTGCATGCTGAGCTTCAGCATCAACTGGCTGGTGGGAGAAAGATGGAAAGAGGAATGGAATAAGACAGATGGATACAAAGAAGTGGCATTCTGTGTGTTTCATACTCGCACTTAGCACATGCATGCACTCAAAGAGATTTCAGCTGAAGACAGACTTTTTACTGACTGTCACATGGACACAAAGATAGCGACTAAAGTTTCAAATACGAGTCGCACTTAATTTGCTAAAAAAAGGACTAGAGCGTTCACACTGACTTGTGTTCTGAGACTTGAGCCTGATTAACAACCATTATCTCAGGTATCAGGAGTCAAAGTGAATTTCTATGCAAGGTACAGTTTACAGTTCTCACAGATTATTTGCTGCAACTCACCATTCCAATGAAAGGGTGCACTTGCTTTATTAGCCAGTGTTTTTTGCAGACTTTCTGTGGTTAACAATTTGTTCATGTAAGCTATAGCTTCATAATTATGAACATATCTCTACTACTGAACACTGTATTATCATGCCCTGTTGAGTTCTACCATCTCACGGTGTGTCCTCACCAAACACAATAAAGCGACCAAAAAAGCGTGACACATGCCAAGCTGTTCGCGTGCACATTCGCACCTTGAAGCTTGTACAAAGCAAACTGGATGCGCTTAAAATATGCCATTTTCACGCGCGACCTGGCCTTCAGCAGTATGCAGCTGCCGGTGGATTATTAACTGAGCTGACGGAGGACAGCGTGTTCGGCCTGGCCTTCAGCGGAGCTGGGGCCAGAGTGCAGCTGGCGGTGGATTATGGACGATTACGTGTTCGGCCTGGCCTCCGGTAGAGCTGAGACCGCTGCACTGGGGGTTTGGTGTGCTACAGATACAATCTAGCTACGGCTGAGGGATCCATAAACACCTGCGAGCACCGTCTCATAAACACCGGCTCCTCGCCGCCTGGAAAACGTGACCTGCTCGCCCAGTTTGTGAGGTGAAGGTCAAAGCTTCGCCTGCCGACAAACCAACTGAATTTCTGAGCAGCTTTCCATCTGTCTGCGGTTCGTAAAAGCTTATCATTTTTGAGCAGTGTGGGACGTGGTGTAGGAGCTACTACCAGGAAACCAGGTGAGGAGGCCGTTCAAGGCTCACTTCTAGGCCAAGAGGTGCTTTTACAGCAACAACGGATCTTTTAAGAGCCACCCACAAACCTCTTAAGAGCATTTCCTGTAGGAAATTTTGTAACAACGCGGTCCCGTGCAGAAAAACATGGCGGAGATCTAAATACAGACATTTTTATGATTCGGCCGAAAGAGATCACTGTGATCAACTGTGTTAGACGAGTGGACCATCTCCTTTTTCTTCTTTTTTCCTAAGTAAACAGCATAAAAGTTCTGCTTTGTTTAAGCTAACGGGTGTCGCCATCTTGTAAACAACAGTGATTACAGTTGTATGCATGCTGTAGAGCCTTACGCTGCCCTCTGCAGTCTTCAAGAATATTGATTCTCAGCAGGGACGAGCCGCAAAAAGTATAAATGCTGCTAGAGGGACTCTCGGCCAGTTCCGCACGTCTCATTTCCGCGCGGAATGTACATGGGTCAAGCATAAACCAAG
Source organism: Apricaphanius iberus (assembly GCA_028564705.1). Taxonomy (NCBI): domain Eukaryota; kingdom Metazoa; phylum Chordata; class Actinopteri; order Cyprinodontiformes; family Aphaniidae; genus Apricaphanius; species Apricaphanius iberus. The sequence continues at coordinate 234,460 of JAPXFQ010000734.1, read as the reverse complement.
ATTTAGACAGATCTCCAAATTGAAATATGTACTGCGTGTTCATCTTCTAGAATAGGTGATTTATGCATTCATTAAATCCCGGCTGGACTATTCCAACTCTTGCCTTTATGGTATTAATAAAGCTACTCTGTCTAGACTTCAGCTTGTCCAGAATGCAGCTGCAAAGTATCTCACTGGAGCTGAAAGAAGACTGCACATCACACCCATCCTTTAATCACTCCACTGGCTGCCAATATTGTTTAAAATCAATTTCAAAATATTGCTTTTTACATTCAAATCTTTGCATGGTCTGGCCCCTCCCTATCTGGTTGAACTGCTTCAATTTTACCACCCTTCTTGTGCTCTCAGGTCAGCAGATCAGTTTATTCTTAGAATCCCTAAGGCTCGTTGTAAGTCCAGAGGGGAGAGCGCTTTTCTGTCTGTGCCCCAAAGCTGTGGAACTCATTCCCTCTCCTGGTTAGACGGGCATCATCCATAGCTATGTTCAAATCACGCATGAAAACACATTTTTTCTCATTGGCTTTTCACTCGTAAACTTGATCTCTTAATTTAGTTTCATTTTGTTATTCCCTCTTATGTTTGCAATGTTAATTTTTTTTCAGACAGTGTGCTAGTATCAATTGTTCTTGCCTTGTTGCTTGTCTGTTTTAGCTCTTTTGTAGTTTTTAATGTTTTTCTAAAATTGTAGTTATTTTACTGATGTTTTTAAGTACAGCGCTTTGGCTAGTTGTAATGCCATGTTTAAAGGGCTTCACAAATAAACTGGTAAAGTATGGTATACCATACCACACCAATTTATTTATTAAGCACATATACTAACAGCATCACACCGACCAATACAAGGTAGAAGACTAAGATTCACAAAGATAAAACCTCAGGATTTTAAAATAAAATAATATAACAAATCCGGACCCAAACGATTGATGAGCCCAAAGGAGTGTAAAAACTAAGAAGCGGAAACAGATAAAACAGACTAAAATCAGAAAATAAATCCCAACGAAATCAGAATACAGAAAGGTGTACACTGATGGCTGACTATGCTGGACTGAATGCTGGAGAATACAAATACGTTTTTAATAACGATTTAAAAGAGGAAATGAAGGGTGCCAATCAGAGCCAATCCCTTTTTTCTAAAGTTTAGGAGCACAGACCGAAAAAGCCTGCTCATCTCGAGCTCTACACTGGGCAGGCGGGACTGATAAAGAATCTTGGTCCGCTGAACTAAGAGTTCGCTCTGGGACATACGTGGAAAGCAGATCTGACATATAGCGGGGAAAGCGCATGGAGAGATTTATAACCTAGCAAGAGAATTTTATATTTAATTCGATAACGAATTGGGAGCCAGTGAAGCCGAGCCAACACAAGGGTAATGTGTTCCCTCCTGGCCGTCCCTGTCAAAAAACGGCCAACGGCATTCTGTACAAGTTGGAGGCACCTAATCGAAGAACCTGATACCCCGAATAAAGTAGAATTTTCTTAATCCAGACAAGAGGTCACAATTGCATGAACCACAGAGTGTAAGTCCTGCTTCCTCACACATGGCTTGAGTTTGGACAACCGAGGAAGCTGGAAGAAGCAGGACTTTACTTTCTGATTTATATGGGCATCTATATGCAATAAAGGGTCCGTTATAACCCCAAGATTTGAAATGTTAGGTTTTAACAGGGCAAAGAGAAAAGACAGCAAAATAGGTTTTGAGATCAAGGATGCACTAGGGGAAAAAAGAATCACCTCCAACTTTGACTCATTTAAATGAAGAAAATTTATGGATAGCCAAGCCTTACGTCTTCCAAGCGATCAAAAAGAGGCTGCACCGGTCCAGGGATTTAAGGGAAAGGTAGAGCTGAAAATCGTCAGCAAATGGTAGTGCCGTCGAAAAATTGCAGTTAAGTGCAAAATATACAAGTTAAAAAGGAGGGGCCCGAGGATAATAGACCCCTGAGGAACACCACAGTGAAGAGCCGACACCTCAGAAGCACACTCTCCCAACCTGACAGCAACGTACCCTTGAAGTAGGATTTAAACCACTCAAGGACAGTTCCCTGTATGCCTACCAAGATGTTTAAGCGGGTCAGCAGAATCTCATGGTCAACGGTGTCAAAGGCTGCAGAGAGATCGAGCAGCACTAGAAGAACTTGACAGCCAGAGTCAGTTACCAATAAAATATCATTAAAAACACTTAGATGAGCAGTCTCAGTACTGTGAAAAGGGCGGAAGCCAGACTGGAGGAGATCTCAACCTTAAAAGCTTCTAGGTAATCTAGGATTTGGGTAAAACCACCTTCTCCAGCAGTTTAATTCAATTCAAATCAATTCACTTTTATTTATATTCACAAAAAATGTCATCTCATGGCACTTTACAACAAATGTCATCTCATGGCACTTTACAACAAAAGTCATTTCAATACAATTATACAAACATTCTAATCAGTTAAAAGTTTTCTATGTAAGGAATCCCTGCAGATTGCGATGAGTCATCGACGTGAGTTGAGCCCGGATTATGCAGATTCCAACCACAGCAATTTCTCAGCAATCCCTCATACTGCAGCAACAGTGGAGAGGAAAAACTCCCCTTTAACAGGAAGAAACCTCTGGCAGAACGTAGCTCAATACACTCGGTCATCTGCCATGACGGTCTGAGAAGACAGAGAAGAGACAGCATGGAGGATGCTCAGTCACTTTGAGCATCATCTGGCCCTATGTTCCCCATGTTTACCCAAAAAACAGAGCTTGGAGATTGGGCGATAATGACCAAGGACAGCTGGGTCAAGGCCTGTTTTCTTCAGAACTGGTTGCACAACCACTTGTTTCAGACCCTGTCATATGATACCAGAACTCAGACTAGAATTTATAATGCTTTGAATATAGTGGCTGACCACAGCAAATCTTCTTTAAGCAGACGGGCAAGGACAGGATCATTCGGGGAGACTCAAGACCACAACTTGAACACCATATCGGAGAGGAAAGATGGGGAAATTAGTTCAAAGTAATCAAAGGAGTGCAAAGGAGTGGGGCCGACAACGCCAGCAAGGGATCAGGCGCAGGCAAGATTTGAGCCCTGATGTTTGCGATCTTCCTGACAAAAAAGTCCAAAAATTGTGAACATAAGTCATTTGAGATATTGGATAGGGGAATGTCAACAGAAAGGACAGAATTAATAGTTTTGTATAACACCCGCTGATCACAAAAATATCTTGCTATAATATCAGAAAAATTGTTGGACTGGGCATGCTCAATAGCCAGCTGATAAGATTTCCAGGACTCCTTCAGTTGAATGAAGGAGGTCTGGTCTTCCTTTTTTGTCCATCTTTTTTCACATTTTCTACATTCATGGTTGCTGTTAAGCTAGGGTTAAGACACTTTGGCCTTATCAGTTGCTTTTATTTAAAAATATCTACAGGTGAAATTAGAAAAATAGAATATCATGCAAATGTTCAGTTATTTTAAGGTGAAACTGATATATGTTCCAAACTTCTTATATGCAACGCACAATTTTGCAAGCCTTTATTTTTTTATAATTTTGATGATTATGGCTTACAGCTTATGAAAACCCCAAAATCAAGTCTCAGAAAAAGAGAAGATTACATAAAAATAATAAAACAAGGATTTCCAAATAGGGAAATGTCTGAGCTCTGAAAAGTATAATCATGCATATGTACTTGGATTTTGCCCCTTTTGTATCAATTAATGCCGCAATGTGGTGTTGCATGGATGTAGATCATCCTGTGAGACTGCTGAGTAGTTGTGGAAGATCAGGATACTTAGATAGTGGCCTTCAGCTCTACTCCATTGTTTGGTCTCATTTCTCATCTTTGTTTTGGGAATGACTCATATATTCTCTATAGCCTTCAGTCGGGCAAATTTGCTTTCCAATTAAGCACAGTAATCATATGTTAATTGAATGAGGTTTTGGTACTTTTGGAAGTGTGGGTAGGTACCAGGTTCTGCTAGAAAATGAAGTCAGGATATCCATAAAGCTCATCTGCAGAAGGAAGCATGATGTGCTACAAAATGTATTGGTAGATGGCTGTGTTGTCTCTGGACTTAATAAAGCACAATGGGCCAATACCAGCAGATTGTATGTCTCCCCAAATCAACACAGACTGTGCAAACTTCTCACTGGACTTCAAGCACCTTGGATTGTGAGCCTCTTGTTTCTTCCTCAAGACTCTAGGACCTTGGTTTCCAAATAAGATGAAAGATTAGCTCTTACCAGAAAGGATGACTTTGGATCACTGAGCCACAGACCAGAAGCAACGTGACAAGAATAATATGATATGTGAAGCCCATGTCCAGGAGCTGTCTTTGTGTGGTGGCTTTTGACACATTAACTCCAGCCTAAGTCCACTCTTTGTTAAGGTCCCCAACACTTTTGAATGGCCTTTTCGTGACAGTTCTCTCCAGGTTAAGGTCATCCCTGCTGCTTTGCGATTTTCTTTCTTCCACACTTTTCCCTTCTATATATTTTTTTATTGTACTCCAGTACAGCAGTTTCTGAACTTCTTTTGCAATTACCCTTTGAGGCTTTCCCTCCTTATGGAGTGTGTCATTGATGTTTTACTGCACAACTGTCAGGTCAGCAGTCTTACCCATGGTTTTGATTCCTACTGAATCAGACTGAGACCATTTACAGGCTCAGGGACCCTTTGCAGGTGTTTTTGCTAGCTGATTAGAGTGTGACACAATTTCCTCTCCTCCGTTTTCCTTCTCCAAATATGTAGATCTGCTTCACTAATAGGTGGCCTTGTAAATTAGCCCTCCTCTATTCCTACTCTAATCTATCTATCTATCCACCATGCACACTGCCCAGCAAAGCACACTTCTTCACACCCACAGATATGGACATAAAAATGCATGCTCACCAGTGCAGCTTTGCCTGTTTTGTGCGCCTGTGTGTTTGTCTCCAGTCGGGTACAGGCTAATAGGGCGTAGTAGGTAATGACAGCCACAGCCTATTATCTCTGCTCTGCTGTTTAATAGCCACTGGCTTAAAGCATCTGCCATGTAGCTGCTCTAACTCCCTCTGTGGACACTTAACAGCTTACTGCTAACTTACATCCATAACACACATATACAGAAGCACATGTAAAACTACCCCTAAAGAATACATGCAATGCCAAAAGTAAGTATGCATGTGTGTGGGGGTGTATGTGGAAGAATTGTTGTGTAATTGTGGTTATCATCACAACTAACACACAATGCCCCAGCACTTAGCATGCAATCTTTTCCTAAGGGACTGCTGTCTGCCTTTAATTAGTGAAGGAAATAGTATTATTTTTTTGATCTTTGCCACTTTTCTTTTGCTGGCAACACATTCCTGCGCATGTGAGTGTGCATGCCCACACACGAACACGCACACACTCTCATCTTACTTGTAGTAGTGAGACATCTGTTTAAGGCCCTGTCCACACATACCCGGGTATCTCACAAAACGGAGATATTTCTGTATTTCAATATTTCTATTGTTTGGCCTGTCATCCACACGTAAACGCAGATTTTCTTTTTAAAAACTCCGGCCACAGTGGATATTTGGGAGAACTACTGCTCCTTACAGGTTTGCCACATCTATGAATGTGCTGAAAACCACATGTATCCAGTTATGTGTGGATGGAGTTTTTTTTTTTTTTTTTTTTAAGTAGCGGAGGAAAATCTTTGTTTTTAAAAAACCCCAGCTACGTGTCGACATTGCCGAAAACATATTGAACAATCAGATCGGTGATGGTTGCTCCTGCCCGCTGGTTGATGATGACTCTCGATGCATGGGGCTGGGGGTCCCGGTTCCGGCCCGGCTCGGTCCTGGTGCATGTTGGGCGGGTCCTGGGTGGTCCGGTGTGTCGGGCGGCCGCTGTTTCGGGCCGATGTCCTCCTTGGATTGACTGGGGCACCTCTTATGGGGGTGCCAGGGTTGTAGAATAGGTTGGTGCCGTCCGGTGGATCGGTGGGGACCGTGCCTGGCGCCCAGTGCTCCTGCCGGTTCCAGGACTTCAGCTGGCTGGTCTGTTCACCTGGTGGGGCTGTCCGGCATTGGTTGGGCCCCTGATCTTGAGTTCCTCCTCACATCTAAACAAAATGCCCCCTGGATGCATCCTGGATTATATGTTGCCAGTTTTTGTGGTTTGCAATCATAATGTCCTAGCTGTTAAGAACTAAAATAGCAATTTTTATTACAGTTCCTTAATAAAGTGGTTTTATCATTTCAGCCTTTTAAAAATGAATGATATTACAGTCACAGTTTTAATTTTTGTTTGTTGGAATTTAGTGAACTAGATCAACACAAAGCAACTGTGCACTGCAAGGAAAAATAATCTTGAGTAAAGAGTTAACCTCACAGAGGTATATATAGCACTTGTGTCAACACACACTGACTTTGTCGGAGCTGTAGAGTTCCCGAGCTGAGCTGGAAGATTCTGTTATTATCTTGTATTTTTTGAAAAGCAATATTAACCTCTTAAGCCCTAGGCTGTTTTTTTTTTCGAATTTGTCATACCTCCACTCTGGAAAGCTTTTTACAGCTTGTAAAAGGTCTAAAATGTTCAAATTGCTCTAATATAATAGGAAGGACTATGGGGATACTGTGAATGAGAAAATTATCAAGAAAATCATAGTGGGCATGAGTAATTGAGGTTGAAAGACAGAAAATATGAAATATAAATTCTGCCTGAAAAAAAATACACATTAGCAGCTCGTTTTCATTGTTAAGAAGCAAATAAACATAATAAATACAATAACACATAAAAATTAACTCTTCAACACTTTATAGATGTCAGAATTGATGAGAAAATAGATTAATCTACATTAGGTAAGAAAAAATAAATAATCAGAACTTCGGGGTAAATTGCCCAGAATGTCCCGATACCCACGTGTGTCCTCTTCATCGAGCCAGGCTGACAGGGCTGTTTTTGGGGCCATTTTAGGGAACAATGGAGTACCTGAATTGGGGTATGTGCTCAGAAAAGCACAAATATCAAGTCAGTTCAAGGAGAAATGCAGCAGCCCCCCTGCTGCCATATGAATTCAGCTGTTCTTTTGCTGCTGTGTGCCTCTTATGCGCTGATCAGCGATGCTAGTTGCTGCTGAAACAGTTCGGTATGCTGGTGTCTGTAGTTGACTACTGAAGAAGGCTGATTGTGAATGGAGACACAGGCTGAGAGGAGAGGGCAAAGAGATTACCCCATTAGAAAAATACATGATCAAATTACCCTGACATTGCTATAGTGGAAACACGCCAATACAGAGCAATAATGAAAGACAACCTGTTGGAGGATGCAAAACTGAATGAAATAAGAATCATTTTCTACCAATAGTTTCAATGGTTTGTTGTAATAAAAGTAATAAAAGCACTTTCAACTACCTGAAATCGAAGTGAAATTGATAGAAGTTAGTCATTGAAATGTAACAAAATGTTAAATATTTGAACGGGGTAAAGACACATTTGTAAAACATTTTAAAACATTTTTTACGTGATATAAGGATGTATTTGATGCAAGTAAATACAATATTAAAATATGGAGTACTGTGGAAAAGTTTTAGGCAGGTGTGAAAAAATTTTGTAACCAAAGAATGCTTTCAGAAACATAAATAATTTCTTATTTTTCTTGAGTTACAAAGAGGCAAATTGAGCCAGCAAAAGAAGAATAAATCACATAAATGTTTGCGTCATTACCGTTTGCCTTCAAACCAACATAAATTCTTATAGCTAGACTTGGAAAAAAAACACGGATTTTTTAGTCAGGAGTATGATCAACCAATTATACCAAACAGGTGCTAAGGATCATCCAGGTCACAGGTAGGTTGAAACACAGTCATTAACTAAAGCAGAAACAGCTTTGATTGAGGTTTAAAACTGGGTGAGTTAAGATGTACTTGCGGTATTCAGTAGCAAAGGTTACTAATAGTAACACACTACTAGTACCTACTTGGCCCTGCTTAGCCTAACCCAGCCCTGGTTGGTTTTCCATTACAGGGACCAGACCAGCTGGAACCATATCAAGTGGGTGGGCTCATTTTATGGTAGGTGGCCCCAGAATATGTGGTTACACAAGGCATTTACCTTTTGTTGTGTCCAGATAAAACATTTAAATATTTTACCAGATATAAATTATCACAGTAACTTCAACAACTGTATTTAGTTTGGGTTTGCTGAATCCATAGCACTTAGTGTATTTTAATCCCTATTCGGTTTTAAAAATTAAATTTTTCTAAGGGATCCAAATCCTATGGATGTGTAATACATAATCTAAAAATAGAAGTTCATTTTGTTTTATTTTGCTACTCTGGACAATTTTATTTAGTTTATAGAAGCCAGAACAAATGTTGCTTTCTGATTTGAAAAGGTTGCTGATCCCTGATATCAGACATAATTTTGCAAAATGAAATTAATAAGTAATCAATTGTTTCAGTGATGAGCCATTAACTTTCAAAAAGTAAATGCTTAGGTTGTACGATGGATTCAACCAACCAATGTATGATGAAATTGCTAATCAAAACGCAAACAAAAAAATCAGACATTTTTATTGGACAGGCGTAGAAAAAGTGGCAAAACAAAGATCCAGTTGCACATGCCTAAGGGTCATGGTATGTACAATCTCCCCAAGCACCCCAGGAAGGATCGACTGAAGGCAGCAACGTGTCATCTCGTAAGCCTGCTTCCTGCTCCTGTCCATCGGAAGAACATGATAATCCCATTGGTCCTCGTACCATTTATATATTTTAATATTATGAGCAAACTAGTGTGCTATTTTGATTTTTAAAGTACTATGGGCCAGATTTAGGAAGATTCCTGATAATGACCACAAAATACTACAAAGGTACTAAAAACTGTATCGGCTTGGCAAGGCTTTAACACGTCTCAGCCCAAGTCCAGTTGATAAACAAGGGTACCAAGGCTGAATCATACCTTGCTAGGCCAAGTAGCTACTGGTGGAAAAACACCATACGTCTTCATGGGTTAAGGTCCTGCAGCACTTGAAAGGTCCATTTGCTTAAGCCAGCACATGTTAATTTTTTTCCACCACTCAGAGCTGCTTCTGACACGGTACAAGTGTCCTGACCCTAACTCTGGTAGACTATCCTTTTGTCAAACCATACTTGCGGCGCATGGCCTTCTCTGCATAGCCCACCAACAGATATTGAGGTAGCCAGCAGTGAGGTGCTGACTCACAGCATAGAGAGCAAATTTTACACCAGGCCTAAGTTTTCTGAAGTTTGTCAGTGGGTTGGGAGGGAATATGAAAGAGCAAATGTTTTTTTGTTTTTTCGCCCAAAGGAACTTCAGCTATAAATATCAAATTGACAATTATTTGATTTGCCAAAGAAAGCTGCCAAAGGAGGGAGTATGATGCAGGGTCCTGCTTAGTTCTTGTACTGTTTTAAATTAATTTACTGGTGGGGGAAGAGAAAAACAGAGGAAAGAGTACTGCTGGCTTTGTCCTTTATTTCCCATGTTGAGGGATGGAATAACATTAACATCTCTTTCTCTTTGAAGCTCCATATGTCAAATAGTTATTATTGCTCAAACAGTTCTGGTGGCACACAAACACACACACATGCGCACCTTGTTTACAATGTGCAGCCCATTCTTCTTTAGCTGCACATATCCCCGTGTGTATAGCTGTCACGGCCTGGACAGTCACCTCAGGTTTAATAACACAAAGGCCTTCTGGTACTCTGGCGGATCCTGCTGTAATCTATCCTAAACAGGTGTTGTGATTAGCCTCTGCCATGAGCAACATTTTGACACTTGGACAGGCAGGGCAAACCATACATAAACGTACCAGCTATAACTGAGGGGAGAGATATAACCACCGGAGCTTGGCAGGCAAACTTCTGCCCTCCTCTACAATGTGCATTGTTGATGTTCTGCTGGGAATTGATTTTCCCTTTGTCTGACAAATCATTTTCATTTCTTCACAATATTCTAGTTGACTCTTTGTGTTCTGATGCAGCAGTATACGTGGCATAGTCAGCATGGTCAAGTGGTGATTGATCTATGGAGGATAGCTGGAATAATTATACCTATTAGTTATTTTGTGCCTTGTAAGATATTTACTCCTCTTAAACTTTTCCATATTTTCTTCTTTTCAACCACGATCCAATGCATGAATATTAGATCACATGCTTTGAGTTTCCTGCAACACACTGTTAAATCTATATGAAATGGAAATGGTTTAACTGAGACGGTTCAGTAAGCTTTATTCTCAATTGCTGTTGTCGCTGTTGCACACCGTGGAGCTGTTTGGTCTTCAGACTCTCTTGAATTGATCTATTTTTTTCTGTGCTGACATCTTTTTATGTAAATTTTAACACACAATATGTTACACAAACATATTTTCTTTAGTGAATTGTCCCCACCAATCAACCGCACCGCTACCACATATCCAACCGCTGTTTAGTCAATGATCATGGCACACAAAAGGAAAAAATATCGGTCTCTGCTAGAAATCTAACCTAAATATCGATTCCTGATTGGCTGCCGGGTTCCTGCTAACTTACCTGTGATTGGCGGTCCCCGTTGTCATTCCATCTCCTCTTAAACCGAGCGCGGTCAGCTTATCAAACGCATAAACACGTATAAACATAGACATGTGTGTGTCTATGTCTGGTCGAACGTCTGACTGTGAACATCTCAAGCTACAACTGCTAGTTGGGCTGGATGAGAGGCACCTGCGAGTGTAAGTTGTCAATACGTTTGGCATTTGTTCTGTCCGGGTCACGTCAGCTAAATTGATTTTATTGGTGTCATTTACACTTTGTGTTTCTGTCTGCGTGCGTGCGTGTATGTGTACACATGCGCGCGCTAAGAGGCCTCTTCATGTATTACTAGTGTGTATTTGTTTACAGTAGTTGCTTTATGGTTTTCAAATTTATATTGTGGTTGATTCTTAAGGAGTTCAATCCACCTGGAGAGAGCAGCAGGGAGAGTGGCAGTAATCAGGAGGATATTCTGGACAAGCCCAACCAACCTGACACAAATAACATTCCAGCTCAACAGCTAATTGACATGATGCACAGTTTCACTACAGCCCTGCATTAAAGAGTAAAGATTAGAGCTTTTTGAATTTGCCTTTTTGTCTTTCATTAGTTACTTTAACCTATAACATCTGCATACTGTGAAATTATGATTGCTAATGCAAAAAAACTTAAACTTTCAAGAGTGCTGCATTGGAGCACTTTTGCGTCCCCACCAATCTCAAAATCAAATCTACTCCCTTGCCGTACAAAACCTTTTAAAGTCCTCCAAGTTACTACTCGTTGATGAGGAAAGGGGGACCTCCTGCTAGTGTTAGCCAGCAGGCTAACAAAGGGTTGCTAATCTGGCTAGCAGTGGTGAGAAGCACCTGGCTTTGGTTTCCTCCTGGTTGGCTGCGCGGCGATCGGCGTCCACCTTTTTGGAGCTCTCCAGTTCGGCATTCACCTCTTATCGTCTTGGTGGCTAAATGCGGATTCTGGTTGGTTCGGCTCTTGGCACACGTGGCTCGGCTCCCATTTCTCAGCGGTCGGCACCCTGAAACTCACAGGGGTTTTGTCGGGCACATGGGATAAACAATGTCTTTGTTTATCAATGTTCAAGATTCACCTGGTGTCGGCAGTCTTTGGGTTCCTTGAAGTGAGTTTCTCCAGAAACTCGTGCTTTCCTCTGCTAGCCAAGTAATAGGATTGGAGGTTCTCTTTCTCATCTGATGCCCACCGCGGCCGGCAGCAGCATGCGGGAAAAGCGGGTTTGCAGAATTCAGGCAGAACAACAGGGTTTGTTTATTAATGTTCTTCAGTCACCTAATCGATCATCCGTCAGTGTTGCTCAAACGAGTCCTCGAAATCAGACGTGTCTCCTTCGACCGTGAAGGAAGGTTCTTTGAGTCTTCGGATCTGGCCTTGGTAGCCCCGGCCGGAGGCTATGTGGCTAAGAACGGGCAGCTGGGGTGGCAGTCCTATTTATAGGCTGCCCTGGTTTCCACTTCCTGTGAGGGGTAGAGCAGAGTAGCGCCACCTGATGGCTGTGTGTGTGACCCAACATCTATACATATTACAGATAGAAGGTCATTGAGGTCATTAATGAAGAGTGAGCTACCTTTGGGGGTTTGTACATAGTTATGACTAAAACATTATTTGTCTCTTTTATCTCTGTTGCAAGGTATTCGAAAGAGTGAAATGTGCCTAGAAATATTCTTTTAAAGTTTAGTGGGGTTTTTTTAAATAGTGCCCAGTCCGCCCCCTCTTCTTTGTTTCCTGATTTTAGTTAAAAAGCTATAGTTAGGAGGAGTAGCTTCTAGCATTGAGGATGTTTCATTATTTGCATATAACCAAGTTTCAGATAAAAACCTAGCCTGCTTATTCTGATTAGCAATAAAGTCATTGATTAGGAATGGACAAGGATCGGATATTTAATGATGCCAGTTTAAGATATTAATTGGTAGTCTTTAAATTCTTCTGACAGAGGATATCTATGAGATTTGACTTAAAGCGGGGGGATTTGAATTTTTTCTTCTTATTATAATAACAGGAATGCTATTTTTCTCGTCAAACCAAAAATCTTAAAGTTGCTTACATAGCCGTTTACCAAGCATTTTGTTGACATCCATTTATGAAGGGACCTGGTTCTAGAACACCGTTCGTGATTTCCCTAAGGAAATGGGCCAGATATCCAAAAGTTTTTGATACTGAGCAGATTAAGAGCTAGGAGCAGTTGTGACACGTCAGCTCTAAGAACTTCGGGCTGTCTTAGACAGATATCATAAGACCCTGAATGTATAATGAGTGTGTATATTCCTGGATGAAAAGCAAGGATAGAGGGCATCTTCTCCATATTTACTTAGCCATCATGAATTATCTGAATCTTAGCTGGGGAGGGTCTTACCTTATTATGTGGCCGATTCACACTCCTGGATTTTTCCCTTTGCTCCTGTGTGCTGCTTGGTACTGCCTTTTCATTCATAGTGGGGCTTCTTACTATCCTTTGTTTTGTTGCTGGAACTTCTTCTTCTGGCCTTGACCGGTCGCAGGGGCTGTGTCTTGCAGCGAGTCGAGGGCTGTAAATTTAAATTTTAAGGGAATTCCAGGGGGAGAGGCATCCCTTGCTTTGACTTGGAGTTTGTTTTTCTGTCTTTGTTTTTGTTGGGAACGGGCGTGGAGGTTTTTCAGAGCTTCATTTCAGAAGTGGCCAGTTCTCCTCGAAATCCGAGTTCCAGGTGACTGCTGCCTGCCACACCCTACAGAGAAGGTTGGAGAAAAAAAAAACCCACCAACAAACTCACTCACCGGCACACAGCCGAGCACACATGCAGAGTTTACATCCATAAGAAATAAAATAACCATTTTGATTTTAGCAAATGGCTGCAATGGAAAAAAAAGAGTGAAAAAAATTAAAGGGGTCTGAATATTTTCCATACCCACTGTATATGCTTCCAATTGGTAAAATCGTCAGACAGCATTGGTTCAATTTCCAGTTATGCAGAGGATAGGCAACTATATTTACCCATAAATTAATCCAATCAGTTGGGTAGATTACAAGCATGTCTTGTAGCAATAAAAACATGGATGACTCTAAAATTTCTGCTTTTAAATTCTGAGAAGACAGAAGTTGTATTCTTTGAACTAGAGGCTCTTTAAAGAAACTGCTCAATCACTTCATCTGGATGGCATTCATCCCTGGGAATAACGTAAAGAACCCCGTTGTTATTTTTTGACCAAGATGTGACTTTCATGCTTATTTGATTTCCTTCTCTCACTTCCAGAATATTAATAAAACTACTCCATAAATGTGTTACTTCAAGGCTGGACTACTGTAATTATTCTAACAGAAAATCCCCAAAATGTAAATCAGAGCCTTCAGTTGATACAAAAGGGGATTGCTTAGGGATTGCTAAGGTTGAAGTCTTCATCAATGGGACACAACTGCAAGACCTGATGCAATCTTCTTGGGATTCCTTATATATATATATATATATATATATATATTTTATTGATTAAAATATATGTATAATTGAATTGAAAATACTTGTCTTGTAAAGTGTCTTGAGATTACATCTGTTGTGAAGTAGTGCTATATAATTAAACTGATTAGTATTAAATGGAATTGAAACAGCAAAGCATGGTACCTCTGGAAAATCCAAAGAATCACAGCACAGGAGAATTATTTGAGCTTATACAAGACAACTATCAGTTACCAACTTCACAAATCTGGTTGTTCTTTGGAAAAGTGAAAACAAGAATTGCCTAAGGAAAGCTTTAAGAAATCCTAGTTGCAGATGTTATCAGCCAAGTAGGGTACAATGCAGAAGGTGTTTGGCTCAGATGACACCAAAATAAAAATTTTGGTCTGCATCCAAAAAGACACCTTAAAAAAAACAAACACTGGAGATCAATCTAAAGACATTGGGGGGATCCTTGAAGGAAAAGTGTCACAAGCTGCAAAACTAATATTTTTTGCAGCTTATGTTCATCATTTGCATTTTCCTGTTTATTAGTTGTTCTTGCTTTTCCATTAGAGTATTGTTAAATTGTTAAACAGAGAAAATAGTTGGACATAACTTGCTAATCCCAATTGAACCCCCACTCCTCAAATCTTTTTATGAACTGCTCTAAAAGGTGGCTGTTCTTCACAGTCTTTTTGAACTGCTTGGTGATCTGGGCCCATATCCCTAAAGAATGTTTATGCAAAAAGTGGCTCCTAGCGGCCAAATTCTAATAAAATTCTCAGAGTCATGCCGTTTTCTTAGAATTTCCCCTAAAAGTGACACAAAAATCCCAGTTAATGTAAAAGCTATTCCTCAAGATTCCTAGCGCTTAAAAGGGTTCCTAAGGCGAGATCTGCTAAGAGCAGGGAAGAGGACTTTTAGTAGCTTAGGAGTTCCCCTAAGCAGCTGTGTTTGTAGGATATCTGTTAACAAGCCCTCATAAATAGACCAGCCAGCAATCACAGACATTGATAAAAGCTGAGCCGTGTTACCCTCGTTAAGACGACACTGAGTTGTAATGTTGCAATTTGTACTTCATTAAGGACAGCCCCTTGAGATAGGACATCTTGTTTTCAATTGGGTCCATACGGGAGTGAAAGTACAAAATATGCCAGCTAGGATATTAATATGAGGAAATAAGACACAAATCATTATTTGAACAGGGTGTAATGAGCTTAAGTTTTCACATACTTTAGATTCTAATGTTAGGCTATAACCCCTACAGCTTACTATTAATTTTCCAGAAATTTTCTTGAATGTGAAATATTATTTATAATTACAGTCTGCATAAGATTGGAGTGTATAATTATGTTTATTGATTTGAGGGTACATCCTTTGCTCACCAAAAGTTCATTTTCATCAAACTTGTACGATCAACCAATCACGGCTATTAAAATGATGACTAATACCTAGCAACGTGGTCAACCTCACCTCCTCACTAAGATAGGATTTTCCATCCATTCCTTGCTCAGAGTTCACTGAAAATTTTCTGGAATAATTTCTAAGCTAAAACTCCTGGCAAGGATTTTTTTGGTTAGGGCGTGGTCTTGAGTTCTAAAGGCCAAAACCTGCCAGACCTTTGCATCACTTCAGTTGGCATTTCAAGGGATACAGTTTACAAACGCAAAATTAACTCGCCATGTTAACTTGCATTTTAAATACTGTTTTTAGACGGAGTTCAGCACACATTCCACTAATCTTAAAGACATCACTCATCACACTGTTGCAGCAAGGCTTGAACTTCAGTCATAGGACCAGCACAGCAGTAATTTTGCTGTAATATTACTATCAAGCTCGTCAGCACGAACACACAAATCTCACATCACAATGCCCCCTCGATGGATTCAATAGACAATTCAATCCATACATTGTCTGATCCGCTTAGACCAGGGGTCACTGGTGCCTATCTCCAGCTGTCAATGGGTGAGAGGTGGGAGAAAGTCCACAGGGGGTGATCCTGAGTCAGGACACAGGCAGAATACTGCTTTAGCAAGAACCAGTGAACTCAGAAAAAAGCGTACAAACTAGCATGCGGCAACGCTAAAAACAATGAGCAAACAGTGCTTTAACAATTACAGAAGAATCAATTAAACGATTTTACACGAGTCTAAACTTGTGTTTTAAAACCTCCAACAGAAGCCTACACCCTACCCAGACAAACTAAACGTATCCTACTGGTGATGACTTCATCCACACTGCCAGTCAGAGGCAAAAAATGAAGAGAGGAGGAACAATCTAAATGGGGCAAAGTCCGTTGAGGAACAGCAGTGCACAGCTAATTTGAACGTGTTCAAATGCAGGCAGCGACTTCAGTCCATCCGGTCTTCAGAGAGCTATCTTCGTATAGCTCAGATGCCAAGCAGACTTCCTGGCTACACAAATGGGAGGTCGGCTAGCTTGGCAAAATAATGCTCCGGCAAAAAGACCAATGAGAATACACTGAGGGCTGTTTGAGCTCTGTTGTCATCACTGGTCAAAGACCAATGAGAATGAATTGAGGGGGGTGTGACCTCTGTTGTCATCACTGGTCACTGACAAATGAGGATGAGTTGAGGGCATGCAAAACGATGCTGGAGACAGCATACAATTCATAGAAAATGAATCCCAACAAAATATATAGACTATTGTTCTGGGTTAAATAAATCCTCTGTGTAGAGTGCCATTTTCTCTTTTTCCAGTTTGCTAGTATTCTGCTTTAAAGTATACAAATCTGAATTAGGGAGCAAACTTCCTATAACTTATTACCTTCTTTTTCAAGGGGGCTACACAGTCTAACGTCAGACGCATTAAGGAAGTAGTCCTTTGAACCAGACCATCAATGTGATGGAATTGCCACCGTCCACTGTGTTGTTCTGACACACAATGGGAAGCAAGAATGGAACAGATTCTTTAAAACATTCTTACAGCATTATCTGCTATAGTTCTACTGTAATTACATTTTCTTTCAGATTTGGGAAAGTCAGGTCAAGTAAATTCAAAAGTTATCAAAATGGTCAGATAAGACTGGGTTATGTGTGAGGACTGTTACTTTCTCACACTAGGACTGGATTATAATTCAATAGCAATATCTATTGATCAATAGACGTGTGGTGCAATACAAAAAAAAGGGAATCACTGGAGAGATACGCGAAACGTACCCAGGTCGCGCTCTTAACAACACCTGTGGCTTTTAAAATATCCACCCGGTCCTTAGAAGAAAAAAACGCATTACAAAACACAACTGGGGATAGATAGATCTGCTGGTTTCAGTTCTCCGTGCCTGGACTGGGCTCTAGTGTTTTGGGCTCCGTCTAAACTGTGGAACAGGTGAGCTGCTGGTTAGCTTTAGCAGCTGAACTGAATTAGAATAAGCTTTATTGACAAATCAGACCAGAGGTTTCAGCCATTAATATACTTAAGTGTCATAAAATGTTTAAAGGATCATAAAGCATCAAGATAAACCGTTAATTGAAATTACTAAAATAACAACATTTGTGTATATTTATATATACATATGTATGCATACGTAAGGGATAATGCCCGATGAGGTGTCCATTATCAGAAAATAATGCACAATGCGGAGGCATGGACCATCCTCCGCTTTGTGTCGGACGGTTGCTTCCGCAAAGTCCATTTTATTCTGATATTGCACACCTCGAAGGGTATTATCCCGCTTATACCATGGTCACTTACGAAAAAAAGAAATATTTAGTAAATTAATAATATTTTAATGTGTTTTAGAGTTCAAATTGCGTGTTGGTGTTTTTTTTATAAGTCAAGCGCACTATTTAACAACTCTGGTGTACAGGCGTTGCCAAGTAACGTGGCCACAGTGAGCTGACCGCAGCAGTTTATCAGTGATTGAAGTGAGATGGTGGCTTTATCTTACGTTATGTAATACAAAGTATCATTTCAGAAGGCCAGTGCACTACTGACTGCTAGTGTGTGTCCAGAAGATGATGCAAAACTTTGCGATGAGTCAACTGTGAAATAACATTGAGTCTCCATTGCCATTTGAGCCAGCGCAATAATATAGAACAGTCATCAGGCAATTTCCTAGGTGTACATTATCACTTTTTAACGTACACCCTTCAGCCAATCAGAATCGAGTACTCACCCACACCGTGGTATAAATATATATATATATATCCATTTTCCAGTGTTGGGGAGCAACAGAATATATGTACCGGAGGTATGTATTTAGAATACTAATTATGAGTACCTGTATTCCGTTACAGTTACAGTTTTTAAACATGGTATTCAGAATACAGTTACTTTCGTAATACCATTGAATACTTGTGTATTTTCCACTTTCCACCTGAAAGGTTAACGTATACATTTTGGGAAATGTATCTCTGCGCTGTGTAGACTATCCCGTAATACCTCTAAATAACATGCCGCCAAAACTATAGATATCCCATGGCCGAAAACTCCCGACAATCAAACAAAAACGTAAACGTGCGTTGCCAGGTATGGATTCAGACACGAAGCTGGAGGGATTGGAACCTCAACCGCAGCCAAATAAAATGATGCAGTCAATGGCACTCTCTCACAGTTCATTTTTTTCAATTGATGCTAGATTTTATTGGAGCATTGCTGAAAAAAAACAGACTAAAGCCATGGTGGTTGAAAGGGGGGAAAAGATCTAATCTGGCAACAGTAGTCATAGAGTCGTGCCGCAATGCTTCTGATATCAACAAGATATGCAGGTTCTTGTGTGTGACGTAATCTGAGGTTTCCCTTTGGGTGGTGCTTGTGTGGAAGTTTGGGCAAGTGACCTGTTTTGTGAATGAAGAAGTTTGTTCGTGTTGATGTTCTCAGCATGTTACAAATTATACCTTTGGGTATTTAATTTTTTTTTTTATATTTCTGGGCTGTTCTTTGTTAGTGTGGAGTTATGCGGGTTGCCACAGCTGCCGGCGAACTGGTCGTTATGTCACACCAGTGGTGTCTGGTGCATGAATACCTGCCATCTCTGACTCCTGAAGACTAGGGTTCAGTTAGCTCAGTCTGGGTAGGCAGATAGCGGAGGGTTGGTTTGTTAACTGCTGGCCGTTTGCAAAGGATTGATGTGGTGGTTGTTTTTGGTACTCTGGTTAATGCTTCACTATGTCTATGGAGGAGTTTGTTAAGTCAACCTTGGTCGGATTCCTGGATCACTGTTGTAGGGATCAATTAATAAAAAATGCAAAACACTACAGAATTAGACTTGGGACATGTCAAAGTTCGTATGTTTGTTTGCTGTCTCTAAAATGATGTTTGCGCGTTGTCATTGTAATTTCATATTTATTATTTTTACTTCTACGCTGGAGAACAGTTTGAACTGAATTGCCCCTTGGGGACTAATTAAGTTTTCTACACTGTATATTCTAACAAGTCAAGTTTACTTTAAAATATTTAGGAAACCCCTTACCTTGGAAAAAGTAAGTAATACACTTAAATGTGGAGAGTATGGGGAAATCGTTACAACTGAGTGAGCTTTACTTTTATTGAAGTTGAGACTATTTAATATATCTTAGTATAGTTAAATTCAAATCAAGCTGTTACAACTTAAGTAGTTTGAGTAAGAATAACTTATTCTGCCAACATAAGTGGGCATTACTTGAAATTTGGTATGCAGAGAAGTGGTACAAGAGAGTTCCGGAGTTTGGCCCGTAGAATTTAGGGTTTGGTCATGCTCTGCAAGGTCCGCTAGCAGCATTGCACACTGGGCTGACTGAGTCAGACATGCCAATGAAAGTGATTTCTTATGTAAATGGCTTTCGTCACAAACTTTTTTTGTCAGTTCAGTTGGCAAAGAAGAATCTGTGTATGGTACAGGAGAAAATCAAGACCTATTATGACTGTCGCGCTGAGAGGTGGGTATTTGTCCCAGTTTATCAAGTGCATTGTTGCCTGTGGTTACGTCTCCTTTTCAAGTTAAGTTTGCTGGATCTTACACTAGCAGCTTTTACATAGATGTTGCGGAATGTGCATGGACAATTCCATCCTGTCTTTAACGAGAGTTGTCTTTTCAAATACAACACTTTGTGCCGGAACATTGCCTTTCGGCTGCTTTTAGATAGCAAGAAATGTACCGAAAGATGCCAAAGAATACTCTGGGGGGGGGTATGACGTAAACAGTGCGGCGGGCATTCATGTCATTTTCCCCAACAAAGTAATTTTTGCAAGAGGGCTGACGAAACATCCAAAATCCTCACAGTGCTTGTCTTTTGTGTGCAATTATGCGCACATTTGCTTAAAAAGACAAAACTGAATGGAAAATAGAAGCGAACCAAAACGAGTGTGAAACAGTCTTTGCTTTACAGTGGTCCCCTTGCTATAACACATTTCACCCTCCCTTCTCGTTGTTTTGCAGATCTTTTTATACAATTTTACAAAATTACAACATGCTTTCTTCACAGCGTACTAACATGGATAGTGTTCTGCGTCCAGATCGATTGGAGGCAATTGTCAATCTCCTCCATGTCGTGTCTCTTGCACTTGCCAAATGTATGTCATATCATAACAATCTTCTTGTCCGGAAGAAAAAAACAGCACAACTACCTTTAACTTTGTTCCTCAGTTGGAAAAAGATACCTACACGAGACCTTCAGTAGAGCAAAACGCAGCCGAGCGGGCCAGACAAAGAAAACGCGTCACATTAATAATTTTATGTCTTAAAATATAGGAAGGTTTGACCTTTGAGAGTATTTAAGAAATGTGATTAGATGTTAATGTATATCTGAAAAAAGTGTGTAAAGTGTGTGGGGAGGGGTATTACAGCCTTAAAACATATAATTGTAAAAAATGAAGATGGCTATTTTGCGGATTTCGCCTGTCGCGTGTTATTTTTAGAACTTAGCCCTGCAATCAGTTTTTCCTGCTCTCAACCCCGCCCAACATAAAGTTTTTACTTTGAAAAGTCCGCTCTTGTTACTCAAGCCGCAAAAATACCTTTAAAGGTTATCCGGACATAGTCCGGAAGGTTGCTTCCAGACTTAAAAGTAAAACAGACGAATTACTGTTTTTCATGGCTTGTTTGAAAAGGGCTACTGTGGTAAAACGTCTGTCAGAACAGGACTACCTGATTGCCACTCCTGACTGTCAGAAGCACAATCAGTTGTGTCACATTAACTTGTATTACTCGCATTATCCTCCTGAGATTATGGTGGAGGTTCATCCTGTGTGTGTCAGTGTTTCTGGTACTCACATTGAGATGTTGCCTAATATAATTGTAGTCTCTCAGATTGGGTTAGTCGGTCGGTCAGGGTTGGAGAAAGTTTGTTTTGTTTCTAAGTCTGTTCATAAACTTCTTATTTAAACCTCCAATGAGGACGACGGAATAGGGATTTAACCGCATATTCAGAAATTAGTAAAGACATTTTGTCCACACTGGCTCACCTAAAAGGAAACATAGCATCTAATATGTCGGCCCATAGGACCCGTGCCCATATATTTTACACCCTCTCTTTATGGTTATATGTTATGAAGCAGCCAATATTTTTCAATCATTGCGCATAATTTTTTAACAATATTTTGATAGATATTTCCAGAGATTAATAATAAAAACTACACACTGTTTACTGTGGTAAAAATATATATGCATATATATATATATATATAAACAGCTGTCTCAGTAGAATGTTTTCTAAAACCAATTGCAACCTGTTCAATGTATATGGACCATTAAGATGATCCAAAATTTCTTCTGCTACTATTTTTCCATGACTTTAGAGACTGCTGGTCTGTATGCTTATCGGTCTGTAGTTGCTAGTTATTGCAGACGGGACTTAAAAACTTGTGTAATGAATGACACTTCCAGAGTTCAGGGAGGGATCTTTTGTATATGGATCTGCAGTGGTCCCCCATATTACAGGGGTCCATCCATCCATCTATCTTCTTCCGCTTTATCCGAGGTTGGGTCGCGGGGGCAGTAGCCTAAGCAGAGAGACCCAGACTTCCCTCTCACCGGCCACTTGGGCCAGCTCCTCGGGAGGAATCCCGAGGCGTTCCCAGGCCAGCCAGGAGACATAGTCCCTCCAACGAGTCCTGGGTCTTCCCCTGGGCCTTGTCCCGGTGGGACGTGCCCGGAAAACCTAGCCAGGGAGGCGTCCAAGAGGCAACCTGACCAGATGCCCGAGCCACCTCCACTGGCTCCTCTCGATGTTGAGGAGCAGCGACTCTACTCCGAGCCCCCTCCGGATGACCGAGCTTCTCACCCTATCTCTAAGGGAGAGCCCAGCCACTCTGCGGAGGAAACTCATTTCAGCCGCCTGTATCCGTGATCTTGTTCTTTCGGTCACCACTGTTGAATTAAATAATTATCATAATTAATTCAATGCATGTTCAAGCAGAGACAAAATGGAGCCAATTTCCAGTTTAACATTTATTTTGAACAGATTAACAAATTGCAGTTTTACAGAGGAAGTTGCCCCCATAATTCCCCTGTGGTCCAGATTTAAAGAAATCTGACAATTAAATGATCTTCATTTCACAGCTTTATAGAAAACCGGGCCTCTAGGCGTTTCTACTCCCTCCAATCAGAACATTTCCATACAGTGTCTTAGCCATTATTGGCTTTCAGAAAATTATACAGTCATATGGGTGAGACGTCTTTTCTTAAAAGCTCATTCTGAGTTTTATGGTTTTATGGCAACACACTAAATCTACAGACATCCTGTTTTTTCAGCTTGCAATAAAACTTACCCCAGAGTTTTATGACTTAAAAGCTTACCCCCATAAACAATAGTGACAGACATATATTTTACAACCATGCAAACTATATAAACAGACTTTTACCTTCTGAATAATAAAAGTTTAAACCCTATGCAGAATAACACCACAATTCCCTCTTTTCAATTTTTTTTGAAAATAGATTGATATCTTCTCTGTACTCTCCTTCAAGGTAAGTGTTTAGAACTTAAGATCAAAACCTGTAAAGCATTTTGAGAATGCAAGAAATCAAATCCAAGAAATTTCATAAATTCACCCTCTTTTGGCATTATACAAAAAATTATTTTAACAATTCCCAAAAACTAATTCAAAAACCCAAAAATGTATAAGAATGTCTTACATGTGAAGAGATAATTAAATCTGACTTGAAACATGTTGATACTTGTGGAAGAAGCTTAGAAAATCCATGAACAAATACATTCTTACTATGTTATATTCTGAAATAAATCAAACTTAAAGTGTTAAGAAACCTGTGAAATAGAAGGTATTAAGAACCCTTTATAAATGTAATCCTCGAGTCTATTTAGTCTTTCCTCTAGTAGACCCTTTTGTTTTATTAATGCAAACCTTAATACAACCTTAAAGACAACTGGAAATTAAGAAATAAAATTAACTGATTAAAATTCTTTCAGAAACCCTCTTAGGCAATATCAACAATTCTGCACTTGTGAATAAAATAGTTAATCAAATAGTTAAACAACCTGTAAAATGCAAAAAATCATTAATAAATGTTCAGTCTTTATATTTGTATTCTGTTCCTCTTTCTTCACTCTCATTATAGCCCCCCCCATGGCTCCTGGCAGCTGGAGAGCGATGTATAGAGCTGATCAGTGTGGAGGGCTCCTATTTTTTAGTGTTCCAGTTTTACTCCCATATATGCAGATAACCACTCTCTGAAATGCCAATTACTTCATTGATTGAGCATTTCCCCCAATATACACAAATCCACAGACAGGCCCCGCTTCCCATAGCTTACCCCACCGATGTGGGGTGGTCAAAACCTGCTGTGCAGCTGATTGGTGAGTTGTGATCTTCTTCTGTAGATCCCTCTTTGAGATGGCAATTTCAAATTGCCCATCTCATTCATTGGCACATAGATCACACTGGATGAGTAATATCACCACCCAAACAACCTTCTGGGTGAGCTAGGCTCCGCCGCCTGTGGCCCCAGCTTCCGATTCAGCTTGGTCAAAACCTTCTTGACCCTCTTTAGGCAGATTCCTGCTGATCCTGACCAGGTTCGTCGTTGGCGTGGAGCTGCACTTTGTGTGTGTTCCCAGCTGTCATCTGGAACTGGCTGAACCACTGGACTCCTCACTGGACTCCTTTCCTAAAAACTAAACCAAAACACCTCCCTCATTAATGGATTTAAAAGCAAGAGCAGGCTCAAGAGTTTACTTTTTGTCTACAGTTCAACTGATTACTATCCATTTGCTTGTTCACCCAAATTGATTCCTACATTTACTTATTTTATTTATCAAGTTTAAGACACTTATGTCTGTTCCATTACAATATATCCTTTCTTAAATTCAGTACATCCCTGTAGATGAAAACGTAAAAATAAGAAAAAAAAAAATTTCTCTCTCACCAGCCAGCAACCCCCTGCTATCGGCCCAATTTTTCCTTCCAAATTTTGTTCCCGGTAAATGGTGGTATTTTACCTGGAGATAATCCTGGGGAAGACAAGGGGGTATCAAAGTTCGAGGAACCTCGGCCACCTTCGATCAGACAAACAGAAACTCTTGTGGTTAATTCAGCAACAGTGACATTGAATCAACAGTCTTTGATCATCACTTCTTCAGCAGAAACTGTCCATCTCACGCCAGCCAAGTGGATTCACACATATTGTCCTTGAAAGTTCAGCTCAGCATGAGGAAACGTGCTCCTTTGAGGGTGTCCTCCAGTTCACCCCTGAAAATATACAGTCACTGGTGCCCCCCTGTGTGGGAGCAGAGCACAAGAGAGTCGTAATTCTGCGCTGGTCGTATAGATGTTTCTTTCTTTGGCAGTTACGGCGGGCGCCTGGCACTATCCGTCATCAGCCCACGCACCCCCACCCATCTTATCTCCCCAGGAACATAAATTACATCTCAAGAATGTTATCTGAGGGGTTCTCTGTTGCGGGATGAGAAAAAGAGAAAAAATATATAATTAGAGGAAGAAAAAAAAAGACAGACAGAGAGTCGATCCTCTCAGCCTATTCAAATCAAGTTTTATTTAGACTTTTTATTTTCATATTCATTAGTCTCCTTCCTTGAATGCTGAATTTAAATATCTTCCACACTCAGACTGCCTATGTGGGCTCTATTTTAATTTTACTTCAATCAGTTATACTAGTAATAATTTCTTCAGTATTAATTCTGGTAAAAATATACTAATTAATAGGTTTGCTCTCTCCACCAGGAATGATAATTAATCCCTACATGTCTAATTAAACTGTTGTTCTAATTCTTCCCCTGCTTATTTTAATTAATGATTCCTTCATTTTTCATCCAATTTATATTCTATACTTTATCAATGCAATGCCTTTCTCTATTTTGTCAATTTGATAAATGTCTCTTCCATCTCATGTGTAAATTAAACATTTATAAAGATTGACCATCGCAATATTTTATCAACACACTTAGTTCTCAGAAAAATAAAATTAAATCAAAAAAACAAAAAAAAAACAAAAAGGCTGGATTTTTCTATTAGATATTGCTAAAGCACCACTAAAACATTGCAATAACAAAAATAAAGTCAATAACCATCTGCAAAGATCCAGTCTCCAAACTCCCCATCACTTAAGTGTACTGGACCTCTATCAAGCTGGCTAAGACAAAAAATATCAACATTAAAAACATCAAATGTTTAAAACAAAATCAGAGAACAGTACTGACTGATAAACACAACATAGTTTACAAAAACAGTCTTCAGTTTGCTATACTTCAAATTCTATCCATATTTCTAAAGAAAAATCCAAGATTTAAATCACTGACAAAACAGCTTCCCTATAAATATTGCCAAACCTAAAGTACTTTTTTTTTTTAACACAAGCCAATATAAATTCAAAGTACTTTTGCTTATATGATTCCTCTTTAAACAAACCCAAATGTGCTCACTTGCCCAAATATTCTTGATTGAAAAAAATGAAAACATTTCATACTTCAAAAACATCTGTCCGATTCTGTGAAGTGAATTGAACATAGTCAAAGTGATTTTTGCAACTAAAACTCCTCTTAAATTTTTGTAGGATACATAGTAGTCTAATTCCCCTTAGCAGTCAAACAAAACAAAAAATTCAATAAAGGAGGTTCAAGAGATGAGATTTCTCTAAACAAAAACTAGTCGCATTAAAATAAAAAATAAAAAATAAAAACCAGCATTTTTTCAGTATCCCTCTTTTCCTCTCAGGCTTCTTTTTTTTCTTTTCTCCAATGATAAACACCAAATTAAATTGAAGCTTCTAGAGATGTCAAATACATTACCACTGAATCATGTTTTCTTTAATCCAGCTTCCCAAATTAACATTTTTCCAAAGTTCTAATTAATAAGCAGACCGCAGTTCAGAAATCTGGGTCAGAATCCAAGTCGAACCAAATATATAAATATTGAGAGAGAAAAAAAAAATAAATAAATAAAAAAATAAAAATAAAAATAAGAAAAAATAAAGAAAATAAAATCAAAAAAATCTAAATAAATTGTCAGTTACAGAGTCCCCACTAATCAAATGATATATTATGCCATTATTCTAGGATAAGAACTGTTCCAAATGTTTTAGGACCTGTAAATTTACTCTCAGCATCAAATAAACTAGCTAACAATCAACAAAGAACATCTGAAAGATTAATCTTAAACTTCAAAACTAAAACCGATTCTTATTTGTCAAAACAAAATGTGTATTCAAATATATGGTACAAATTATTTCAATGTAGCTGCTCCAATCACATTTTGCCTCTACACGATCAGAATAAATGAATTTAGAATTTACTTCTTACTTCCAAATTAAACCATCATTTCGATCACCGTGATATTCATTACTTTCAATCCTTAGACCAATTCAAATTTATCCCCAGCCTGTTTAAAACAAACTGATTACTTAAAAATGACTCTGTGTTTTAATGTTTTCTTTTTTTCAAACTCAAACATTCAAAGATGAAATAAAAAATTAAAACTTCACCAAGTCAGAATCGACTCATGAGTAACTGTTCTCAGCCATTTGCGTTTAATTATAACATGCATAATTGCTCCCCTCATGTAATCAATCGAGCCTTCTCAGGCTAAAGCAGTTAACCAAATACAGCATGTACTTCTTAATCTTTAATCTCCGTACCATAACAGTTCAGTTAAACATGAAACACCTTAAATTGCCCTTCGTAGAAAATGTGCTAAAACATTGCCGAAAAAGAGTTGCAACCAAAATTTATCTGACCAGTTATCTTAAGGCCGTTTTACATCCTACTCAACCAGAAAAAGTTAACAAAAATCCAAATAAGTTTAAGTCTTAACAAGGCAATCGTCTGCAGGAGTCTGTAATCACTTTCTATCCAAAATCAACTTTTAGCTTGCTACACACAGAACATGCAGTTAGTTTCAACCACAAACACATGACACACAAAAGCCACCACCGCTAGCATAGCATAGCAGCCTACCTCCACGTGCTACCGTTAGCTTTCTTTGTGAAACGAAACGATAAACAGTAGAAAACGTACGGCGAAAACACTCCAGAACATCGCAACACACACTTTAGAAGATGACTTACCGCAATACCAGGACTTAATCCGCACAAGTTATACCACGTCACCAAACTTTAATTCGGCATGAACAAAAAATCTCCTGTTCTTCCCTCGCGGACTGAAACATATATGTTTCCTAACAGCCGTTCCGCACAGAAAACACCGAACCAACTACGTCCGTTACAGCCCAAAACCATTAACAAAAAACACAACATTATAAGCGGTGACTTTTAGACCGTATTATTTTCTCGCGGAGGTTTACACCAATCTGTTATAAGTTCCGTAGTCCGCTTTGAGAAATTTCCTGGCGCCGGCCTACAGAAAACCACTCAAAAGACTCGAACAGATGGCAGAAAACCGCCTACTACCACTAATTTATTTATCAAAACATATAGTCAAAGCTGTCGTATGTTAGCCATGCTATCAAGCAAAAACTCACACAGAATTAGCTCCGCCATAGCACCTAGCTTAGGGCGGCCACCCTGATGGCCTGTCGTAAATGTTCACAACTCATTCTTATAGATTTTTAATTACAGTTATCCATCATATTCAGTTAGATATTCATTTATCTATTTTAATTTATTTATTATACTCAAGTTCATTATTTATACTATAACATTTTAACACAAAACGCAACATCACCAGCACGTCTCGCAAAGGGCCTGCGTACAAAAACATCTCACACACACACATAGACACACCCTTGTACAAGCAGAAATCTAATCTAATTTGTGGGCGACTGTGGCTCAGTGGTAGAGTAGTTGGCTTGCAATCGGAGGTAGGTTCGATTCCAGCTTCCTCCAGTCACATGTCAATGTGCCCCTGGGCAAGGCACTTAACCCCCAAATTCTAGATTGTCCTACCGAGCCATGTTTGGTGTCGGTGTATGAATGCGAGTGTGAATGGGTGAATGTGGCTTCAATGTAAAGCGCTTTGAGTGGTCACTAAGACTAGAAAAGCGCTATATAAGTTCAGTCCATTTACCATTTACCATTTAAACACTAACCTCATCGGACCTCTTCCAAAAATGCCGGACCATTTTCGCAATTCCAATTCGTGGTGCTCAGCCACGCGTTTGGAAGTAAACGCAGCCCCTCTCCCAGGTAATCCGTTAGAGTTAACAGAGGGCGACCCAGGCCCTTCTGTAATCTTTTTTTGATTGCCAGCCTGGGAGCTCCCAAATAGCGTCCTGTCTGGGCAGAGTGGCCAACCCGTCGAGTTCCGATCCGCACCGTGGGTCCGAGTTTGAGTCGTTGAAGAGATCGGTCCATCTGCTCCACTGTCCGCCCCGGAGAACAGGCAGCCCCCACTGGGCCCGCAGAGTAAGAAACTCCATCTCCCAGCAGGCACCGGTGTTTCTCTACGGAGCGTAAAGAAGGACTCAATCCTGCTCAGAACAGAGAAACAGACAGCCCATCAGGCTCAACACTCCGGGCTTGCAATAGTCAATCTGCTCAAAACAAAAAAAACATATTTAACTTGCATGACAACATTACCCAATGTTAGATTAACCAATCAATAGAATTAAAAAACTACGCAACTCTGCGCAAATTGTCAATAGAGCAAATACATGTCCGTTAATTAACTTAAAAAATATAACTGGAGCCTGGTCCAAAACCCTGCAGACAGTCGAGGTCACCATTTGTTGAATTAAATAATTATCATACTCAATTCAATGCATGTTCAAGCAGAGACAAAATGGAGCCAATTTCCAGTTTAACATTTATTTTGAACAGATTAACAAATTGCAGTTTTACAGAGGAATTTGCCCCCGTCGTTCCCCTGTGGTCCAGATTTAAAGAAATCTGAACAATTAAATGATCTTCATTTCACAGCTTTATAGAAAACCGGGCCTCTAGGCGTTTCTAATCTCTCCAATCAGAACATTTCCATACAGTGTCTTAGCCCTTATTGGCTGTCAGAAAATTATACAGTCATATGGGTGAGACGTCTTTTCTTAAAGCTCATTCTGAGTTTTATGGTTTTATGGCAACACACTAAATCTACAGACATCCTGTTTTTCAGCTTGCAATAAAACTCACCCCAGAGTTTTATGACTTAAAAGCTTACCCCCATAAACAATAGTGACAGACCCATTTTTACAACCATGCAAACTATATAAACAGTCTTTTACCTTCTGAATAATAAAAGTTTAAACCCTATGCAGAATAACACCACACCACCCAAAGTTCGTGACCATAGATGAGGGTAGGAACGTAGATCGACCAGTAAATCGAGAGCCTTGCATTTTGGATCAGCTATCTCTTTACCACGACAGACCGGTACAGCGCCCGCATAACTGCCGGCGCTTTACCAATCAGCCTATTGATCTCCCGCTCCATTTTTTCTTCATTCGTGAACAAGACCTCCAGATACTTCAACTCCTCCACTGTAGGAAGGACCCCATCCCCGACCCGAAGAAGGCAACCTACTTTTTTCCGGCTCAAGACCATGGTCACGGATTGGGAGGTGCTGATCCTCATCCCAGCCGCTTCACACTCGGCTGCGAACTGCTCCAGCAAAAGCTGTAGATCATGTTCAGATGCAGCCAAAAGGACTACATCATCTGCGAAAAGCAGCGACCCGATCCTGAGGTCACCAAAACGGACCCCCTCAACACCTTAGGTGCGCTTAGAAATCCTGTCCTTAAATGTTATGAACAGGATCGTTGACAAAGGCAGCCTTGGCGGAGTCCAACTCTCACTGGAAACGAGTCCGACTTACTACCGGCAATGCGAACCAGACACTGACACCGGTCATACAGGGACCTAACAGCCAGGAGTATGGGGTACCCCCTATAGTTGGAACACACTCTGTCGTCTCCCTTTTTAAAGAGGGGGACCGCCAATCCAAGGGAACTGCCCCCGATGTCCACACAATATTAACCAACACAGCCCTGCAACATCCAGAGCCTTAAGGAACTCCGGGCGAATCTCATCCACCCCTGGAGCCTTGCCGCCAAGGAGCTTTTGAACAACCTCAGTGACCTCAGCACCAGAGATTGGAGAGCACGTCCCAAATTCCCCAGAGTCTGCTTCCAAACAGGAAGGCATGTCGGTGGGATTGAGGAGGTCTTCGAAGTATTCCATCCACCGACCCAAAACGTCCCACGTCGAGGTCAGCAGCACACCACCCCCGATATAAACAGTGTTGGTGGCAGACCTCAGGCGCCGGATGGTGGACCAGAATCGCTTCGACGCCACACAGAAGTCGTTCTCCATGGTCTTTCCAAACTCCTCCCACGCACGAGTTTTTGCCTCAGCAACCATCCGAGCCGCACTCCGCTTGGCCTGTCGGTACCTATCAGCTGCTTCCGGTGTCCTGCAGGCCAGAAAGGCCCAATAGGACTCCTTCTTCAGCCTGAGCATCCCTCACCGCCGGTGTACACCAGCGGGTTCGAGGGTTGCATCTGCGACAGGCACCGAACACCTTGCGGCCAAAACTATGGTCAGCCGCTTCGACAATGGAGGCACGGAACATGGCCCACTCGGACTCGATTTCCCCCGCCTCCCCCGGGATGTGTTCGAAGTTCTGCCGGAGGTGAGAGTAGAAACTCCTTCTGACAGGGGACTCTGCCAGACGTTCCCAGCAGACCCTCACAGCGCGTTTGGGCCTGCCAGGCCTGTCCTGCGTCCTCTCCCACCACCGGAGCCGACTCACCACCAGGTAGTGATCGGTGGATAGCACCGCCCCTCTCTTCACCCGAGTGTCCAAAACATGCGGCCGCAGATCAGATGAAACGACAACCAAGTCGATCATCGAGCTGCGGCCTAAGGTATCCTGGTGTCAAGTGCACACATGAACACCCTTATGCTTGAACATAGTGTTCGTTATGGACAATCCGTGGCGACAGAAGTCCAAAAACAAAATATTGCTCGGGTTCTGATCGGGGGGGTTATGTTCTAAAAATGACCTTCAATAGGCAAACTCCCTTAAGTAGTCATCTCTGTTTTTTTATCTTATTACATATGCTTAAAGGCTTTCAGACATACATTTACTCATAGTTCTCACTAGTTTTAATTCTCTCAAAGTTCAAACTTTCATTGATTTTTAACCATAACATTGCTTCTTTTTCCACTGGAAGTCTTGGAGCAGGTGTAATGACAGCCATACAATATGGATATTTGGCTGTGACACTATGCACAAATTAAGAGGGTGTGTCAGTATTTACTGCCATCGGTGAGGGCTATTCTATCTTGGGCCAGTTGCTTGAAGTCAGTTCTTTAACTGAGTCTATAAAGTAATTGTCAAAAATTGCTGCAATGTCCCTTGGCTTATTTATGACTTTCTCCTCTACCTGTAGTTCCCTAATTTGGGGCGATCATGGAGGTTTTACGAGTTTTGCTTGTTATCAGAGGATTGCTGGTTTAAGCCCCAACCCTGACTCTCTTGGTCGTTGTGTTCTTGGTCAAGTCACTTCACCCATTGCCTATTAGTGGTGGTTAGAGGGCCCAGTGTCTTCCTGAAGACTCACCTCCGTCTGTGTCCCAGGGCAGCTATAGCTACAACGTATCAGTGTATTAATGGGTGAATGACTGAATGTAGTGTGAAGTGCTTTGGGGTCTGTAGGGACTAAGTAAAGCACTATACAGGCCATTTACCATTTAATTTTTCTCTGCACCGACTTCCGCCTACGTCATGGCCGAGACCGACAGGAAAATTTCCAGCTCCAAGTGACCCACGGAAAATAGCCGATTTAAAGAGAAATAAACGATAAATGAATATGAGATTGCAAGACAAGTGTAGCAATGAGTTCGACCCGGAAAACAACGGGAAAGAATGCAAAAGGAGGGAGAAATGACGAGGGTAAAGGGGGGACGAAGCAGTTAACACTAGCTGAAGCCACGCCATTCAAAAAAAAAATGGGGAGACTAATGCTATCCCCACGTCGGAGATGCTAACGGAGATACGTAAGCTACGAAAAGAGAATTACGAATCCTTTAACGACCTGAAATTCTCACTCACGAGGCTTGAAACCACAATGAATGAGTTAAAACACCGGACTGAGAGACTAGACAAAAGACTGACGGAGGCCGAAGAGCGAGTGAGTGCTACGGAGGACGGACAGATTCAACATGGCAGGGCCTTGAGTTATCTGCTAAGAAGAGAGGCCAACTTCGCTGTGAAATGCGATGATTTAGAGAACAGAATAAGAAGAAATAACATTCGGCATTTGTCGAATGTTATTATCGAACGCGGTCGATTATATTTTACTTTCTGGATTTCATGGTAAAACAAAGCATGCTGCAACAAGCGTAGAAGCAACGAGATTTGCAATGCCAAGGGCATAAGGTCTATTTTGATCAGGATTATTCAGCTGAGGTGCAGAGGAAAAGGAAGAAGGTGCGAGAGGTGAGAAAGAAGCTAAAAGAGAAGAACATCAAAGCCCAGTCTCCATACCCGGCACAACTAAGACTTTTTCTGGTCTCTGGCGTCAAACAATTCCCTTCACTGCTGGAGGCGCAACCAAAAAAAAAGAGCCTGGGCGTGCAGATAGAGATGGAGGACTGGGACGTACTGGAGAGGGAGCTGGCCCGGGAAGGATGGACTACCCAAGGTGGATGGCAGTGGCAGAAGCAGCAACAAAATCCAGCAGATATCCTGGGCCGAATTAATGAAGATGACTGAGAACCGAGGCGGTCAGAGTATGTCGGACCATTAGAAGGTAAAATGATGGCAGAACTAGATATATAAAGATCCAATTGAAGAAAAGTAAAATAATATTTTTCGTTGTGTATGGAAAGTGGGCAGGTTTTATCGGCTAAGAATGGATAAATAAATATAGTTCGAGAGGGGAGTATTTGGGGAAGAGGGGTTCAGACTATCGATTCTGATGAACGCTCAGCTAACTCTGCAACTCAGACACAAACCAGGGATTTCCTGGAGGACTGTTGCAACCGGACTTAGTGCTATGAGCCCAGAGAGCTACGGCTCTCCACCCATTGGCCATCGGGAGTCGGAGGCCTCTACTGTTCCTAACCAGTTGTTCTTTTTTCAGGGGCCAACTATGGGTGTTTTGGAAGTCTACAATGTTCTTTGTACATTTGTTTTTTTGTGTGGTGTTAATGGTCAGCGACTCATAGTGAAAGTCCCTTGTGTGTACCTCGGTTTTACTGTATTCCCTGATGAATCCCCTAAATGTTATAATATAAATGGATTAACCACCCTATAAAGAGGAAAAAAGTCTTGTCACAGCTAAAAACTTTCAAGTGTTTAATTGCATTATTGCAGGAAACTCACTTAAATGACAAAGAGCATAAGAAACTAAAGAGAGGCTGGGTGGGCCATGTTTTCAGTTCCGCCTGTGTAGAGGGAGGTAAAAGAGGAGTAGCGATTTTCTGTCACAAAACTCTGGGGCTTTCAGTTGATAAGATTTATGTGGACAAAAATAGCCGCCATATTATGATAGTAGGAAAAATAGGAGATATTAAAGTAACAATTCAAAATCTATATGCACCAAACGAAGATGGTGCAGGATTCTTCAAAGAAATTTTGGATATATTAACTATGCATGCGGATGGATTTCTAATAGTAGGAGGGGATTTCAACTGTGTGGTGAACCAGAAATTAGATAAACAAACATTAGAACAGGGACAGAGGTCAAGGAAATCAAGAGTTTTAAGTAATATGGTGGCGGAATTAGGATTAATTGATGTGTGGCGCCGAATGCACCGAAAGGATAGGGATTACTCTTTCTTCTCAAAGGTGCATAAGAGCTACTCTAGATTAGATATGTTTTATTTGATGAAAAAGGACTTTTATACTGTTTTGGATTGTCACATAAAACCTATAACGATATCAAATCATGCCCCTGTATTTATGTCAGTACTATTAGAAAAAGATAAGAGAATTAAAACCTGAAGGTTAAACGCATCACTCCTGAATGAGCCGGGGGTAGTTCAAAATATAAAGCAAGAATGGAAGGAGTACATGGAATATAATGACAAAGGGGAAGTGTCGGATTCAACCTTATGGGTTTTGAGGGGAAAGATTATTGCACTCTCATTTAAAAATAAAAGGGAGAGAGGGAACAAACAAGTGAGATTAAAGAAAAAGATAGCCGAATTACAGATGGATCATGAGAGGACTAATAACGACGGTGTCTTGAAATCCCTCGTATTAAATAGACAAGCTCTTAATGAATTACTGACACATAAAGCAGAAGGGGCGCTCCGGTTTGCCAAACAGAGGTATTATGAGTCAGGAAACAGGGCCAGCAGATTCCTGGAAAAAAATAAGTTATTAAAGAAAATTAAATCACTCAAGCTAACAGATAATGAAGGAAAAATTATGGTGGAACCAATCACAAGTAAGGAAATAGAATACACAATTAATATCAAAAAAATAACAAGTCACCTGGAGTGAACGGTTACCCTGGGGAATTTGATAAACATTTCAAGGACGAGGTGGTTCCTGTTTTGCAGAGGGTCTTTAACCATGCACTGACCAAAAATGACCCACCAAAGTCCTGGTCACAGGTGATAATATCCGTCATTCCTAAGGAGAGCAAAGATCCCTCCATTTGCTCCTCTTACAGACCGATTAGTTTGCTGTGCTGTGATGTAAAATTCTTTCAACAATATTGGCAAAAAGAATACAAAAATTTATTAAACATATAATCCAGCCAGATCAAACAGGTTTCATCCCAGGTGGTCTGGGGATAAATAACATAAGAAGGACATTAAACATTTTTTCTGCGGCAAAACAGAAACAGGAACCCTCAATGCTTGGTTGGATTGGGTTTATCTGGAAAGCACACTGGACAAAATGGGTTTCCACGCTGATTTTGTTGACTGGTTTAGAGTTCTGTACACAGGTCCATTTGCTCCTCTTACAGACCAATTAGTTTGCTGTGCTGTGATGTAAAATTCTTTCAACAATATTGGCAAAAAGAATACAAAAATGTATTAAACATATAATCCAGCCAGATCAAACAGGTTTCATCCCAGGTTGTCTGGGGATAAATAACATAAGAAGGACATTAAACATTATTTCTGCGGCAAAACAGAAACAGGAACCCTCAATGCTTGGTTGGATTGGGTTTATCTGGAAAGCACACTGGACAAAATGGGTTTCCACGCTGATTTTGTTGACTGGTTTAGAGTTCTGTACACAGGTCCCACATCAAAAGTACGAGTATGTCACGCGTTTGTGCTGCAAGGAGGACGAAGGACCCAGGCGCAGAAGTAGAGTTCCAGGTGAGGTGATATGTATTGGTGCAGCAAAACGGAGACACAACATAAACTTAGTACACAACAATGATCCAGCGAGGACTGAAGCGCTCCCTGGATCTTAAATAAGGGGAGACAAGGAGGAAGGTGAAGACACTCAGGGAACATCGGTGCAAACAATAGGAAGTCAGGACGACACAGGTGCAGGTGATGATGGAGGAGTGAGAGGAGCTGAGTGGCCAGAGTCTCCGTGGGTATGCTCCTGGAGGTTGGCGTCCCCTTATGGGACGGGAATCGGGCGGCCAGCCCGGGTGGACTCCTCTGGCTGGACGAAAGACTGGCGGAATCCCCTGGCGGGACGTGAGTCGGGCGGACGGCCCGAATGGTGTCCTCTGGCTGGACGAAAGACTGGTTGACGTCCCCTTATGGGACGTGAGTCGGGTGGACGGCCCGAATGGCTTGCTCTGGCTGGACGAAAGACGGGCGGACATCCCCTTACGGGACGGGATACGGGTGAACGGCCCGGTGGTCCTCTCCTGGGGACCGAGAGGTCTAGTGGTAAGCTGAACGGCAGTCCCTCGGCGGGACGGGAGACGGGCGGACGGCCCGGCACTCCTCTCCTGGGGACCTGGAGGTCCAGTGGGAAACTGGACAGACATCCCTTGACGGGACAAGAGACAGGCGCACGGCCTGGTGGTCCTCTCTTGGGGACCTGTAGGTCCAGCGGGAAGCTGGACGGATGTCCCTTGACAGGACGGGAGACGGGCGGATTACCCGGCGGTCTTCTCCTGCGGACGAGGCAGCAGCGGGGAAGCTTGGCTGGTCATCGGCGGAGAGAGAGGGACCTGGTTGGTTCCCACTGACGGGAACGAAGGAACTGGGCCATTGAAGCTGGGCCTATCCAGCAGCTCTGGCGGCGTCCAATCCAGTTGCTCTGGCGGCGGCGGCGGCAAATCCAACAGCTCTGGCGGTGGCAGCGGTCAATCCAGCAGCTCTGGCGGCTGCACCGGCAAATCCAGCCGCTCTGTTGGCTCTGGGAGCGGAGACTGAAGGAGCTCTGCTGGCTCTGGGAGCTGAGACTGAAGGAGCTCTGATGGCTCTGGGAGCAGAGACTGGAGGAGCTCTGATGGCTCTGGGAGCAGAGACTGGAGGAGCTCTGCTGGCTCTGGGAGCAGAGACTGAAGGGGCTCTGCTGGATCTAGGAGCAGAGACTGGAGGGTTTTTGCTGCCTCTGGGAGCAGAGACTGAAGGAGGGAGAAGGTGGAACAGGAGGGAGAAGGTGGAACAGGATGAAGCAGACGCCAACTTCGGGGCCGAACAGGCTGATACAGACGCTAACTTCGGTGCCGAACAGGCTAAAGCAGCCGCCAACTTTGGCAATCCGGAAACCGCTCCTTCCCGTCCGCGCCGCCGTCTGCGACGAGATGGTGGAGGAGTCTCTAGCCTTCGGCTGCGTGGCTGAGATGGCCGCTCATGCCTGTGTGGACTGGTTCCGGGAGCACAGTATGCGAGCTGAGAGCCGACAAGCGAGGACTGCTGCTCTACATACTGCTCCTCATTGTCCTCCCAGTCTGACCAGTAACAGGGAGGATATTCCGGCGCAGTTTTGTGGCGTCCGTGTCGCATATTGCGGCGAGGAGCTGGATCCCCTGTGGAGCAGGGGTAGTCGAACTTGTCCCCATAAAAAAACTCAAACAGTTCGTCCTCGCTGATATAAACGGGACCCAGTCCTGCGGTGGCAGAAGACGGTAGTGTCGTAGCCGCAGCTCGGCGGTTAACAGGAGCCCTTGGTGAAGCAGCCGGAAAGGCTGCGAAGGCAGCAGGAGAGAGGATCGGTGGCGCGTGGAGCATGGAGCCTGAGCCGACGTTGGTGGATGCTGATCTCCTCCCCATAAAGGAGAACTCCTCCTCGGCTGTCTACATGAGAACGTCCGCTGCGTCCTCCAGGTCCAGCACGTCATGGGAACTGAGGCTGGTGAAGAAGCGAGGAAGAGTCTCGATAATAAAGTCCTCAGCTGCGGTCTGGCGAGCTGAGGCACCAAGCCGCAGATGTCATCCAGGCAAGACCAGAGGCTTTGCAGTAGATCGGGATCTGAGGCTTCTGCTGGGTCCATCTTTTGCTGGATCATTCTGTCACGCGTTTGTGCTGCAAGGAGGACGAAGGACCGGGCGCAGAGTTCCAGGTGAGGTGATATTTATTGGTGCAGCCAAACGGAGAGACAACATACACTTGGCCGTTTTCACATGTGTGGCCGTACCAGAACACGGCCAGAGGAAATGCTAATTTTTTCTGTTCACATGTCACGGATCTCTGCCCGTATTGGGATCCAGTCTTTTACTACAAATAAACAGCAGGTGGCGGCATACAAATAAGTCTTAGTTCTCCAACAAACAAGGGAGTGAGAAGTACCGACGTCATAAAACGAGCGACAGCCTAGAATGTAAACAAACTGGTCTACTGGTCAGCTGCTACCTGAAGCCATCTACAGGGTGAGTGTTGTAGTAAACCCGCCGTTTTGTAACCTGCTGTGTTGCTGTGGGATGCTTGAATCGCGTTGTTTTGGTATTTGTATGGTCGCGAGGTGATTCTGTAATTTCGGCCGGCGGTGTCGTCATTTCCGCATGGAGCGCGTCTATTGTCTTGAGTACGGCCAGAGTACGGGTTGTGTTCACATGATACGTGGCCGCTCGTACCTGGACTCGGATACTACCTCCAAGGCAGGTCTCTCTGGCCGTATTCTGGCACGGTACAGTCTGTGTTCACATGGTACGAAATAAGTGGATTTTGACCAAATACCGTACCCGAGTACGGACTCCCGTACCATGTGAAAGCGCCCTTTGTACACAAAAATGATCCAGCGAGGACTGAAGCGCTCGCTGGATCTTAAATAAGGGGAGACAAGGAGGAACAGGTGAAGACACTCAGGGAACACAGGTGCAAACAATAGGAAGTCAGGACGACACAGGTGCAGGTGATGATGGAGGAGTGAAAGGAGCTGAGTGCATTGTGCAGCATGACAGAGTAGGGGGGCACCTCTCTGGATCCTTCTGCTTGAGGAGGGGGACCCAGCAGGGGTGTCCGCTCTCACCTCTGTTATTTGCAATTAGCATAGAACCCCTTGTGGAAATGATACGACACAAGGCAACAACTTTACGCGGATGATGTGATATTGTACTTAACTAATCCTCTGGCCTCTGTCCCTGTGCTCCTAGACTGCTTGGAGGAATTTGGATCAGCGTCAGGCTATAAGGTTGTAATGGCATTTAAGACTCTTAATAAAGATGAGAGAGATTCCTTTAAGAGTTTGGAGGTTTTAATAAAAGTTGAATTGATCATACAGGAGAACAGCACAGATCACAGTGAATGCTGAATGCTGCCCCCCTCCTAACTCCCCAACTACCTACTACCCCCTACGTCCCAACTCTCTAACCCCCAAGCTCATATGAAAATAAGTATTTATAAAGTTCAGCAACCTTGCCTCTATAACTTTGAAGACAAAACTATTAATCTCAGGGTGGGGATATCTCCGGAAGAAGACATCTGGCTCTTTAGCTGTGAATAAGTGACTTTTGACATATACAAAACAATGGCAATAGCTTGGGTTATATGTAACACAATAAGAGAAACTCTCAAAACTAAGTTTGTCAGAAAAATCAATATTTTCTCAGGCAGTGATGTC
Organism: Apricaphanius iberus; assembly: GCA_028564705.1. Taxonomy (NCBI): domain Eukaryota; kingdom Metazoa; phylum Chordata; class Actinopteri; order Cyprinodontiformes; family Aphaniidae; genus Apricaphanius; species Apricaphanius iberus. Next base: position 195,249 of record JAPXFQ010000734.1, on the reverse strand, counting down.
TTCTCTAACCTCGAACTCAACACCTGTTGTCTGGCTCCTCTGCTCTCAGTGTTAATAATACTAAAAGATTAATCATAATAATAAATTTTTCGATCACAGTCTCCTACCCATTTATCTAATCTCAAAGATAAATCAAAATACTAAGAAAAATTAACAATCAACAATAAGAATTACTAACCTAAGAGACTGGCAGCATTCAAAAAGAAAGACAATAAAAGTGGTTCAAATAATTTCAAATATTACATGTCACATTGAATCATATCGAACAAAACTATCTAATCTAAGCATCCATCTTAATGACATTATCTGAACTTCATAACAGCATCCCATACAAAAATCCCTTCTAGGGCGTAAGATAAGCAACCTACCAACTATGGTCGTGTTGTCCTTGCGCACGACAGGCGGGCAAAAGTATGAGACGGCCCCTAGCCCCAAGGTGGCACTCCTGTTTGGTTCCTCATTAATCAGGATGCATTAACGTAACTGCAAAACAAAGAAAAGGGGCACAATGTTAGGCAGTATCAATCCAGTACACAACGAAAATCAAAACAATTCTAAATATAAATTGAAACATGTACTCTTCCCTTAAATGAGTCAGGCATCCACAGCGTGAACCTCAAAATCAAGATCAGTCACTCTTTGCTCAGCACCACAGTGACCCTTTAAGAGGTTATACAAAAGAACAAATCAGTAGTAATCAACCATAATATAAAACAACCAAGGGAAAATATTGTATGCAATGATGCTAATGATTAGACATGTTAAAAATCAAGACAAAAAACTAAAAATCTGTCATCCCCCTTTTTCATTCTTAACTAACAACTAAGTATGAAAAACTAAAGAACAAAACAAATATCAAAACTTAACTGAATAAGGACTAAAACTAACACAAAACATTACTGTAAATGAAATTGATTTGAATAAATGAAATGGAATAATAAATGAATAATACAAATTTAAAATGTTACTGAAAAATGTAAAAAACAAAAACAAACTACAACAAAAACAAATTTAATTGAAAAATGATTGAATGAAGAGTAATGTCGGAAAAAAAACAAACCTAAAAATGAAAAATCAAATCAAACCCCTCTTTTGTCTGTCATCTCTGGGATGATTCCGCTAAACCTCCTTAGAAAAAAATATAATACATCAATCACAGGGAAAAAAACATCAGACAACCTAATTCACAAAGTGATTTAAAGGAAGTCGTCATACGCCTGTTAACTAATTAATTATATAACTCGAGGTCATTCAGCAAGTCCATACCTATTTCATCTCCAAACAGTTCTTCTCCATCTCGTCGAATCGAGTCTGCATCAGGCCCGTAGGTGACCTCTGCATCAGTGCAGCTCAGGTGACCTCTCGTCCCTGCTGCAGAGTCCAAACGACGCCCCCTATTAAAAAACAGAACACAAAAATTATCAAAATCACAATATCACAGTCGTTGACAAATGTGTCTCCTTCTCCATGTCTTCACGTCCCATGATTCGATGATTAGTGAGAAGAAAGAAAAATGTTGAGTCACAGTTTTTCAAATCAAGTTTTGTGTCAGAGTCTACTTCTCTCAGTTTTTCTGCTTCAGAAGTGATAGGTTTGTCCAAAATCGATCCAGTCACTCTTTCAAGTGGCTCTCTCAGTGACTTTGACAGCGGTGAAGAACACCAGAAGTACTTGAAAAGGCCCTTGCCATCTTTTAGTTCTCCAGTGTTTTCGCCTCAGATCCCCGATCAAAAGATCCTAGGTTACCCAGTCTCCAGGTCTGATCAGATGGAGTGGTCCCGCTGCCACTTGTTGGTGCACCTGGTTAAGAGTCTCAGAGAGATTTTTGCAGTGAGAAATCATTACATCATCACATAGGTCTGTAGAGAGGTGTGGTCTTTCAGGTGGCCTTAACCCCACCTCAGGAGGTCTGCCAAAAGAAATCTCAAAAGGACTCAGGTTGTTTTTGGCTCTTTTTCTCATTTTCATGTAAAACAAAGCCAGAGGCAAAGCTCTGACCCAAGACAGTCCTGTTTCATCACAACACTTAGAAAGCTTAGCTTTCAAAGTGCCGTTTTCACGTTCGACAGAAAACCACATCCCCTCTGCTGTTTTACAACTGGCTTTTCCCATGCTGTTATCTCAGAAGAGGTGGCAAAACTTTGCATAGTGGTTAAATCAGACATGTCAGGTAATTCATCTATCTGCTCAATCGCAGCACAGGTAGTCATCACCGGTTGAACTGCGGCAGCTTTGGCGGCAGTATCAGCATTTCCAAGACTCACAGCATCCTTGGACATTGTTTGAGCAGCACAATTCACAACAGCAATTTTGGATGGCAACAAAATCGCATCAAGGAGGTCAGCAACCTGTGATGCATTCAAAATCGGCTTACCATCAGACTTCAAGAACCTTCTGTGTCTCCACAGAGCTCCAAAATGGTGGACCACACCCACCGCATAGCTGCTGTCACTGTATATGGTAACTGCTTTATCTTTAGCCAGCTCACAGGCCTTTGTCAACGCAACCAATTCTGCCGTCTGGGCAGAAAAATGTGACGAATGGCTTCCTGCACACAAAGTACAATGGTCAGAACAAACAGAATAACCCACTCTGCTTTTACCCCTGGCATCTCTGAAAGCTGTGCTTTCAACGTAGAGAATCATGTCTAGATTCTCCAGTGGGGTGTCTGACAAATCAAGATGAGGTTTACACAGTACCTCAAATTCCCTTTGGCAGTCTCGGGGGTCTCCGTCATCCCCTGTGGGTAGCAACCTGGCAGGATTGAGAACATCACATCTCACCTCATCAACCATTTGAATAAATGGTTTACCTGTGTCTGGCCAAGCCAGAACGGGGGGGCTTTGCAGAGCTTTCTTAAGCTCCTCAAATGACCGCAAAGCCTCAGGGGTCCAGTGGACAGCATCAGAGGCTGTCATATTCCTGCCATGAATCAAATCAGAGAGTGGTTTTTCCAACACTGCGTAGTCCAGAATGAAATTCCGGCAATACGACGTCAAACCCAAGAAAGACACCATCTGTTTCTTGGTTACTGGTCTCTGCAACCGCTGAATAGCAGCAACTCTTTCGGAAAAAAGAAATTTCGACCCCTTGGAAACCACATGACACCTAAAAATGACCTCTGATTTTGCAAACTGCAGCTTCGATAAGCTGGCTTTGTGCCCACAAGCATGCAAATGCTTCAACAACTTAACAGTGTCTCTCTCACACTGTTCCTTAGACGGAGAAGAAATCATCAGACCATCAACAAACTGTATCAGGGCGGAGCCAAGTGACAGCTCAAACCCTTCCAAGCTCTCCTTTAACGCCGTGTTAAAAATAGTGGGAGCTTCAACGTAGCTTTGTGGAAGTCTAGTAAAGGTGAACATTTTCCCTTCAAACTCAAAAGCAAACCAAAACTGGCTGTCAGGGTCCACAGGAACACTGAAGAAAGCATTACTGAGGTCCACCACTGAGAAATAAGTAGCTGAAGGGGGCACTTGCGCTAGCACAGTGCACGGATTTGGGAAACCTGATGCCCTCGGCATCACAGCAGCATTTACACGTTTCAAATCCTGCACAAAACTCCATTCCTCCCCTTTTTCACTGATTTCCTTCAGTGGAAAAATCGGACTACGAACAGGGGAATCATTAGATTCCACAATGATCCCTGCTTTTAACAGCGAATCGAACACTGGTTTGATCTCATGTACGGCTTCTGGTTTCAACGGGTACTGGCGTTGTACGGGTCGAAAAGAAGATTTTGGTGTTATTTTAATGGGTGTACAACCCTTAATTAACCCCACATCATGTGAATTTTTTGCCCACAAATCATTCGGAACCCCTTTGAGCAAAGGGTGCATTTCTGAGCCGTCGGTCGCAACTTCATCATGTAGAAAAACATGAGAAAGCTTCTCATCAGGGTCTTCAGTTAAATGAATCACCCTGGTGACATGCACGGTGGAGATCAGCGAACGTTTGTAAAGTTTAGCAGATCTGGAGTAGAGGATGGAACGGTCACTCTCAGTTCGCTCCCAATCAGAAGCTGACTGAGCGCGATGAACAAGGTCAGATACCATTTCCCACTCTTCACCCTCAGGTTTAGATAGGGAAATGTATGGATCACATTTCTGGAATCGGTAGAGAGTTTTCTGTTCAGGTGTGAGACAGATGGTCACTGCTGATGTATGTGTGTCCCACAAAATAGAAGTTATGTTCAAAGTGTCTGTGTCTGAGGTGAACCATGCCTGCTCATATTCTATGTCTGGTCCTGCAAAAACATGTGTTGTTCAATTTAGTTCCTCCTCTGGCATAAAAACAGAAGCTGGACTTACCAGGTTCTGAGCAGTCTGGAGGAAAGTTTTGGCCGTGGTACCTGTTAACAGCTTCCACTGGTATTCATGTCTGAGATCATGAGGCGTGTGTTTCACTGCTGTCAGGATTGGTGTCTCCTGTGCAGGAACAACTTCAATGCCTTGGGGTGACGAAAAAAGAGAAATGTTAAGCTTGCACATTAAATCTCTGCCTAATAAATTCACAGGACATTGCTCAGAGATTAAGAATCCATGTTTAAAAGCTGGCCCATCTCCCAATTGACAACGGAGTGGGTAACTGAATCGTTCTTTCACAACCTGACCAGATGCTGAAATTGAGAAGACATGGTTCCCACTTAGTTTTGGCGATGGACGTAGAGCTGTGTGCTTCAACACAGAATGAGTTGCGCCCGAATCGACCATGCATTCTATAGGTGTACCTGAGACAGTGAGAGACAGGACAGGTAAGGCTTTGTACGCATCAGAAGTCAGTTGTGCGTACGTACCTGACAGTGGCATTTGTTGTTGTTCTAAATGTGCAATGGCTTCTGTAATCAAAGTGTGAGGGTTAAAACTTTGATCTAAATGGTTAGTGAAGGAAGCAAGTTCTTCATTGCTGGCAATCTCATTTAAACTTGCAGCATTTTCATTGCTGCTATCATGATTTACATCACAAAAAACAATCTCTCCATCATCAACAGGTTGTTCATTACAAACAACATTTTCATCAATAACATCACTAAAATCTGATTGATTGTCACTTTCAGAATGTGTTTCATCATCACATTCAGATATTTCATCACTTTCAAAGTGAACATGTGTGTCTGTGTGTGTTTGTGTGTGCGTCAGACCTCTAAATCCAAAAGCTGGTGAAACGGAGAAATCTCCTGTCTGTTTGGAACCTGAAGTCTGACCCCTATGTCAATCAGCTCGCTCAGTCCACGAACCACGCCTCTGCTCGCTGTTGCATTCGTCAGTGATGTAGTCCCGCTTCTTGCATCGCCAGAAATCATGCACATTTTCAACAGAGGTTAGAGGAAGACTGACCTCTCTTTGTTTGTCCATGTCAGCATAACCCCTCTTCTTCGCCGGAGGCGGTGGGGCCTTCCTGGTCGGTTGAAACGACTTCTGAAGCGCTGGGATGGGTATCATCTTGAGCAACTTCCTTGGTGCGGGTCTTGGGGGCTCAACGTGAGGCAAGCGTCCGGCCGAATCCAGCAGTCGCTGAGTCCCAACGGGGACTGGAGTTCCCCAGTGCTTTAAGTCCTCCAATACTTCAGTAGCATTCTGTGAAGATTGATCAAACTGTCCAAAATTAACGCTTACTGTGAGCGGTTCGTCCCGTGGTTTTTCCAGTTCAACTACGTGTGCCATTGGTTGAACACAGTCATCGTCACTGAGTTCCGCCTCTGGTGCCTGGTCAGGATTGGCTGCTCTTCCCGTCTGCTCCAGTTTGACCGTCTCCCATTGGTTGAGACGCACAGGGTCATACCTTAAGCTCCCGTCAAACGATCTTTGATTCGCCAACTCAGGAAATGAAGGTCTGACGCCAGTCTGTATGTCAGGTGCGGTAGGGAAAGATGGGAAAGAAGCAGAAACAGCAGACCAACTAACACAGTGATTTTCCTGTTTATTACGTTCGGGTAAAAGTAACGTATTTTCACACCGTCTTGTCATCACACCAGAACCATCAAACCTTCTCTTCCCCCCCTTGTGATTCGCCTTTCTGTCGCGAAACACAGCTTCAGCCTGCCACAACAGAAACACCCTTCTCTGATGTCCAATGTTTTTCTTTAAACCTTTATGAAAAATGGTCTTCGCCAATTTCTTTTCTTCAGAAATTAATTTCTGCTCAAGTTTCTCCACATCTGAGAGCTCCAAACTACCCCCGATAGGAAAACCCCAGTTATTAACCCAGAAAGTGACGTACTGTACACCTTCTGAGCCAAACTTTGTGCCCATGAAGCGGCACTCCGGGCTGTCCGGAGGAGGAAGCTTAGTTTTTGCTGAGCCCATCTTCTCAAAGTTTGAGAAGAGGTCAGCAAAACCCCTCATTTAAATCAAAGCGAAAAAATTTCTAAACGACGCACAGTACTGCGTTCGGAAAGCAACGCAACAATCTACAAACATTATTTTTTTCTTTTTAAAGATTAAGATCAGCGAAAAATAAAGATAAGAAGAAATCCCTCTCACCCGGGCGTGCGTCCTTCCAGACAGCGCACGGAAGCCCAAGGAGGACCAGATCCCCGCTTCTCCGAAGATGGGAGTTCACGGGCCGGTCGCTGATCCCGGGTCATCCAGACAACTTGGTTCTCCCTTGGAATCCGATCCGCTGTTGGAAGCCGAAAAACGGTTGGGCGCCAAGAATGTAATGGCATTTAAGACTCTTAATAAAGATGAGAGAGATTCCTTTAAGAGTTTGGAGGTTTTAATAAAAGTTGAATTGATCATACAGGAGAACAGCACAGATCACAGTGAATGCCGAATGCTGCCCCCCTCCTAACTCCCCAACTACCTACTACCCCACTACCTACTTACTCTCTCCCAAGCTCATATGAAAATAAGTATTTATAAAGTTCAGCAACCTTGCCTCTATCAATTTGAAGACACAACTATTAACCTCAGGGTGGGGATATCTCCTGATGAAGACATCTGGCTCTTTAGCTGTGAATAAGTGACTTTTGACATATACAAAACAATGGCAATAGCTTGGGTTATATGTAACACAATAAGAGAAACTCTCAAAACTAAGTTTGTAAGAAGAATCAATAAGGCATCAGCATGTGATGTTCTTCTGATGGTGTGAATCCGTCAAGGCCAGGGGGAAGCAATCCAGCTGTACGTTAATAATACTAAAGGATTAATCATAATAATAAATTTCTCGATCACAAGGTGAATGAATCCAAGTCACAATCGATGATGTTGGTGGGTGACAGACCAAGGGATCTTGATGAAGTGGTACAGTTTAATTGGCCTAAGCAGGGATTTAAGTATATAGGCGTAAAGGTCACATCAAGATCCTCACAATATTTTGATCAAAATTATGGCATACTTATTAAATTTAAAATCAGATTTGGCACGCTGGGAAGTTCTACCGTTATCACTAAGTGGGAGAATATAAACAATTAGAATGATTCTCCTCCCGCGCCTGTTGTATCTTTTTCAGGCCCTGCCTATTTGGATCCCACCATCCACCTTTAAAACGTTAGATAGGGTCATTTCTGCATTTGTGTGGCAAAGGAGAAAACCTAGTTATTCGGGTTAAGTTACTATGGACCTCCAGAAAAAAAGGAGGCTTGGGACTGCCTAATTTGAAGCTTTATTATTGGGCGGCGCAGGTACATGGGTTGGTTGAGTGGGTAGCTCAGGATGAAGAAACTAATTGGATTAAATTGGAAAATGATGCATGCCAAGCAGTGGCATTAGACGTGGCTCCTTTCTTAGACCAGAAGAAATGGAGAGATCTTAGGATAAAAAACGAATGGGTCTTGAAGACACAAAGAGTATGGGCACAAGTGAGGAAAAAAATCGGGGCACCTTTATCAATATCTCGGGTGCTTAAAATTGTTAAGATTGTGGATTTGACTCCTATTAGACTAGATTGGAAATTTGCGTTCCTGGATTGCAAAGGGCCTGGTGACGATACACCAGTTGTTTGAGGGGGAAACCCTGAAATCTTTCAGGCAATTACAAAATAAATTATGTCTGGGTTCTAATGATTTTTATTGGTATTTACAGTTGCGGGATTATATATTTTCGGGGGCTCAAAAGGACAGTTTAAAGCAAATGCCCGGCCCGATTGAACTCTTATTTATAAAGGCTGCGGAGGAAAAAGTGAAAGACAATTTGATATCAAATTTATACAAATATTAGCAATTTCACCTATCTGATCAATGCCATGGACCTGAAACAGAAGTGGGAACTAGAGGCCAACACAATTATTAAGGATGAGGAATGGGAGGAGGCATGTGAAAGAAGTTTTAAAATGACTAATAGTCCCACATGGAAGGAGTTCAATTGGAAAGTAAGAATGAGATTTTTCAGGATCTAATATCTTTTATCAGGACAATAAGAAAACTAATTTATGCTGGAGAAACTGTATGCAGATTGGTGATCATTTACATATTTGGTTCTGAAATCCTTCTGGTTGGCGATGCAGGCGGAGATAAGAGCGATCCTAAAATTCAGTGTACCATTTGATCTAAGGTATTTTATTTTAGGCCTCTATCCTACAGGGTGGTTGGATTCGAAAGGAAACCCAGCTCTTACAGACTTTTTTACTTGTGGCGAAAAAGATGATAACTAGATCCTGGCTCCAAGTATTTCCACCAAGTCTCCCTCAGGCGCAGGAAGGTTTGAAGAATATCTATCTGATGGAAAAAGTTACTGCAAGGCTACATTTGAGAGTGGAAATGTTTAAAGAGGTGTGGGCTCCTGTCATTGAGCATTTCGGCTGGACACACACACTTTCAGAATCTCTCTGTAATTAACGTGGACTATCCACAAAACATGGTAACTATTACAATTTGCTTATTCTTTTTTTTTTCTTTGTATGTCGGTGTAACACTACTGAGTCGCTGTCAGTTCTCTTTGTTTGTTTTACTTTACTGTAAGCGCATATGGAGAGGACAATTCTGTCTCGTATTAAACATTGTTCAAAAAAGTATTCTCTCTGCAACATACTATTTCCTGTCAGTTTTAGATTTTTTTTCCACATCTCTTAGCATTTCTTCTTGTAGTACTAATCATATTGATAGAAAATTGCTTTGGCAAATTAAATTGCCTTTACCACTTTATTTCTAAGTGAAATAAATATCCATCTATCATTCAGTCTTTTTGTTTTAAGTTATATATTAAGAACATGATCTCATTTTTGGTAATGTCCACTGGACCACGGAAGATGATTCTTTTTTAATGGTTTTGCTTTAATTTTTCTAGTAAATGCAAACACTGTGTCTTGGATTACAGTTGTGAATACATTACAGTTGTCACTAACATAACAATGGGTGACGTGACTATCCCGAATTATATTGTTTAGCGCCTATCTCAAATTTGGAATCTCCCTCATCAGTACTCTTATCTGCTCTGATATTGTTTTCCTAGTGCAAGAAAATCTATTTCAGAAATTTTTCTTGTGTACAGAATAAAGTTATGGTCTGACAGATCTTTGATCATATGGGACATACTGTATTTTGACTTCTCTCACACTTATTGGAAAACACAAGATCTATGCATGTTTCAGATGAAGTAGTCAGTCTAGTTGGGCCTTTGATTAAATGAGTAAAGTTAAAATGAGTTAATATGATTTTAACTGTTTTTGATTCGTCAACCAGTTGATATTTAAATCTCCAAGTAAGATAAATACTTTTTTGTATCAAATTTCTTAATTAGAACCTGAATCTCTGTATAGAAAGCATTAGAGGCTGATGGAGGTCTATACATCCCAATCCCCATGATCAACATTCAGGGAACATCAAGGAGAAAGATTTATTCTAAGTAAAAGAGATATATTCTAAGACTCTACTCCGTTCTATCTGTTCTTCTGTACTTTAAGTGTTCCCTTACATAAAATATTACAACTCCACCCTGATTTTCCACCCAGTCTTGCCTAAAGAGAGTGTACCCTGGTACATGCAGTCTAGCCATCGGTGAATTCATATTTAACCAGGTCTCGGACAAACATAAAAACCCAGGTTCAAGTTACTTAATAAATTATGAACTTGGTCAAACTTGGAAAAAATGTTTTTAATATTTAGATGTCCACCAAGAAGACCTATCGGCTTATAATGTGGATCCAAGGTCACCTTGGTTGGATTAAGGGTGCTGTATAGTTTTGCAGATCATTGTTTTTTTAACACAGGGTTTCTGGGGTATAAGCCACTCCTGGACTGACCCACTGCTACACTGCTGATGGAGTCTGAATGAGTTGCTGGCGGTGGTCAGCAGCGATGTAATTCTAGCCAGTGGTGGTGGAGGTCCAGCTAGCTGAGGTGGAGGCCTAGGCAGCAGAGATGGAGGTCCAGGCAGCAGAGGTGGAGGTTTAGCTAGCTGAGGTAGATGATAAGGCAGCAGGGGAGGAGGATCACTCTACTACTTTTCTCTTCTACCATTCTCTAGTTATATTTTTTGCTGTTATTTCAGCTATTAAATGTTGTTGTTTTTTTCCTCAGTGTTTTTCTCTCCTTAGAAGCTTCAGCTAGTCTGGCACCCTGCTTAGCTACAATGCTGTGTTGGACGGGGGGCATCAACTGAGTTGATGACAGACAGTAACTGAACATCCTTTAACATGGATAGAACTCTTACATCATTTTTTTTTTGTTCTTTCGGTGTCTCTTCTTTGTCTCCTTGAACACCTAGACAGTTGTAGCAGATGGATGCTTATTCTGAGCCAGGTTCTGCTGAAGGTTTCTCCCTGTTCAAGGCGAGTTATTCCTCTCCTCTGTCAGATACGTTGATCTTTTCCCCGTCAGATCATTATGATGTTATCCACATCTGCACCTTGGACCATCATTAATCTAGTTGCTAAAAATCCTGACACAAGCAAATGTTGGAAGTCATCAGTTCAAAATGAAATTCTATCCAATACAAAGGAAATGTACGTAAACAGAGAGTAAAAAATAAATTATTGCATTCAATATGCTGGTGTTTAAAAAATAAAAACAGTTTTGATAATGTTGACTGACTGAAAACAGAGCCAAATTTGTGTGGTAAATTGTAGGAAGAGAAAAAATATGTGAAAATGTTTTTATACAATGTATATAAACATACTGTATTTTATCCATATACCATGGACTGCTTTAAGTTAATTTTAAAAATTTGAGTAAGGTTCTTTAGTTTCATAAACCTTCAGAGGATAAGAAGGTTTATCTACATCTAAAATAAGATTTATTTTAATTTTCTCCATTGAATTAGAAATGCTTAGAACTTTAACTTCTGCGGTAAAATAATTTTAACTTTTGCACCATAAAAGTACGTTTTAGGTAAGGGGGAAGTATTGATTTTAAGCAGTGGACGTTCTGCATTTAAATCTTATTTTACATTCTGAGGTTTTCTGTAGTGCTGTGAATCAGAGGGTGCTCCTCTGTCCATTACAAGCTTGTCGAGTTCTGTCCATTACAAGCTTGTCGAGTTAATGGTGTTTCCTAATGTTTCGCTTGTTTGAGACCAGCTGTGTTTAGTTTCAGGGTACTTTGCTGTCTTAAATGCTGTTCCGTGTTTGCGTAGGGAGTCCAAGACTGTTAAATAGTACAGGAGGCTGTAGCATTGGGACCTCACTCCGTGCTATGATTATTAAAGTAGTTTTTGTTGGAACTGGGAATTTAAATTACAACCGTTGTGTGCAGTTTTCTGTCAATCCTGGAAATGTAGTAAAACATTTCGTTAAGTTAGTGAACATGTTTTGTGACATGTCTGTGTTCTAAAACTGAGGAGCTTTTAGTTCTTAAGGGACTGTTGGTTCTCGGCTATTGAGGGAACCGCCGTTACGTTTGGCAGATGTTTTATGTTACATCTCCACCTTAAAGGTCTGCATACCCCGCTGTCTGTGTTCAGTGCTTTTATACTGTGGAAAGAATGATTGACGTAACCCTGCTCATAACACTAGAAAATTGCTGTCATTCTAAATTTGTTTTGTGATTCAAACACCATGAAATGAAAGTGTGAGATTAAAAGAAGGCATATGGTTTTACTTTTAAACTCTCATTATTTTTTGCAACAACAAAAAACCCTCATTGAGTGGAAATGACATTGGTGAGGTGACAACATTCTCTTCCAACCACCCCTAGATGTTTGTTTATGAGAGGATTTCATGAACTAATTGTTTGTTAGCTGAGGGATTTTGAGCTGTGTTTGTTAGTGTTTGGCTTTGCACAACAACTGCTGAACATTCACAAAAAATTAGGTTGCTGTATAAAAAATGCCTTGTTTATTGATGTTTCTGTTAAAGTTCATTTGGATGTTTTACAGAGCCTTGTTTAAGCTGCTCCCATTTTATGCCTCTAACCTGCAGTGTTTGGTTAGACCTAATTACAGTGATAATAGAATAAGATAACGTGTGAAGTTGCTTGCTTTTCTCAATGTGGATTTGATCTTTTTCTTTTCTAATGCTGCGAAAGAAAAGTATATGCATTTAGTTCAGATCATGTAATATATTCTGTATGTCTTTCACTGCTCCTGCAAATGGTGCTTCTTTATTGCATCATGCATCAGCTGTTGTAACAGTGGCCATGTTGGCATTTTAAAAATAAACATTTCAACCAGGGCTACACTCCAATCAAGGTATTGCCTCCAACATTACAGCTTTTTTTAAAAGCTTTCCATAATGGAGTAGTTGTTAGTGTATAAAACCCTTAAAAGCTTTACATTAGCATATTCTCCATTAGATCTTGATTCTAATCTTTAAGAACAAATGTCTGGATTATTTCTTAAATGCTAATTAAAAAAACTGTCCATTAAAAAATGTTCACATGTCTCATCCTCCATTTTTAATAGGACAGCTACGACCCAGAGTTCAAGATGGATTTTAAAATTTTATGTTCACAGATCAGCCAGGCAATATTGGTTTCGTTTGGATGAGACATGACTAATTCAAGTATCAAGTATGTGCTCTTTCTCAAATGTGTTCAAGTGTTACATATTATCCAGGAGAAACACAAGGTAATGTTGTGATGAATCTTAGCTGTACAGTCTTTTTTAAGTGTCCATGTTATATGAGTACTCAGTTTGAACTTTACTCAATTTTCCTCCGATTGTCTGAAAGAATCACGTTAGGCTATTTGGAGATTACCTGCTGACTTTAGAATTGATCGCATGGTTGTCAGTCTGTTGGACTTTTGTTTTACCTTCTGATGGACTAATAATCTGTCTTAAGTAAGAACAGCTAGATTTCTAGTATACTGCAATTCTATACTTTTTATATATTGTGATTTCTTTGTTTTAGCCCCTTTTCAATAGGATTCCAGTGGCCATGCAGGATTTTCGTTAGGACATCCTCTTTATTCTGCTCCTGCAAAGTGTGATTCAGCGGTGTATGATTTTTAATGAATGAAAATGAGATCATCATTATTATTTGTGAGTAGAGATGTAAGAAAATATGCCAATATATTGCAATATCTTATGTCATGATAATGTATTAATATTCAAAAGCAATTTTTTTAAAAACAATTTCAATGGAATTCTGACATATCTCAGTCATTTTGGCAGTAAAATGAAAGTAAGACTGGTAGTTGGTGGCTGTTTTCACCATCTTTGTTCAAGTCGATCAACTAGAACAATTGATAAAACTGGATGTGTTATGAATTAAACAGCTTGGAGTCTTTAGATTACTAATTTTCTACAGCTTAATTCAGTTTTGAAAATCACAAAATAAAATATTACTCAAAGCACAGTGATATATCGCAATATATCGTATCATCCCATCTGTATTGCGAGCCCCAGATTCCTGTCAATACACATCTATATTTGTGATTGGGTCAGTGAGAGTGCTGAGTTAAATCTGATAAAAACTTTGGGTTTGGGTTGTTAAGGGTGAAAGAGAACTCCCAAACTCAAAGACTTGGAGTTCATGACCTAGTCAGTAATTTTATTAATTTGATTTCTGTAATGGCAGTAACACATTTTCCACTAACTATTCAGAAGAATATTATTTTTCATTTACAGTTTGTAGTATTGCATACATAAAAAAAAACATATTTATTTTTTTAGATACTAATTGTATATTGTTTTGGTATCATTTGATAGATGCCTGTCTCATTTCCTGCCAGAATCAAACTTCTTGCTTAAATGAAAATAATTTAATATCTAAATCTGCAGCTTCCCTCAGTCATGATAACAAGTGAAAAGCATTATCTACAAAATGCAAAGATGATGTTCCCAGATCAGATACCCTTCCTTCTACAGTTAGACCTTTAAGGTGTTTCTCCACTGGTACGACTCATTTCGGCTCTGTACGACTCAGCCTTGGTACCTTTTATTCTCCACTGGCAGATGACGGGCTGAGTCGCTCCAAGCCGAAACTATTTTTCGTACCAGCTCTGCTTTGGTTCGATCCGTGCTGAAACGGTACTGAAAAGCAATGTCAGACGGCAGTTGGTCACTGATTGGCTAGAGGGCGGAGTTACTGGCTGACTAACTTGACAGCATCTTTTAACAACAAACCGACCTGCATTTTTAAACCTCAGCGAGTGGATGTGTTTAGTGTTTGCTGAAGAACAATGACCACAATAAAAACCAGTGCCGTGATCCAATTGGAGATGCAGCAATTCTGAGTTAGTTGGCTCAAGAGAAGATTCAGTGTGAGCTGGATGGAGTTACTCGCTGTGAGAGGGTTACGAAGGAGGACTTGGAGCTGATGGCTCTCACCAGCAGGCCAAAGCAGAGAAACGGAGAACGCTGAAGTCCTGAACTAGCTGTCTCGTACCCTCGTTGAGAAGCAAATGTCATGCCACTTGTATATTTTATTCACAATATTAACCTATTAAGTTGCATATCATCTTGAGTATGGCTGTTTTTTTATATATCAGTTATCCAAATTTATTCAGATGTTTTTTTTTGTTTTTGTAAATATGAATGACCTACTTAAGTTTTCTGCAGTACAGTGTTAGACGATTTTAACCCACACATACAAATGAAGAAGACTCAGAAGGCTGCGTATGACACCTTTGCAAAGGGGGAGAGAGCAGTAATCTGTGCATCTCCGACATTGGCTACTGGGTAAGGTTCTAGACCTTGACAGTCCTAAATGAAATTTCAGGTCTTTTTTTATAGCTTTTAGACAGCTTGAAACATTGAGTCTTGCTTTAGTGCCGCTAACATGGCCTCATCGAGCTGCAAGCTAGCCTGGAATCTGCTGTGAACATCATTTTGCTCAAGCAGGATTTGCCATGCTAGTTTGTCTTTACTTTTGTGCAGTCCTAAGTGGGATTGTACTTAGCAGCAACTGGGGGCCATGCAGTGTCAGACCCACTTAATGTAGCTACTCCATCCCATCTGACCGACTCCATTAAATATTAATATAGAACATTGCTGGCCTCATCACCATCATCATCCTCCATATCCCATGCAATGCTAATCATTTTGTATGCAAGCTTCTCTTTGTCCCTCTTCAGTAAGTCATTTACTCGTCATCCACTCCATCAGTCATTGTGTCTTATCAACTTATTCTTCAAATCTTGCCTCAACTACCGCCACCACATAGAGACCCTACCTCCTCTCATGACTCTGTTCCACTGACTTCCAGAGAATTGTAAGTCATATCTTTCAAGGTCGTATCTGTACATCTTTCACCAATTATTTCATATTTTGTCATCTTACTGCTGTAAACAAAACAAAAATTGACATGAAATACCAACTGTATGAGAGGGGGAGATAAAGAGAATAAGTGAAATACTGTTGTGGTTTAGCTGATGAATTATTCAGAGGTTTGCTGGCTTATAAGAGACACTATATTTTTGGGGTCATTGTGTACATGTGTTCATGCACCAGTGGGGGTCGCAAAATTTTCTGTATTTTCATAATTAATGCACAAACTCATTAGTAAATCTCTAGGTATGTGACCCCTAGTATTTGTGGAGGTTGGGGACCACAGCCCCCCATGAATACTTAAAATTCGCAAATGCTTGAGACTCGCTATAAAAACAGAATGGCCTATTTTAAAATTTCACACACCAAATATACCTTAATATGCATTAATACACACGATGGAACCCATCTTAGCAAGCACTAACACAGAAGCTAATATTTACAGTATACCCTATTTCTACTGTTGGGGTACAGCCAATCAACACAACAGAAAATAAATGCAGGTCCTGGATTGACTGTTTTGCAAATGCCTCCCAAAAGCATGTGAAATCTTATCATGCCCAATTATTCAAGCTTACCAATCTGTATTTTAGCCAATCACTATAAAAAACTGTGAATAGGCAGATTTTCTGCAAATAAATTGGAATTATTTTTTTTTTTAAATCCCTGAAAACTGAACCACAGATTACTTAAAAATGTTATGCCAAGTTGTTCCACACAACTGCTTTAAGTAACTGTTAAGATACTTGGTTACTTAAACTCACATACTAAGTAACCAAGTATCTTAATTACTTAAAACAGCTGTTTTTACATTTAAATTTTAAGTAATCTGAGCTTTCTTTTTTTGAGTGATACTTTACCATTATTGTGTGTGTGTGTTATACTGCTGAAATATTCATACATTTGAGCTTCTCTGTAGACGTGTGATTTGAAGACAAGATAAGATGAAGATAAGTCTTTGTTAACATCTCTCTGTTTGTGTGGGTTCCCTGCAGGTACTCAACACCCTCTCTCCCCACCCCCACCCACAAACACACACACACACAGTCCAAAACCACAAATGTTAGGTTGATTAGTCTCCCTAAACTGTCCTTAGGTGTGAGTGTCTGTGTGCATGGTTGTTTTTTTCTGTCGGTCTCTATGTTTTCCAACAATGGACTAGCCCAAATGATCACTGGAGATAGGCACCATTCCCCTGTGACCCTTCAAGCAGAGGGGTAGCGTACAGTCATTGCTTTGGGTCCCTAAGACAAGGGCCAAACCAACTTGGCACATTGAAGCACTGCTGCTGTGCTGTGTGGTAGCGGCCCCAATGAATTTGGTCGTCTAGAATACCCTAAAGGGGCCCCCTTGGCAATCTCGCCCCTCCCACACCAGTCTATCTGTCACATAAGCTGTTCAAATCCATGTGTAATCAGGTGTTTACCAAGAAATGCATGTCAGCTGAAAATTGCTTCCCCTGGCTTCAGTGGAAGCACACAGCATTCAAACATAATGATAACGAGGAGAAAAAAGTCAGAATATCAGCAACGCGACAGCTTTTAAATCTATTCGGAATATAATTATTTTTTTCTTATAGTTGTACGTCTTGAAAACGTAATGTGTTATGGCAGATGAATGTAAAAACTGAGGCCTCTTATCCTAACACTTTTTACTTTACTGTTTTTACATCACTGTGTCCCCGATTGCTTGGTCTCAAATCTTAAACTAAAAACTTTAAATAATACCCTCCATAAATTATGTAAAAACACCATATGCCCCCTAGGTGTCCATTATAGAAGACTATAAAATCATGTTATATTCTTATTGGGCGGGGAGAAGGGAAGATCTGAATTTTTTGTTATTATGAAATTTATTTATCAATGCAGTATCTTATTATCCATACAGGAAAAAAAATCCTATTTTGTTGTTTGTTTGTGTATACCCCTCTTCAAAAACTTTAAAATGGCCACAACTTTTCAATTCTCCTTATGATGTACCATCTATTTTAAGCCCTAAAATAGCATTTGGTAAGCAGTAAAACAATGGCATTTTTCTGCAATACTTAAAACAACCAAATGAATAACTATTGCCATGCACAAGTAAGAAATACACGTTTATCATTTCAGTTGTGCTATCTATTCAGTTGTGCTGCACAACCGAATACCTGCTGTTGCCATACCAAGTTAAATGAGTGTTTGAAGAGAGGGGAAGATTTGCCTCAGGCAGACCAACAAACCTAAAACGTTTTCTGCCTCGTCAGTTATTTCCTAGTAGCAAATCATTGGGTAAGGTTACATGACATCATTTTTTTTTCTTTTAAGGTCGATTTTCTGCTTTGTGAAGGAATTGGGGGACAGGGTAACACTTGTTGGCATTTTTTTCAATTTAAAATATATTAATTGTGCATTGTATGTGTTTAAACATGGAAAATGAGTTCACTGTTTTGAAATTTGTAAAAGTATATTGAATTTTCACCTGCATCAGAGGCCCTTGTTTTAATAGTGTAATAACTGATGGCACGATTATATAGAATAATTTGTATATTGGATAAATCGTTTTCATTTAAACTTTGCATGTCCTGGAGACAAGTAAATACATGCGCAAAGTCTTTAAGAGTGCTGGCCTAGTGATATTAACATTCGAAAATACAGAAAGGAGGCTGCACTATGCATTAATTTGTCTTTAATCACATAGACGCGTTTCGCCTTGGGCCTTCCTCAGTGGGTCCTGAGGGCCTCACACAATGTTTTGCTTGGGGCCTCTGGGGGACCTTGGGAGTCCTCTGCCTTCAAGGATAAGCAGCATAAATAATCGAAGGCTTGTAGCTCTTATTAAAGTGCTATGAAAATGTCATATTTATAATTTTTAGTTTTCATTTATATTTTCCACAGTTTTTGCTTAAACTCTTTTCTACAGCATCAGAACCATCTATGTAGTGATGAGTCTAAACATATTTAGCCATAGTTTATTTATTTATATCTAGCCATACGTTTTAGAACACCCATTAAGTTTAAGTTACTAATTAGCTGATTGGGGCGTCAACTTTAAGAAGCAATATAGATTCTACCAGACATCGGGTCTCATCTGAAAGTATGGATTCGAAACGCAGAGGACAGTAATTTTCACACACACAGCAATCACAGAGCAACTTCACATTTTTGAAGATTTGTTCACAAAATATGTCAACTTTTTATCAAAAGCATTCCATCAATAAAACCCATCTACTCTACGAGCATGACCACTGACTTATAGGATGAAAAATGTTCATCTTCATCGGCTCTGCAAACCAGGTGATCAGAGA
This sequence comes from Apricaphanius iberus, assembly GCA_028564705.1. Lineage (NCBI taxonomy): Eukaryota > Metazoa > Chordata > Actinopteri > Cyprinodontiformes > Aphaniidae > Apricaphanius > Apricaphanius iberus. The sequence continues at coordinate 176,376 of JAPXFQ010000734.1, read as the reverse complement.
GCGAGGGTGAGGGTAGAGAATGATAAAGAGAGGAGAGAGAGAGATAATCCACTAAGGATTTAAAAAAAACAGTTTTCAGCACAGCAAGCAATAAAACACAACTCATGCGTTCTAAGATACAGTGAGAGTTGCAGTACTTAAACAAGACACTTTTAACCAACAAATGAACAAGTTCTAACTCGTTAACACCTATTTTGTCCTAATTTATCAATCTACCCAGACACACATTAAAATAAATGTGTAGTTCTGTCTTACTGTTATGGTGAGCTCTAGTCCATTAAGAAGGGAGGAAAAACAAGTCAAAAATGGAACAGATGAAGAGAAAAATCTTGTGCGCACAAGAAAAGTAGGTCCAGTTAGAATCAGCAGCTACAGGCCACAATGCCAGCCATTCAGTGTTGGAAGGGGACAGCTGAGCCCTTCTCAAATAACTGTTTTGTAGAAGTTCAAACTCTTAGCCAACCAGATGCACAGACCGCTGGATAAACAGTGGCACTATGAAGGTTTTTCAAATTGAAAATTCCTTCCTGCCCAGCAGGTCAGAAAAAAACGGAAAGTCACTGGAGAAATGAAATGTCGACTCCATGCAGAGCATCTGCTGAGAAGAAACTTTGGTGATCATTTCCACTTCCTTAACTCTGATGTCATCTTCGATGTCACCCTTGATTGCCACAGACTAATGGGAGAGATTTTGGGGCATCTGCTAGGCTTGCTTGGAAATGCCGTTTACTCAGTCTATTCCAGGGAACTTTAACTTAAATTAAATTAATTTAATAACATATTGACGAGAATCACATTCTATGTTTGGAACAACATAACCATGTTGCCACTGACACCTGCACATTTTATCAAGTTGTTACCTTACTGGCACTTTTTAGAATAATGTGTGTTGCTTGTTCAACTCTGTCATTAGCAGTTGCCTCATTTCCATTATATGCATAAATTTGTAATGGATGCTGTAGGAGAGGGGTATAATTTTATTAACAGTTTTTGCAGATTTTTGTGTTTTTGTTTTAAATATTTATGGCTGTATGGTTGAGTTGGAACTGTTATAAGGTTTTGCCTTTTGATTCAGAGTGGATGGGGTGGATTCACATAATTGCCCGTACTCACGTGAATCTGCCCCATCCAATCTGCAAGGTAGTACAGTCACCATCTTAAAGGGACATGAGCATCCCTGAGAATGAGAATGAGATAACAGTCTGCCACGCAGTATCAGCGCTGCTCAGACCTATTGTCAGACTGAGCAGATGCTGCTTGAATTTCGGAAAACAGAACTTTGGGGCAGCAAACACAACCAATCTTAGAGTCTTTGTACTGTTTATAGGCAACCTCATCCATACGCAGCTCATGGAGCAAATGGTGAAACTCTTCAACCTCAGAACGCATTCTAGGAAGGTGATGTGTCCAAACATGTTTCAAATGCGCCTGACGACGATGTAGTCTGGCTTTATTAATTAAATAAAGGCAAGCCAATCCCTGCCATGTTTTAAACAACCAGTAACAGAGAAATCCCTGTCTGCGCGCTTACGTATGCTGACGTACTGTACGTGACGCGCTGACGTGGACTACAAAGTGTTCAAGCAGCTTGGTTTTAATTTTAAAACATCAGCTTTATTCCATTTGACACCTGGACGTGCTGACCGCAGTGACAAATTTCATTAAGAAATAACTTCATTGAACTACTTGAATAAGTTCATTGGATACATCTTGAAGTGAAGCCTAAAGGTACGTTAAAAACGGCCACAGTAATTAGGCTGCAGGGCAGTTAGATTACATGCAAAATCTATGGTACCTGCAGAGCAAGTCGGCTGCAGCTTTGTGATTCTCTCAAAGATCTTTGTGATCTTTGATTTTCTTTTAGGTAGACATGTGAGGACACTGTTGCATTAATCGAGATAACTAAAGATACATGCATGGAGTTTTTCAAGGTCCTGTTGCGACATAAGTCTTTTAATCCTAGAAATGGTCTTAAAGTGATAGAAGGCTGACCTTATTATTATTTTTTTGTGTCCTAGAAGGTTCAGGTCTAAGTCCATTATTACACCTACAGTCATGTGAGAAAATTAGGACACCCTATGAAAGCCTGTATATTTGAAAATGTATTTGGCCATATGGATATTTAATACCAATTTTGTTGAGACTGAGGGATCCAAATAATATAACTACACAAGTAAAAAATAAGAAAAGCCTTTTTAAAACTTTATGTGAAACGTAATATGAAAAGAATGCAAATTCTGTTGAGGAATAAATTAGGACACCCCCATATTTCAATTCAATTCACTTTTATTTATATAGCGCCAATTCACAACAAATGTCAACTCGGAGCACTTTAGAACAAAAGTCATTTCAATACATTATACAAACATTCCATTCAGTTAAAACATTTGTTTGTAAGGAATACCAGCAGATTGCATGAAGACGTTGACATGGGGTTAAGCCCCATTGATGCAGACCTGCAACCAGAGCAATTCATTCAGTAATCCCTCATACTGAGCAAGTATATAGCGACACTGGAGAGGAAAAACGCCCCTTTAACAGGAAGAAACCTCTGGCAGAACCTGGCTCAGTACAAGTGTGCATCTGCCACAACCTTCTGGGGGTTTGAGAAGACAGAGTAGAGGCAGCATGGAGGATGCTCGTTCACTTAAAGCATCATCTGGACCGATGCTCCCCATCCAGGAGAGGCATTATAGTTGAGCAGGATACCAGACCATGTGGAGCTTCTCTGGAGATAAAATTATTGAAAGAAAACAAGGTTAACAATCTCAATAACAGCAGAAAAATTATATCTGGAGAGTATTGTAGAGTAGAAGAGAAAAGTAGAAGACTGAAGGAAAGTGGTCAGTTTGTCCTCCAACAGTCTAAGCCTATAGCAGCATAACTACAAAAATAGGTCAGGATAACCTAAGCCATTCTAACTATAAGCTTTATCAAAAAGGAAGGATTTAAGCCTAGTCCTTAAAATAGACAAAATGTCTGCCTCACGGACTAAAACTGGGAGCTGGTTCCACAGGAGAGGAGCCTGATAACTAAAATATCTGCCTCCCATTGTACTTTTATATTTATTTATATATATATATATATTTATATATATATATATATATATATATATATTCATATAAACTCCCCTCTCACCCACCATGGGTAGTTTTTCCCATTCCGAGCTGAGGTTCTTCCAGGGATCTGCTGGAGCCATTCCTCCAGTTTGGGGGTCTCTGCCCCAAGTTCTCCGATTACCACAGGTACTACTGTTACCTTCACCTTCCAAGCTTTCTCTAGCTCCTCTCTGAGCCCTTGGTATTTCTCAAGTTTGTCATGTTCCTTCTTCTTTATGTTACCATCACTTGGTATTGCCACATCCACCACAACGGCTTTAATCTGCTCTTTATCAACCACGTCAATAGGCGTCTCTCCACTAGTACCTTTTTGCCGTGCCGTACTGTACTGTACTACCGGCTACACGGCTCGACATGGTACGACTTGTTTAGTGTTGCTTCACAGTTGCAACAAACCAGATTGCCTCAAGTGAGCAGGTGCATCATATGGTGGGTGGCCCCAGACTGCATAGCGGGAAGTAAACAAAGGTTCGGAGAAAAAGGAAAACAATGGCAACCCCCCTAGCGATCGTGAGCTTTTTGCTCAGTCTGTGGCTTTTTGAAGTCCCACGTTGAAGAGATAGCCTCTCTCATCGAAGAATAAAGACCCCGGAAAAGCTACACGGTGCAAGGAAAAACACGGTGGAGAGTAGTACAAAGGACTGTGAGAAGCCCTTCAGGAGAATGACGCTACAGACAGGACACAACGGTGGCTTGTGTGGGTAAGCCATTGCAAATACTACTCTGGTGGGCTATAAATACGCTCTGGGTATTTATTTATTCGCTAAAGCCCAGCGTAAAAATGTATGTTGAAAAGTTAAGTAATAAGTAAGTATTCTGTGTGTGCGTGTTTCAGATGACTGCTCTGTGAAGTCTTCGCAGCCGAACGTTGGTTTGGTCATTTAACCGGGTCTTTCAGTGATGAGACGTTGTTGTTCTGGGTTTCACCGAAGCTCAGTGGCTACAGAACTTCAGGATGTGGGAACAAACATTCATCTACATGTGCAGCAAACTACCTCTCTGTCCCTTTAAAGAAAGGAGTTTCATTTGCTCTGTGGAAGCTAGACATGACAGAAGCATGAGTGTTTTTTTAGAATTGATATCCCATATTTCAGTAGTATAAATTAATGTGCAAAATGTAGCAAACATCAGACTGCAACAGTTTAAATTATGTGGTTTAACTGTCCAAAAGCTGTTTCCTGGTCTCATTGCTGTTAAAGCTGTGGCACTATGCTGCATATTATCCCACCCTAAAGGCTCTATGTTTAATTCTGTGATTTAAGATGTTTAACTTAACCAGATCTACTATAATCTATACATGCTATGAATTCTATGAATTACAAACCATAGCTGTATGTTTTGTGATAAAGCTGTGTGCTTTGAAAATGTTTTTAGATTTTTTTTAAATCTGCACCATTACATATCCAATCTTTGAGTAAGCTGCAGTTTTCAAATGTATGCAATTTACTTTAAACATGCAGAGCGATGAAACAGACATTAATAAATTATAATCAGTTAAAAGCTTGTCTAAAAAGGTAAGTTTTGAGCCTGCTCTTAAAAACATGAACGTTCTCTGCGGCCCTGAGGTCCTCCGGCAACCTGTTCCATAGGTGAAGGCCATAATAATTGAAGGACGCCTCACCATAAGTTTGTGTCCTGACTTTGGGGATGATAAGGAGATGGGTGCCAGAGGAGCGCAGAGACCGCGGGGGTTCATATGTTTGTATATTTTGTTTTAGCTCTTACCATATGAATGCTCTTGGTCTCTGCCCTCCTCTGGAAGCCGTCTCCTTATCATCCCCAAAGTCAGGACATAAACTCATGGTGAGGCGTCCTTCAATTACTATGGCCCTAACCTCTGGAACAGCCTGCTAGAGGACCCAAGGGCCACAGATAACGTTCATGTTTTTAAGAGCAGGCTCAAGACTTACCTTTTTAGCCAAGCTTTTAACTGATATTATTTATTAATATCTGTTTAATCGCTATGCTGCCTGGCTGCATGGGTGCTCTCCAGGCAGTGCCTGCTGCTGCCGATGCAGATGGCTCCCATGATGGCGTTTCCTGGCTCATCTGTACTCAGCCCCTTGTTGCTTTTGTTTACTGTTGCTTTTATGTGTGTGTGCATGGGAGATGGGTTAGATTGGGGTGGGTGTCGGGGGCTATAACACTAATGAAGATTTTATTTTGGGTTTGGGAAGGGTGGGGTTTGTGGGGTCATTTAAACCTCTAAAGCACTTTGAGATGTAGTTTGAAAAGCGCTTTATTAATAAAGTTTGATTGATTAAAATGGAATAAAGTCTGTTCCATCAAATATTTGTTCCAGGTATTCAATTCTTTCATAACTCCAGTCTGGAAAATTGCATAAATGCCAAAATATATAATATTACCTCACTGCAGTTGTAAAACTATTGGGACTCTGGAAAGAACAATTGATAGGAAGAACTGTAGATTTTAACCAATGTATGGAATAATCTGAAACTCTTGAGTAAGATTTTATCAACTCGATTACCTGAGGGGTAATTTCCAGTTAACTCTATCAAATTATTTTTCTACATCTAAAGATAATAATCATTTGAATGTTTTTACAGTAAGAATAATCTATTAAATCTAATAATCTACTTGAAATTGTGGAGGAGAGAATCCCTTTTGTAAAACCAGTTTGAACAGGATGAATGATAAGAGGAATTACTTTCTCTATACTTCTTGCAAGAATTTATCAGATTATTTTAAGATCAACATTGACGAGAGAAATAGGACGATAACTGGTTGGACATAGGGTACATTCCTGGTTTTAATAGAAGATTGATGAAGGCAGAGTTCCTATTTAGCGGAAGTCTGCCATTTTCCTTGGTTTCCTGCATCATTTTGTAGAATGTTGGTGCTGGAATATTCCAGAACTCTTCATAGAACTCTGCTGGAAATCCATCTGGGCCTGGAGCTAATTTATTTTGATCCAAATGCTTTGGAGGGCCTCCTGGACTTCAGCCGCTGTTAGTGGTGAATCCAGGGCCATTGCTTGACTGTCCGATAATTTAGAAAGAGTTATTTTATTCAGACATTTTTCGATTTCATTATTTGACTGGTTTATCTCCAATGAGTAGAAAGCCTCATAAAATTATTTGAAAGTGTTGTTTATTCTTTCAGGATCATATACTACATTCCCAGTTTTGTCTTTAATTGCAGATATAATTGTTTTTTCTTTATTTTGTTTAAGTTGGTTAGCTAAAAAGATACGTCATTTATTACTATGTTCAAAGTTTTCTATTAAAACTCTTTAAATTAAGAACTGGGTCCGTTTGTTAGCAGTTTCATTTAATTCTAGCCTTGCTTTACATATTTTGCCTGTGCTCTCCTCATCAAGGGAAGCTTCTAATGATTTGATAGTTTGAAGTAGATTTGTTCTAACTGACATAAAATATAATTCCCGTGTATTTACTGTGGTAGGATTCATAAGCAATGATGGAACATCTCCAAACATTGAACATATAGTATATAACATCACTAAAGAATAAATGCAATTGGTGTTTGTATTGATTTAAGTAAAGCATTTGACACAATTGAGCATGCAGACTGGCTAATAAAATTTGAATACTATGGTATTCGAGGCAAAACATATTAATGACTTCAAAACTATTTAAGCACCAGATTTTAATATGTAAGTATTAATAATATGGATTTGCAGCTTGAAAAGGTAATATGTAATGTGGCAGAAGGTTCTGTCTGTTATTATTTACATTATCTGATTATAACAAATGATCATTAACTAAAATTAAAACTAAATTCAATATATTTTCAGGAATCAGAAATGTTGATCATGCTAAACTAGATTTAAATGGAGATGAAATTAAGAGTGTATATGAAACAAAATTTTAGGTGTGATAAACTTAATAAAGAGAATGTAATATACATATGGGGGTGGCGAAGCCGAAGATATTCCATTTTGTATCAATATTTTTGAAAAGTGACGGAAAAATCTGAAGGCCGTCTGTCATTTTTACAGATTAGTATTAAAACTGACAGATTTTTGAAAATATGCAGCTATTTTCAACTTTATGCATGGATTCCAGGAAAATAAATCAAGTAAAGAAAAAATTCCCAGACACTTTAAACAAGGCATGTCGCTGATACGGAGCCAACTGCACTTTGAAAAGTTTCTTAGACTTTGAAGCGCGGCTGTAGCCTTTGCGGCTGGTTAGAAGCCTTAAGATGTGTACCAAACACAGGGTACTGTTCCTTTCCTCCCGCTGGCTTTTATGCTACTGAAGTGTAGTTTACGGATCAGGCAACTGTTCGTTCAGACTCTTTTATACTTATGATCGGTTTAATTAGAAAAATGTTCCCTCATTTTAAAACTTTGGGTGAAGCAGCACTTAATTCCAGTCTCCGATGTGGCAGCAAAGCATAGATTCAACCTCCAGAACAACATCTTATTCCCAATGAGAATTCATCTGTTCGAGGGAAAAATCCAAAACCTCTTACAGTTGAATTGCTTGCATCAATCCCACTATTTGATTACGAAGAAATGAACACACATTACGCCATGTGGAGCAAGACCCGCAGCAGTTATTTCACTTTAATAAGTAGTTGTTTGTTCAGCTTGTTTGGATTGAATATTATTTATAGTGAATTAAATATAAATACTATTGAATAGGCATTAACTTGTGGGACGACTGGTAGAGATAGGCACTGTCAATGTAAAAATTGACAGGTAAAATTACCTCGTGACCAGATGTTTTTTGACCCAGTCAGTAAAAATGGAAGAAAAAAAAACATCTAGCACAACACTTAACAGAAATCATGCAATCATTAGCAACTTATTTCACACTCAATTCGGGTTTCATTCATTTTAATAGTTGCTTTGGTGGTCCTTGCTGTTGTTTTTTCCTTTCAATCTCATCCTTACTTGTCTCTCAAATTATTCAATTAAGAAGAGCATTGTGAATAAATACTATGAAATTTTGAACAGTTTAAAAGAGGAGGCAAATATAAGATGAATCCATATTTTTTTCAAAGTTCTATGCTACAGTAATCAGAATTTTGGTGTTTTGTGTTCTTTTGTAGTCGAGTTGGCAGTTAAGCACCGTGGCAGGTGGCATCTCAATAGTTTTGGGATCTATTACTTTTCAAGATAATCCATGGCTTTTTGCTATCTCAGCTGCTAAGAGCTGAAGTGAATTAAGCCTGTGAGTTATGAGGCCATGATCAACAATCATTAGGGTGCCCTCTTTTTTGCCAGCAGTCAGTCTCACTTGTCGCATCAATCTTTCACTCTTTCTGAATCTTTACTTCTTTCCCATTTCTCTTTTCCAACAGTTGAGTTGTCTCCTTTCACAGCTCTTCTCATGGTCTGTCTGATTGCAAAATTTGTTTTGAAAAATCTGATTTTCGGCTACTCTTATGTGTGTCTTTGCAGGACGAGAAGTCCACTTTCTTCCAGTTTGGCGCAGCCTTGCAACAGGAGGCTCTGCTCATGCTTGCAATCATGGAGGAGTATGACTGGCATGTTTTTTCTATTGTAACATCCAAGTTCCCTGGCTTTCAGGATTTCATCAGCACACTTAGAGCGCATGTGGATCACAGGTACAAATACAATCTAATGACTAACGCACGCTGAGATCCTTTGTTGTTTTCATGATAATATGTGTTGATCTATGTATTGGTTTCACCTTAAAACAACTACAAATTAGCTTTTGGAACAGCTTTTGCCAAAGTTTTTAATCATTTCTAGATGCCAAACAAACTCCCCCGGACAGTAGAAGCCTAGCTCAATTAATTACAAGATCATCCAAAAGCTGATTTACAGTATTTTAGTATGCTAATTAGAAAGTAAATCTGATACTATAAAAATTCCTCACACATAAAGTGGTATTGTTCAAATGTTTTCTCCTTTTAATTTGTGTATTTTGATTTAAAACTGAGGTCAAATCAAAGTTATTTTTTTCAGAAAAAGGATATTTTACATAAGATAAATGGAAAAGGAGTTTCAACACAGAAATGTTATGTATCGGAAGATGATGACTTACAGAACCATAAATGAATTTTTTCCTTTTAAAAAGAAACGAAAAAAAGACCCCAACTAAATCCCAAGTTTTGGAAAAATCATTATTGGGGGGGGGGTGTGCGTAGTGCAATGGTTGAGACCAGCTCACCAGGTTCAGACGCCTCCAGTGTTAGGATTTTGTTGCTGGTGAGTGTGTGTGTGTGCATTTCCTGTTCTCCTATCTTCTCTCTAGGGCATGTCCCTCCCAGTCTCTTTTCCTGATCCAGCCATCCCATCGGTCCATGCTCGAATCCAATCCATTAGACACATCTGGAACCAGACTCACTCAGCCCTCACCAGAACCTCTGCTCAGAATAAAAAGATAGCCAATAAGAAAAGGGAAACCAGTACCTATTTACTCCCGGTGGCCAGCAGGTTTTGCTATCTTCCAAGGACTTTCCCCTACAGACTCAATCTAAGAAACTGTCTCCACGATTTCCCATCGAAACAGTTATCAGCCCCTCTGCAGTTAAACTTAGGTTACCTTCTCATCTCCGTGTTCACCCTTTGCTCCACGTCTCCCAGATCAAACCTCAAGTCTCCTCAAGTTCGTTGTGCACTTCGACCAAGCCCCATCCCCCCGCCTGGACCATTGATGGCCATCCTGCCTATACGGTTAACCGCATCCTTGATGTGCGTCCTCGGGGCCGTGACCGCCAATACTTAGTCGATTGGAAGGGTTACGGTCCCGAGGAACACGTGTGGGTACCAAGATTCTTCATTTTAGATGACCAATTTATCTCAGACTTTGAGGCGTCCTGTGCCTCTACCTCTGGTTGGCCGCCAGTAGGCGTCCATTAGAGGGTGGGTACTGTTAAGAATTCTTTATGTATCGGAAGATGAAGACTTACAGAACCATAAAGGAATTTTATCCTTTTAAAAAGAAACGAAAAAAAGACCCCAACTAAATCCCAAGTTTTGGAGAAATCATCATGGGGGGGGGTGCGTAGTGCAGTGGTTGAGACCGGCTCACCAGGTTCAGAGGCCCCCAGTGTTAGGATTTTGTTGCTGGTGAGTGTGTTCATTTCCTGTTCTCTTACCTTCTCTCTCGGGCGTGGCAGGCAGCAGCACCAGGTGTTCCTTATCCACCCTTGTTTCCACCAGTGTTATTAGGGAGGTTCCTCCAGCAGACTGACGCCAGACGGTTCTCGCTCTCAGCGTGGTACTGAGCCAATTCCTAGTGTGAAACCAAGCAACATTACTTTCCTTGCGATTTCTTGGATCCTTACCTGAGCCTTCTTCCCGCAGACTCCACTTACCTTCGTTCCTGGACTTTTGGATTCCTCTGGCTGGATAATCTCCTTCCACCCAGCTCCTTCTCCTGCAGCCTCTGCTCTTCTCCAGCTTACCATACTCACCCTCTCCTAGTTCCTTCTAGGTCTACAGTCAGCATCTGTAATGCAAACCAAGGACAGTCAGTATTCGTTCACCACGGCTCCCAGCCAACAGAGTCCTACTACCTCTTCTCCAAGCTCCGTGACCCTTTTCCGGACAGTAAGCAAAATTATAACAAACAAAGCTTAATCACTCTCACATCAGTCTAACTCTCTACCTACCTTTCTCCAGATAACCCCACGAGTTACCCGGTTCCTGGTGCCTCCATTCTGGCTCTCCTGAGACGACCTAAAATCACCCTTTTTAAAATAAACTCTTTTGAAACTTTCCTTGGTCTGTTGGTGGTGCTGTTATTGAGTCCAGTAGCCATGCATGTCATCCAATCTCATCGTGGTTATCCTGGTTCGGCTCCAAGTTCTTTACCGATGCCTCTCCCCCCTTCTGTACTATCCCCTGTTTAATAGAGTACACAGTGGCTGAAAGAGCATCGTAAAAATTCCTTTTTCATTTCTTGTTATTGAATATTTTAATTTCCTGAGAAATCAAGGTTATGTTTTTATGAGCTGTAACATAGAATCATCCAAAAAACTGCAATAAACGTTTAAAATTCATTAGGCGCTTATTTCATCAATATATGAGTTTTACTTTTAATTCAATAATTAATTAAATCTCTTTTTTATGATTTTGTACAAGATAAACAAATCACTGCAGTTAAATCGAACAAACAAAAAATAGAATACAATTAATAATTGCAATATGAAAATAAATAGATAAATAAATAGAAATAAAATAAACAAATACGTCAAAAAAAAGGGCAGGCAGCAGGGCCACTTCTCTTGACAAAAAGAAAAAAAGTACAAATCCATATACATTCTGTATTCAGTCAAGGCTTCTCATTGAACCGGTCACATCATTTGGGAGTATTGCTGTTGTTTGTTACCATTGTTGCTATTAGCCTATTAATTATCCTAGTGCCTTAGTTTAGATCTGATATAGTGTGACCTTTTTGGTCACATAGGGCTAAATATCCTGTTGTGCCTTCTTGTGAAGCATTGACGTGCACATTATGATACAGTTACTCCATTACTGGTTGTTTTAATATGTTCCAGGTAATCTTTCCATTTTTCAGTGTAGATCATATTCCGGGCCATAATATTAAATTACATCTGTTCATATGAGGCCACCTTGGCTAGTTCTGTAAACCATTCCACAAAAGGAGGTTCATCGGCATCTTTCCAGTGACGCATTATTACTTGTTTTCCGATCATAATACTGGTCTGAATTACAGTAGGTCCTATGAAGTGCTCTGTGTGGTCATTTGTGGATCGTTCAGAATAAAAAGTCAAGGAGTAAATTCAAAATCAGTGGGAGTCATATTTTTTAGACATCCATGTATCTTCATCCAGAAGTTTTGAATTTTGGGACATTCCCAAAGGAGATGAACCAGGGTTCCTTTGTTATTGCATCTCCAGCAATTGTCCGAGTCCACAAGATTTAGTCTGAACAGATGTGAGGGAGTCCAGTAGTAGCGATTTAATATTTTGAAATGAATTAGCTTGGTTTTAATAACTCTAGACAGTTTGTTGGTATTTTTACATATTCTTTTCCAGTCTTCCTCTGATAAGTACATTTTTAGGTCTGATGTCCAAGTTAATTTCAGAGCATATGAAATTGGGTGTTTCTGATGAAAAATTAAACTATAATAGAAGGATGCCTCAAGTCCCAGTCCCATTTTTTAAACTATTTGTGATAGAAGGGTTGAGAAGGGAATGTTTCCCTATAGTACTAAATAGTACATTACGAAGTTGCAAGTATTGCCAGAAATTAGTATTCTTTAAATTATTTTCAGAAATTAATTCTTCAAAACGTTTCCTTTATATAGTTCTGCAAGTTTTTTAATTCCCTTAGTAAGCCAATCCTTCCATACAAAACAGCATTTATCTATTTTAAGTTTGGGATTATTCCATATACAGCATTCAGAATTCAGGTACAGATTAACATTGAACATGAATGAAATCTTTTTCCATACATAAAAAAGGTTTACAATAACGGATGGGATTTAGTAGTAGAGGACATCCTGGCTGATAGCGCATCAATTGGATTGAGTGGGGAAAACAGTCTGGCCTCCATCCCTATCCAAGGGGGGGCTCGTTCAGGTGGCAATGTCCTTTGGCATTATGTCTCAAGCAGAAGGCATAGTGATATAAAATGAAATCTGGGAAGCACATGCCGCCTTTGTTAACAGGCATTTGCATTTTACTAAGTTTTAATCTAGGACGTTTCCCATTCCACATAAATTCTTTGCAAATAAGATCAAATTTATCAAAGTATTTTTTAGGTACAGCAATTGGTTGACATTGTAATAAATAATTCAGCTTTGGTAAGCTATTCATTTTCAGCACATTCATTTCCCCCCACAATGATAGAGACAATAATGCCAATCTTTGTGTATCAAGTGTGATCTTTTTCAGAATTGGGTCAATATTTTTTTTTACGATTTTGTCAATTTTTTGAGGAAACAAAATTCCCAAATATTTTATGCCTTCTGTGGGCCATTGGAAAGAGCCAGCTTTAAATAAGATTCTTGGACAGAGTGAAGTCAGCGGTAAGGCCTCTGACTTGGACCAGTTTACTTTGTATCCTGATAATTTTGAAAAGTGTTTTATAGTTTCCAACAAGGCTGGTACAGATCTAACTGGGTCCGATGTGATCCATGAAGTATCATCGGCATATAGAATAAGCTTATGATTATTGTCGTCAATTTGAATACCTTTAATATTTGGGTTGTTTTGAATAGCTGTCGCTAGAGGCTCGAGCGCAAGACAAAAGAGCCCAGGAGAGAGAGCTTAACCCTGCCGTGTGCCGCTGCAAGTCTAAAGTAAGAAGACATAAGACCGTTAATCAGTACCGCCGCTGTTGGTACAGTATATAATATTTTTATCCATCTTAAAAAATTATTGCCAAACCCAAATGCGCTAAGCGTGTGAAACATATACCTCCATTCAAGACGGTCAAACGCCTATTCGACGTCTAAAGATATTACTGCAGTTGGATCGTCTGAGTCTTTTACATGCCACATAATGCTTCACAAAGCCCACTTGGTCTGGGTGAATCATTGATTCAAGAATTTTGTCCAGCCGCTTTGCGATTATTTTAGAGAGTATTTGGCAGTCTGCAGATATCAAACTGATGGGACGATAATTTTTACAGTCAGTCGAGTCTTTGTCCTTTTTGAGAATCAAAGTAATTATGGCTTGATTTGAAGTTGAAGGTAGTATTCCAGTTTCATACGCCTCTATAAGCATCTGGTGGTATAGGGGCACCAGGTCCTCCGCATAGCATTTATAAAAATTAAATGTGAACCCATCAGAGTCCTGATTATATCCGATATTTCTTTTGTAGATATAGGAGAGTCTAAATAAACTTTCTGTTCCATGTTAATCTTTGGAAGCTTTGAATTGTTAACAAAAGTTTGAAGTTCCTCATCTATTGCTATACTTTCAGATTTATACAGATTGACGTAATACTTTTGGAATGTCTCATTTATATCTTGAGCTTTATTTTTTAACGTGCCCTTAGCATCCCTTATGGCCGCTATTAATGACTTTGCCTCTTTTTGTTGAATATAACGAGCCAGTAATTTACCCGCTTTGTCACCAGATTCAAAAATTATTTGTTTGGATTTAAACAGGTAAATAAATCTCTTGATGATGGCCTAATTTCTTGGGGTGCATCTCTGTGCATTCACTGCCATCACTGGGGAAGGATTTACTTAGCATTGTGAGCTGTCAAGGGCTTTTTTTTCCCTTTATGATGATGTTCACAGACACAATGAGTCACTTTAGCCATATTTTTTGCAATTCAGGCATTACCCTGGGTATGTCTGCATTAAGTAAGTCAATTTTTTCTGGATTTATTTTTGCTACTTAACTTCATGATCTTGATTATGTAGTCTAACACTCATAAAATGAGGACGGGGATTGTTCCCCAGGAGTTTAAGAATGCGGTGGTCCAGCCTATTCTAAAAAAGCAAGGCTTGGACTCTACTGACCTGAACAATTACCGCCCGATATCAAAGCTCTCTTTCCTCTCCAAATTGTTAGAGAAGATGTTTTTTATCCAGATTTTTTATTTTCTTAAATCCAGTAATGTTATAGACATTTTTATGTCTGGTTTTCGTCCTCACCACAGCACTGAGACTGCTCTTATTCGATTTTTTAATCATATTTTGCTTGTCTCTGATTCTGGTTCTCATGTACTGTTGGTGCTTTTAGATCTATCTGCTGCTTTTGACACTGTAGACACGCAATCCTACTACAGCGACTGGAGCACTTAATTGGCATTCGTGGATCAGCCTTACTGTGTGTCCAGACCAAACGCGATAGGAGCGACTAGAGCTTGAGGTTTACATGTAAAATCAATGGAGGAGCGCGATGAAGCGCGACTTGGTGTCCCGCGACACTCCAGAAGCAGATTTGCGTCGCGAAAAAGCTTTTCTGCCTGATTTGCGCGAACAATTCGCGCTACAGATGCGATGGAAAATTCGCGCTGCTTTTTATGTGGTGCATTTTGTGCATTCGCGCTCATGGCGTCTATCGCTTGAGTTGGAAAAATCTGAACTCCAGCGTCAAATCGCGCCGCGACAACCAATCAGGGGACAGAGTTTCAGTGATTCTGTGACTGTCATGGAGTCACAGCCTCAGCAGGACATGGAGGAAATACTGACAAACATCGTGGCTAATCATCCCGAGCTACATGACACAAGCAGTTTTCAATACAGAGACAGAAAAAACAACAAAACAATTTTTTTAGACAGGAATGCACCTCTCGGCCTAGAACTGAGCCTTGAAACACCTTCCTCACCTGGTTTCCTGGTAGCAGCTCCTGCACCATGTATCCGTAGCTATCCAGACCCCCAGTGCAGCGGTCCCAGCTCTACCTGAGGCCAGGTCGAACATTTAATCCACTCTGTCCTCCGTCAGCTCGGTCCATAATCCACCGCCAGCTGCACTGTAGCCCCAGCTCCGCTGAAGGCCAGTTTGCGCGTAAAAATACAATATTTGAAGCGCGACCAGTTCGCGTTGTACACGCTGGGGGCATGTGGCGCGTTTTGAAGCTTTTGGTGTGGACACTGTGATAGAGTGGTTCCGCTCCTATTTTAACGGCAGATGTTTTAATGTTGCCCTGGGGAATTGCACCTCTAGAGTGGCACCTCTTCTTTGTGGGGTTCCTCAGGGGTCTATTTTAGGTCAGCTTCTTTTTAATCTATATACTTTACCCTTTGCAGCCATTTTTAGATAATTCCCGGTGAATTATCACCTCTACACTGATGATTGTCAGCTTTATGTGGCCCTAAAAACTCCTTACCCTCTGCAACCACTGACTGACTGCCTGAGTGAAATCAGGTCCTGGCTCTCAGCCAACTTCCTCCATCTGAACAGCTCCAAATTGGAGGCCATTTTCTTTGCCCCCTGCTCTCCCGCTGCTGTGGAGCTGTCATTGCTGACAATTAAAAATTTGGGGGTCACCCTGGACGCCTTTTTTAAAATGGACCTGCAGATAAATCAGGTAGTCAGGTCATGTTTCTTTCATCTCTGTTTAATCAGTCCTGAATAAAAAAGATCTCCAGTCAGTTGTCCATTCTTTTGTAATGTCTCGTCTGGACTATGCCAACTCGCTTTTATATGGTGTTCCCTCCTCTTCAGTGGTGCGGCTCCCATTGGTACAAAATGCTGCCACTAGGTTTCTGACGGGCACAGACCGGCGGCAGCACATCACCCCTGTCTTGGCTAATTTACACTGGCTTCCAGTGAGATTTCGCATTAAGTTTAAAATTCTCCTATTAATCTATAAATCAATGCACGAAATGGCCCCCCCTTATTTGGCACATTTTATTTTTAAGGCCTTACGTTCCGGCGCGAACCTTAAGGTCTTCTGAACAGCACCTTCTACTTGTTCCTCCTGCCCGCTACAAGGCCCGTGGGGAACGGGCTTTTTCAGTTTGTGCTCCCAAGCTCTGGAACCAACTCCCCCTGACGGTCGACTCGCCCCGTCCCTCCCCATTTTTAAAGTTTGTCTTAAGACATATTTTTATTCCCAAGCCTTCTCGGCTGAGTCGGTTTAACCCCTGTGAGATCTTGTCTGTTTGTTTTTACCGTTTTTACGTGTTTTAGCTATTTTATGCTGCTGTATGTGTTTTATTGTCTTGTACAGCACTTTGGTTGGCGTTGTCGCTGTTTAAATGTGCTTTATAAATAAAGGATGATGATGATGATAAAATGAGAGAGATTGAGGACATGCCTTATTAAGCTACTGAGCCAGATATTAAATAGTTTGACGTAGGTATCAAAGACATTGAAATATTCCTCTCAACCAATTATTATCTTCTAGGTTTTTACTATGCTAGCATAAATAACAAGACAGGGAACAATGTAAAACCAGCTTTACAATCGTTTTTATTTATCTCGGTAAGAGATTTATTTAAAGTGTCTTTTCAAACCCAGTGTTAATTTTTCAACTTGTGTTGAACAGTTAAATGGACTTTACAGCCAGAAATACCAACACATTTTTCATAAATGCTCAGTGTGATATCTGATCTTTCATGTTTTTTTATTTTTTTGCTAACAAGATTAAGTTCCTGTATGCTTTAACGGTGTATTGTTACAGCTTTGTGCGCTGGGACTTGCAAAGTGTTGTGACACTCGATGCTGTGGATGGTGACCCCAACTCAAAATCACACATTGCCCTCAAGAGGATACAGAGCCCTGTTATACTGCTGTACTGTTCCAAGGATGAGGCAATGTGAGTGTTTACATCTTTCATTTTCTGCTGTTGTGTTTGCATTTCCTTGTCACATGCTGGCAGATTTCAGCTGTGAATCTGTTTCCTCTCCCTGACAGATATATCCTGGAGGAAGCTCGGTCATTGGGTCTAATAGGAGCTGGTTACATCTGGATTGTGTCAAGTCTCACGACTGGAAATCCAGACTTTACCCCTGAGGTAGTGAAGCCCATGATGTTGTAAACAGGTGGCCACTTTCAGGCCGTTTGACAAAAAGTATTTTTAATTCCAAGCTGTTTAGGTTATTCGCTACCTGCCCCAAATTTCTCTTTTGTTTACCCTGCTCAACACTAATAAATGATCGAGGGGATACCTTAAATAAACAGAGATTATTCTTTGTTTGTTTTCTGAACTCAATAATTATTTTTACAATTCATTGAGCACTTTGTCTGTGCCTAACATAATTTACTTAGGCCCAAAGCAGGATATTCAAGATAAGCATGTGCAAATATAGACTAAATGTAATCTAAATCAATGATTCTCTTTGAATAATATGGAAATATGACAAAATAGACAAAGCACTTTCTAAAAGACAGGGCTGTGCAAAATCGCTGACATAGGTGTATCAGAACTGAATCATTCTCAAACAAATTTTTAACTTTTATTTCAAAATGAGGCCCACCAAGAAATGAGGCTTTATAATGTAAAGTCAACTTATAGAACGTATTTATACCTCAGTAAAGACATACTTTTCCAGACAGTGAAACCATAGAGATGAGATAATAATATGTTTATGTTGTGAAAAGAATCAGAAAGATTACAGAATTTCATTTATTTTACATTCTGTATAGATATGGAAAACTTTTTTTCTTTTTTATGCTGTGTTCCATCCATCCAGCCAGCAAGTCAGTCAGCCATCAATTCAACTGTCCATGCCTCACCTGCCTCCCCTGACTATAGGTCACTGCTGAGAACAATGTATATTTGAGTTTGAGAAACTTTGGAATTTTTACATACAAAAGGGTCAGGAATCCTTAAAATTATTTTTAAAACTGGAATATTAATAATTTTTTGACAGCTGGAGATAAGCACCAGCCCCCGCACGACCCCTTGAGGAATAAGCGGTTCAGAAAACGGATGGATGGAACTCAATGACAAAGTGACTGTCTCCAGAAACCTAGCGTATTCCAGTTTGGGACAGAAAAATACCATAATATAGTTTTGAAATTAGAGGGATACAGTTCTAAATCAGACAATCAAACAATATATGATAGTATAAATCTATGTTCTTATTCCTTCCACAGTATATACAGGACTAAGGATGTCTATTGGCAAGAATCTAGTGACATATGTATAACAGTACAGGAGGAACAGTACGATACAGTTGGGAGAACAAGTAGGTGGGGAGATTACTGAAAGATTTAAAAGAGACAAACTGATGAAGGTGCTCAGTTTAGGAACAAATTATCACAATTGTGTAATTGTCAGGTATGAATTATTTCAGGATAGCAGAAGAAACTTTGACAACTCTGAGAAATAGATGTTAAAAATTGGGGTTGCAATACTGATTTAAAGTAAAATTGAATCCTGCGCAGCATGTGTGCCTTTCCTTAGATCTGTTTTCCTTTTAGATGTATCCCCTGGGTATGATTTCCGTATCCTATGACGACTGGGAGTACCCACTGGAGACACGGGTGCGGGACGGGGTGGGCATCATTTCCACTGCAGCCACCTCCATGCTGCGAGAGAAGGGGGAGCTGCCGGAGGCCCAGACCAGCTGCTTCAGCACGCCATCAGACAGGAGTCCTGGGAAGCTCCCACCTAGTGCCCTGCGCAGGTGTGTGTGTGTGTGTGAGTGGTTGGGTTTATGTGTGATCAATGTAAGAAGATCAAGGTCTAGAGACTTACATAACTGAGTTTGTCTTTGTAGCTCAGTGTTCAGCAGTCTTTCGTTACACTCGTTAATGTTCTAATGAGAGGAATGGTGTTGGGGAAGGAAGCAAAGATGACAGTAGTTGAACTCTGATTTCTAATGACATTTTAACATTGTCAGCTTTTGTGTGCCGCTTTTTGAAGCCAATTGTGTCTCTTTAGCTGATAAACAAGCAAACCTAAAGACTAGTTTATGCTTCTTCATCTGTGGAGGTGCAGAGACACACAGCCCCTTCGACACAAGGATGAGCCCAATTTTTTGACTATCCTTCAAACGCAACACGGAGCGTACGTCTGTAATTAGTCAGCCCAACATCACTCCAAGATCATTTCACCAGAACAGTGCTCTATAGTCAATGTAATTAGTAGTCAATACAGCTTTTGTGCAGTAGAAGCTTTTTATTGTAGGGTCTGCTTTTTAGCCTAGAATATTGGCCCACAGCTTGGATAAATGAAGCCAGAGCTACGCCTGTAATGTACAATAGGTCAAGGGGCCCACAAAGTGGTTATGTAGCCCAGTATAGAGGTATAGAGTTTATGAGCATTACAGTTCTTAATGGGCTCCTTTTTAAGCTTGGTTTATGCTTGTTGCGTACGCAAGGTCCGCACGGCTCCACGCGGCCACATTACGTCATTTTAGCAACCACGCCTCTCCGCGCGGCCTCCTCCCCCCCCAAAATTTTCGTGCCGCGCACCTAGGAAAATTTGTAACTACGCGGAAGGTCCTGCGCGGAAAAACATGGCGGACTGGCAAGAGCTCATATTGCCGGAGGTTCGTAAATAGACATCTTTATGATTCGGCCGATAGAGATCACTGTGATCAACTGTGTTTTAATGGAAGAGAGGACGGTCTCCTGTTTTCGTCTTTTTTCCTAATAAATAGCATAAAAGTTCTGCTTTGTTTAAGCTCACGGGTATCACCATCTTGTAAACAACAGTGATTACTACTTCTACAATGGTGTAGTGTTGTATGCATGCCTTAGAGCCCTACGCCGCCCCCTACAGTCGTCAAGAATATTGGCTCTCATCAGGGACAAGCCACAAAAAGTGTAAACGCTGCAGAAGGCGTCTCGGCCGGTTCCGCACGTCTCGTTTCCGTGCGGAATGTTCATGCGGCAAGCATAAACCAAGCTTTATTGTTTTACGGGTAAGGGTTCGCTTTGCCCTAAGCCTTTTCTGCTAAGTTTTCGTGACAAGTCCCTGGACTTTTCACTTTTGGGCCCTTTTCAAACAGTTGCCATTTTTATTATATCTTATTACAAATGGCATTGCTGGGGGTCAGTGAGTGCTTTTTCCAAAAACCAAATGGTTACCTGGGTCGCATCATCTTCTACTCTGGATATGTTATATTGGGCTATGTACCAAACGTTATGGAGTTCGCCCCGGGCTCCCTACCAGGCTCCAGAGGGGAGTTGGCTATAGAAGTCAGTTAGAGGCCTGCTCTTTAGTTACATTGTGAAAGTAGAAGATTTGAAACACGTCAATTGCCATGACAAAAGACCCAAAATTATAGCCCCTGCAGTGGCCGATCGTTTGGACCTTTGGAGTGACCTCCCGACCATGTACAATGTCCCAGCAGCGTTTGCTTGATTTATTTTGTGCCCCTGCACCCCAGCGCACTGCCCAAAAAATCTCAAGTGTCTACGTGGAACGAATGAGCTTAGTTGGTTGCCTTTTCTGTTTCTGGGGTTAGGGATCGCCCTAAGCCCTTTCTACTAAGTTTTTGTGACATGTCCCTTAAAATTGCCCCATGTCCATTTGCCATCAGTGTCCCACAATCGGACCTGGTTGCAAATGGCCAACAACACCCTAATTTTCGGCCCTTTGTGTTAAGCTGTCATTCTAATAAAATGATAGCAAATGGCCATCACGGCACTTAGCTGTTTCTGCAGTGAAACAGAGTTATAGGGTCCCAGAAGGTGGGTTTATAACCCAGAATATTGGCCCACAGACAGTGGCATTTTAGCCCAGTATAGAGTATTTTAGCCCACCTGGCCCTGCACTGCACCAGTGTTCCAGGGGCCCATGAGTAGGGCGATATGGCAAAAATAGAATATCACGATTTTTCAATTATATAATCATGATTTCGATTTTATCGCGTTTTTTTAAAATTATCACCAAAAAATCTTAAATTAAAAATTAAAGAAGAGAAACATTAAATAAATAAAATCATTCAAATTAGGGATAACCAACACAGGGCTAAAATACTGATATGTCAAAGGATATGTGATATTTCTCACACCAAAGATCATAGAAATGCACAGAAAGTTCTGAATGAAACTATACGTACACTGTATGTATAAACAATATGATTTATGAATATATTTTTCATTTTTCAAATAACCTCAATGAAAAATACATTTAAATCATTAACATATTTAAATATATTATATGAAATTTAAATCTTGACTTGTCTACTAAAACAGAAATCAAACATGAACCTACTTTAGTTTAAAAATATGATATTCAGAAAATAGAATAAAATCTAATATTTTAAAATAAAAGACTAATATGTAACTGCAAATATGTGCAAGATGTATTGTGCAATCTATAATACGCAATTAATAATCCTCAGCTGGGCAACTGCACGGACAGTTTGCCGTCTGTGTTGTAGGGGGTAAGTTTTATGATTATTTTTTCTAGCGCTTGCTGAACTAAGAAGAAGAAGCGCTAGCCACTGCTGCTGCAGTCGGCTTTATAGCTTTAGCTGCCAGACGGCTCATTGTATTCTTTGGGATACCTTCTCTTCATGTGAGTAAACAAATTTAAGGTGTTGCGATCACTTGCCTTGACGCTCTCCTTGGAAACTTTGAAAATAATGTTTGTATGCTCTTTGTCGTCTGGTAAAAAACCAAACCAGTTCCATTCAACGGATGAGGACTTTGACTTTGGAACGAAAACTTCACTTACGCTCTCAGTCGCGGCAACGCCATACTTGTGTACAGGTTGCGCACATGCAAAGGGGGAGGGAGGAGAGGGGCGGGGGGTAATTGACTTAGAGCAGGGAGAGAGCGGAGGATTTTTTCACACAGAGAGGCAGAAATACAGTAGCAGAACTGTGAATCGGGATAAAACAATCTCCCAAAAATGACAGATCGTCACATGTGTAGATCGCTTCACGGTCTTAAATCGTCAAATCGCACACCCCTACCCTTTGAGGTGACTTTTTAGCCCAGAATACACGCCTCTTGCTCGGGTACACGACGCCAAAGCTACCCTGTCACCCGGAGCTGCACCGGGGCCACCGGGTTCCCGAAAAACTTCTCGGGTCCGAGGGGGGACTTTCGGCACGAGCAAGGGACGTCCGATGCGTTTGCAATTAGACCAGTGTCGAAACCCATGCAATCCTGTGACAAAAGGACCTGTCCCCTTGCCTTAGGGACGGCCCTGTCGAAACGACAATGCGATCCTGCAGTTTCGGTTCATTTGCCCATAACACTGCTCCACCTGGTGGCGGTTTTTCCGTTTCGTCCCTTTGCCATAGAATGACAGTTCGCTGCGCTGCCCCCGAACGTCCGAGGGAGCCGAGACTGGGGTGGGGGCTGGGGCCCGGCTAACTTTGGGCGGGGGGCCCGGCATGGGATTTTTTGGAAAAAGTGGTCGATCGCCCTAACATGTACAGTGGGACTGTTTGGAAAGGGGTGAGGAATGCCGTAGGTGTACGAAGCATGACTGGAGGTCCCGCGACAAATCAGAAGCAGATTTGCGTCACGATAAAGCTTCTCTGCCTGATTTGGGCAGCAAAGTAGCGCGGCTGGTGCGTTTCAGTATGCACTGCATTGTATAACCGTGGTGAAAATCCCATCTTTATTAAATCAATACAAGTTTAAGACATAGGTTTAACTGTTTTTTAAACATCACCAACAAGGCTCTTGGTTGGGAAAAATTATTAAAATCCACACCGTAGCATAAAGAGCAATGTTCAACGTAATATGTACTCGCACCAGCAGAATGCACAACAATAAAACATGCTCCTTTTGCAATCCCGGTACCATTCTGTGTGGAGAGACTTCAAATTTAAATTACAGCTGACAGTACTCCAATAGGGCAGCTACCTGTGGGTCATCCGCGTAAAGTTGCTTCCGGTGGAAAATTTTTTTTTTAATTTCACAGCGTTGTGGGGATGTTTATTTAATACGAGCGGACTGGGAGATATTATCCATCCAGCGGTTTCAACAATTCAGAAATGAAAAATCAAGGTAAATCCACGGACTGTGGACAGTGTTTTGTTTCTGCACAGTGATTTCTGCACAATATAAATTTCAGCAGCAGTATCCAATAATAATTCACTGCACTATAATTTACTTTCACTAATGGATTTCTTTAGTTATTTTCGGTTTTTATTTCCTTTTCCTTTATTTACTTTATTTCCTTTATTTCTTTTTTCACAGTTTTTATATTATAAGGCTGTAAAACCCCTCACCACACATTATTTACACTTTTCCCAGACATACGGAAACATTTACTCACATTTCTCACTAGTTTTAATACTCAAACCTTAGTAGATTTAAAAGATAAAAATTTTAATTCGCAATACGGTCTCTCTACCTCTGCAACATCAGATGCGTCTTTCTTCACTGACGGTCTCGGAACAGGTGTCGTGTCCTAGTGAGGAACATAATTATGGGCAGTCGTTTGTACACATTTTTTTTGTGTGGATGAGAAGATTATTATAACCTGACATGATACATTTGGCAAGCGCAGGAGACATGACGGGAGGAGAGTCACAACTGCATCCAATCATTTAGGACTGTCATGAAATCCTTTGAGCAACTGCTGCTGACCCACCTGAAGGACATCACGGATCCCCTGCTAGACCTCATGCCTTTTGCCTATAGAGCAAACAGATCATCGGATGATGCAGTCAACATGGCTCTCCAATACTGCACCGCCTAGACTCTGCTGGGACCCAAACTTGGGTACTGTTTGTGGACTTAAGCTCTGCGTTCAACACCATCGTACCAGAGCTCCTCCACCAAAACTATCCCAGCTCAACGTGCCCCCCTACATCTATCAGTGGATTACCATTTTCCTGACTGACAGGAGGCAGCAGGTGAAACTGCGTAACTTCACATCCAGCACCCGGTCCCTCAGCATTGGCCACCTGGAGCTAAACCTTCTCAAAACTGTTGAGATGACAGTGGACTTCAGGAAGAGACCCCAATCAACATCTCCTCTCATAATACTCAACGGGTCAGTCCCCACAGTGGAATCTTTGAGGTTTCTAGGATCCACTAGCGCACGGGTCCTTAGGTGGACCTCCCACATAGTCTCTATAAGGAAGAAGGCCCAGTGGAAGCTGTACTTTCTGTGTTAGCTCAGGAAATTTAACCTGACTCAGGAGCTGCTGACCATCTTCTACACAGCAAAAGTCCAGTCTGTTCTGACCACATCCATCTCTGTCTGGTTTGGATCAGCCACCAGGCAAGACGGGTACAGACTGCAGAGAACAGTCAGGCCTGCAGAGAGGATCATAGGTATTGATCTTCCCTCCATTCAGGACCTGTACCGGTCCAGGGTCAGGAAGCGGGCCAAGAAAATCACCACAGACCCCTCACACTGTTTAGGCTCCTCCCCTCAGGCCAACGTTACAGTACTCTGTACGCCAAATCCAACCGACACAAGGACAATTTCTTCCCCCCGGCTGTTACTGTGATGAACTACTGAGTAGTCAGAGTGTGAGTCCATTCACATGAACAATAAACTATAACTCTGCACTGTTCTAAATACCCACTGTACAATAACCCGAGTTTGGTGTATATATTTTACTTTATTATTTATTTTATTTATTTTTATGTCACTTATTTAGGATGCTTCTGTACTAGAGAGAAAGCGTTGCCGAAGTCAAAATTCTTGTATGTACAAAATATACATACCTTGTGCTTGTCAAATATATTTTTGCCCCACTGTAAAAGTGGTGTAATCCATCCCTTTATGTTACTCTTATACCGCCTAACCCCTTGTGGCACACAGGTAGTAAACTGAAGCTGGTGGGAGTGAAGCATAAGCCGTAAAAGCAGGACACTCACAATCACAATGCAGTTTCTCTTTGTCAGACAAAAAATGCTCTGATCAGCTAATTACGTTTCACGTAGCCACAATATTCATCTTAAATTACTACTGTGTTGTTGTTGATTTGCGCTTCTGCGTCTCATTTTTCCCAGAGGAGGTGCTCAAGTATGGGTGGGGGCGGGGGTTTGGTAGAAGAGAATTTTGATTTCCAATCACATTATCTGGATCCCTTAGTTCGATTTGTGAAACTCCAGTTCGGTTCAATTTAAGTTGGACTAAGGTGCATGCATTTCAGTAAGACTAAGGTAATAATTTGATTTTCTTTTGCTGCATGTAATGCCCTGTGTGGTGTCTTTCCCAGTCTTTCCCTAATTATTCCCAGATATCCTACGATTCCCTGATTGTCTCACTGATTGCCTTCTCTGTATTTATACCCCTCTGTTTCTCCATGTCTTGGTCGTGTCGTCGTTGTATCCATGTCTTCCTGTCTCATCAGTGCACTCAAGAGTTCCCGTTCTTCTGTCTCAATTAAATGTCTCAAATAAATTTTAAGATTAAAAAAGTTAAAGAGCTTAATTAATAAATGTTTTTTTAAAGGTGTCATTCACTCATTTATTTAAATTAATTTACTGTTTACTGTCTCTACTTCAAATGAAGGCCTTGTGAGTTGTTTTATTTGGAAACATACCTTTGTGCCCATGTTGCAGGAGGTTGTAGTTTCAAGAGTGGAGGGGGCATATGACACGACTAAGAGTTTTACTCAATAGCATTCATGATATACAAACATTATATTTAAGCTGTTGTAAAAACTGGTACCACAAAAGAAGTCATTGAGTTACCAGTCTGAAATTTTTGCAAAGCTTTTCCTAAGCTTTAAGGACACCAGCAAACTACACTGAGATACATTATTCACTACTCAGTACATTTACGTGCACATCTAAATCAAGCTTTTTCCGAGTTGTCGGACTAAGGGCTTGCCCCCTGTTGAGATCCGAGTCTCAGTTTATATGTCACATGAAGTGACATGTAAACGTACATGAAGTATGTTTGACTCCCCGACGATAGATGGCGACATGCACTCCTACATGTTTGCCTAATAGCAGTTAGCTTCCAGCTGCATTCAGGCAGTAAACAGAGGCTGGCCGAAGTGAAGCAGACAGAGTTAAAGCAGGATATTCACAGTCACAATGCATCGCCTCTTTGTAAGTCCAAACAAAAGGCTGCAGTGCAGAGCCCCTACACAACAGAACAAAACAAATCCCAGTGGCAGTGACCTCTATGGCTAAACTGGCAAAACTCCATGTGCAAAGTATCCCCATAAAGGATCACTGGAGTAAATCTGAATGTAACAATTTATAATAACACTTTGTTGCCATAGAACAAATAATAATAATAATAATAATAATAATAATAGTAATAATAATTAAAATAAAGATAAAATAAGCAATAAAACTTGGATAAAGAAAATAACTAAATTAAAAGCCAAGCTAAAAATGTAGGCTCTGAATGTCTTTTTAAAAACATCAGCAGTATTCCGGAGGTGAAAGAAGGAAATCCTAGAAACATGTTTATTATGGGATTGGAACATTATGTCTTGTTCAAAAATAACACAGAGGTTCTTTATGTTATTATGGAGGCCAATTTAATGCCATCCAGAAGTGATTAACTAAGCTGTTTTTTTTTCAGAGTTTCTGGTCCAAAGATAACAACTTCTGTCTTTCCATAATTTAAAAACAGAAGGTTTAGAGTCATGCAGGTTTTTCTGTCTTCCAGACATGCCTTTTATCTACGTAACTGATTGGATTAATCAGGATTTATTGATAAATATGGTTGTATTGTGACAGTGTGGAGGTCCTGTCACTATGGCTCCGATAGATCATGTGACCTGGCTGCTTGGCCACAGGGATATCCCTTTGGCTGACTGGTTGCCCTGTTCACCCAGGAGTCGTGGGATCGAATCCCGCCCGGGCCCTCGTTGTGTACCTTGCCTCAGTATATCATCATGTCTTTTTATACAGCAGTCGAGAATATATCCAGCTTTAATTGGAATCCTGTAAGTGAGTAAACCAGCATTTTCTCTACAATTTCCTCGCATAATACTCTAAAGTACTCAGCTCTGAATTAAACTAGAGAGCCAATCTCCTATGGCTAATTACGCTATATAAGTTTAATGGTTATTATAATAAAAATGGGCTGATTATTTTAATAAAATCTACCTAGCATTGCCTCATAAAACTCTACGATGAAATTTTACAACTGTGTTTGTTTTGAACCCAACACCCCTTTTAAAGACTATACAACATAAAATTCACCCAGCTTGAGAGATGAATGCTTATATTTTTCAACTACCGGGTCCATGCAAAACATCAATTTTTCCCATGCATCATGACTTTGTCACAATATTCAAG
This sequence comes from Apricaphanius iberus, assembly GCA_028564705.1. Lineage (NCBI taxonomy): Eukaryota > Metazoa > Chordata > Actinopteri > Cyprinodontiformes > Aphaniidae > Apricaphanius > Apricaphanius iberus. Next base: position 148,771 of record JAPXFQ010000734.1, on the reverse strand, counting down.
GCCTCCCGGCACAGTTGCTTAACAAAATTTAAGAGGTTGTTAGATTTCCCTGATGCTTGTTTTGAATTGTAAATATCAAAGTAAAGATATACAAGTAGAGTTGTTTTCTTATTTAGTGAAATTATTCTAAAGTTTTCATGGAACTATCGTTTCTCGTATGTTTTGGTCAGACAAAATGTCTGTTGTCACCCTTCAACAACTCATGCTTGACAGTCTCAAAATGAATTATTTAAGAGGAAATGCTTGTCTGTTTTGTAATTTAGTCCCCTCCCTAAAATTCCTCGGATTACCCTCCTTTCTCCCTTTGGGAAATCAAGCTATAATTTCATGTTTTAACTATCAAATCAAGCTTACTGTCGAAAAATTGTTTAACTAGAATGTGTTCTTAGTCCCATATCACTGCCCGTAAGGCTGGCTCTTTTGCTACTTTCCATTGGTTTGCTTTAGCAACCGTGAAAGTTTTATCATAGGCCCTGTTTGCACATGCAGAAGAGCTGTGGTGAGCAAGAGGGTGAGGGTACCCTCGTTGCACCAATGAATTGCCTTTCAGGCATAGATATGTGGAGGAATCAATGCAGAATGTTGATGGAAGAGATATGTGTCCTCTGACTTTGTCTCCCTCCCACTCACACAGAGATTCACACTTTGAGGCATGCACACTATGCAGTGGGTGAAGACAGCATCGATTAGTAGAGGATCCTCTTACAGCAATTACAGAGTGTTTAGTGTGTTATTTGAAATGTATCTGCTCCTGTGCACAATCTGTGACTGATGAATTAAAAACAGCTCCCTGTTCTCTTACTCTCCATGGGTTCCAGACACATGATGCATGTATGGAACGAAGGACGAGATCTATCCTTTACTCCAGATGGTTACCAGGCCAACCCCAGATTGGTTGTCATTGTGTTGAACAGTGAAAGAAAGTGGGAGAAGGTAACATTTATTTTTTTACATATTCAATGAGAACTGATATGTTAAAAAAATAGGACTTTTATGAATTATAGTCTTATTTTGTGTGTTTTTGTGCACACAGATGGGCCGCTGGGAGAATGGGACGCTGTCGCTCATGTTTCCAGTGTGGCCAAGGTATAATGCCCATGGGGATGAGGATGCTGATGAGAACCACCTCTCCATTGTTACTCTGGAGGAGAAGCCTTTTGTCATTGTTGATAATGTAGACATCCTCACCGGCACCTGCAACAGAAACTCTGTGCCCTGTCGTAAACATGTCAAACTGTAAGTACCCAAAAACTCTATTTGTCACTGAGCTACAGCTCTCGCAACTATAATTAAAAGTCAGCTTGAAGCAATCAGGGGAAGGTTACTGACTGAGCCTTACAAAAGTATTCATTCATGAGCTGCATAATGTTGTTTTTATAAGTAGAAAGTAATTTATTTTAATTGGGTTTTTATCTTAAAGACAAAAATCTGAAAGTATGTATTTACTCTATTACCACTACGTAAGATCTGATCCAGTGAATTGCCTTCAGCAGTTGCCTGACTAGTAAACACCCATATTTATGAGTCCACCCATATTTATACTGCATTTCAGCACAAACCCAGATGTTTTTTCGAGGCCTGTGGGGTTTATAAGTGGACTTTAATAAATAAACAGCTTCATGAAGAGTTTACCCCTGACCAGATAGGTCGTTGGTGCAGACTGAAGTGAAAAGAGAAAGAGAAAAGAAGAATTTATAAGAAAACATCAATGTGAGTGGCATTTTCAAAGTCCATATAAAAACTGTTAAGCATTTGTAGCAAGACTCAAACTAATGTTCACATGTGCTATCCATTAAATTTGACAGAGCTCAAGTTGTTTTTGCAAGAAAAAATATGCAAAGCTGTACGATTTTTGATTTGCATGGACTGAAAACAAATACATACATTTCTTTTAATTATATTTATTAAAGGTTATAATATGAAAAAAGTTTAGGTATTATGAATATGTTAGCAAGGAACTGCACCTTAACAGGGAGATGATAAAACTCCTAAAGTAAATCAAGTACCCTGGAAAACTATGATGGGTCTTTCTCCTTTTTTGTCTGCATTTGTTTTAAATATCTTTGAAATGGAATAACACCTTTCTAAACTAGCTCAAGCTGTCTGACAACACAATCAATCCAGCTGCCCTTTGCTCATCTTGTCTTCCATTCCAGGCCCACTCATTCTTATTTTATATAATAATGACTCACCATAGGGAGCACGGTGGCACAGCTGGTAGCGCAGCTCACCTCACAGCTAGAAGGTCCTGAGTTTGATTCCTGCCGGGAACCCTGTGGGTGCTGAGGGTGTGTTTGTTCCTCCAGATCGTCAGACAAAAGGGCCTTTTCTGTGTGGAGTTTGCATGTTCTCCGGTGTTCCCTTGAGTAGCTAATGTGAGCTACTCCCATAAAAAAATGCACTAGTTCTGGGCTGTATACTGCCTCTTCCTGGCTGACCGGGGCACCTGAGGAGTTAGGGAGGATCAGGCTGGAATAACGTGGTACTTTCACATGCTACGTCCAGCCAGGGAAACTCCGCCCCCTCAGGTGAAAAGAAGGACCTGCTCACTCCTCAAGCAGGAAGGAGGCTTCAGCAGGCCCTACCGCAGTTGGCAGAGGGAGAGCAATGCCCAATGTGGTCCTTTTTTCCCCTTTTACAACAATTTGATTTGTGTTTTGTAACTTAGTAATAGTCAGTTCTATTCAAGAAGGTTTGAGAAGACAGAGCAGAGATACAGAAAGAACAAAAATAACTGATGTAAGAGTCCTATGTTAAAGAAATAAAACGTTGCTAAAAGCACACAGAGGACTAACAGTCACTTGGAGCTTCATCCCACTTTATGCCCCCCTCCTACAAGGCATTTGCAGCCAAGCAGGATGACAGACCAGGTGTAGCTTCTATGGAGATAAAAACACTGAGAAGAAACAAACTTAACAGTTGAAATAACAAAAAAACAAAAACAGCAGAGTAGTAGAAGAGAAAGGAAATGAAGTGAAGAAAAGTGCCATGTCTGTCCTCCAATAGTCTAAACCCGCAGCAGCATAACTCCAGAGATAGCTCACAATAACTAGCCATGCTAACTATATGCTGTATCATGAAGGGAAGTTTTAAGCCTGGTCTTAAAAGTAGACAGGGTGTCTGCCTCATGGACTGAACAGGGTGGTGGTTCAATAGAAGAGGAGCTTGATCACTAAAAGATCAGCCTTCAATTCTACTAAGGCTATGCATTACACTTAGCTAAAGTCTTTAAAAAATATTGTCTTACTTATTGTTTATGTGAGTAATGTAAACTAAATGTGAAGTATGGTTTGTTTATAATTTGACTCCTAACGCATTTTCTTTTTTTGTCTGGCAGTTTGGTACTCAGAATTGGTGTCGGAGTACCAAGTACAAGCCCAACAGATTTACTTTCTCAAGCAGAGCATTACAGCTTTGCTATAGTAATCCACTTGATATATAGGTGTGAGAAATCTTTATTAATGATTGCTGTGGGTTTAATTTCTTGAAGTTACGGACACAAAAACGAGAAAACAGAAGAGAAGAAAGAAGATTAAGAGAGACAGGAGAGGTAGTGAACTGACGATACAAGATAGGAAGGGAAACAAAGAACAAGAAAACATCCCAGTCATCCACCTCTGTTGGACGGCAGAGAAGTCGAAAAAAACAACAAAAAAGGAACAATAGAACAACACTAACAAAACAGATCCAGTAATATGAACTAAGATCTACACATTCTCAAAAATGAATTTATAAATACAACAACAATGTCGCTGGAAAGCTCCTGGGGCCAACTATCTATTGATGATAACCTCAGCCCAAGAATATGCCTGTAAACATGTCCCCACACCTATTTGTGTGTGTAAGCATTGTTGGGGAAGGAATTTTCAGTCAAAATAGGATTCCTGGAAACCAACTCACTATGGTGTCAGTGAACTAACTAAGAACCACCACATCCCCAAATCCTTCCAGCGTGTTCGTTGAATTTGTGCAAGAGATACAATAAAAACACATCACACAATTACTGCAGTTTGCCAGAAAATCACTCATGAGCGGGCCCAGCTGTTGGAAACAAAAACCCCAGCTGAGCAAAGAACATGAGGTGTGCCTTGGCTTTTATTAAAATAGCATTGAATAATCATGAACACAAAGGAGTGGTTTAAACATCTTAAACAAATCAATAATAGACAACATAATTTATGCATACACACATAGTAACCTTATTGGTCCATTCAATATGTTGGTGGGTTGTACATGCCTAATTAATTATCTTCCTGTTATACTACTTAAATCGTAACATAACTAAAACTCTGTTCTGAAAATTACAAGACCAGTCATGAGGCCGCAATCTTCACCAGTCAGCAGTGGAAAATCAGGAGATAGTTTCACTGGACAATCAACATATAAATAACACTAAGGGACGCTTTGTATAACACTGAGAAAGACATTCACATTATCTGTCATGAGTGTAACACCAAATAACAAGATTTGTCAGTATCAGTATAAGATTTTATATAGACTTGAGTAACACAGAATTAAAAAGGCATCAGCACTAATTTAAATAAGAACTACCTATGTAATAAAAGAATGCTTACAATAAAGATTCCCACTACACCATTAACACAAATTCACATAAGAATTAACTTTATCTAAGAAGTAAGAGAAGGCAATACATTTTACCATTGCACAGCTCCAACTCGATTTTCTGCTGACTATTTTTATATGGTATCCTTCCATTGTCAATTGTACGGTGAGTCTTCCTGCAAACTAGGCCTGTGCTTTCCTGTCATATGTGATGTTCACAGAAAAATACTTCACTATTGAAAGTTAAATGCCACACTCAATTTAAAGAATACATATTATAAACACATAAGGATAACCTGAAATAAAAAGAAATCATGACATATATAATCCATATTAATACAAACTCTTACAACAAGTCACTTTTGAATAATACTGATTTAACAAAAGGGCTAAGCTATGAGAAAAAAAACAACAAAATATCATCAACATCTTCTTAAAACCGTGGTTTGGGATATTCTTTATCAAAGTTTTATATATCCTTAAAATGACAGTTCGGTTAAGGATAGTTCCGTTTTTAATGCTTATAACTTTTGTGGTTCTCAAATGTAGAGTTAATAATGCCAATATTAAAATCTATTAAAAAAGAAACAATGAATGTTACAAGATAAGTTTCTATGATTTAAAGGAATCATAAAATGGCTTAAACAATTTCATTATACAATGTATATTATTTTCTATACAATTCCTAATCTTTTGCAGTCCAGACATCCTCCATCTCCTGTTTTTCTCCACTAGTTTGGGTGCAAAGTTTTGACATCCTGTTCTAAAGTTCCTGTTTTTATCTAAGTAACTTGTAAGCACATGACAAACATCTCTTTACGCAGTAACAACACTTCAAAGCGGTTATAACAAGTCACCAATACATTTCATACATCCCAAAGTAATGTTTTATACTGTATTTTCCATCAGCATGTAGGTGTAAATAAGGTTTCCCAATGCAAGTGTTTGATAGCTGGTGCAAGGAGCCGTCACTCCCACCTACAGGAATCGACACAGACATGAAGGAGGTCGGGGATACATACATCCAGAGTACCCAAGACTCCAGGAGCCACAGGCGCACTAACGCAGGGCTGACCACACACCCCAAGAGGGGAACAGAGGGAAACCCTAGGGGAACACCCAGCACGGCCAGACTCCTAACATATTTCACTGCAGTTCAAGTACCAAATGCAGCACAAAAAAACTTCAGCTGTACTTCATTAACACCGCAATTTGCTTCAATTGTCATTCCGTTTAATAACGAGTCTTTCAGCTGCTTTCTTCACTTTGCTGATGTCCATGGACAGTTGAGTAGCGTGCAAAGCTGGTCACATCACTCAAACGTTAAACTGCAGTAGCCAATATAGTCTTTTATATGTATCACTGTAAAGGGTAACAAAAAAATGTAGGAAAAGCACAGTTCTGCGATATTAACATCTTATACAGACTGGAAAGTCATAAACAAGAACAAGATGTGCATCAATGATCAAAAATAAATAAATGTTGTACAGTTTAGGTTTACTTAACTTGGCTTGTGCATAAAAAATCGAATTGCACCAAAATTGTAATTCCAGCTGAGCTTGGAGTAGAGCTGACTTAAACAGACTTTTAAATATTTATTTCACTGCTCAAATAATTAACTGAGTCTAAATGACAATAATTAGCATTGAGAATTAATAGCCATCTTTAACTGTAATCCAGAACTGTCATCTATGAAATTATTTACTCATTTGTTAAAGTTTGCTACATGCATAGTAAGTATATTTTGTGGAATCTTGCCTCCTTTAAAACTAAACTTTTGTTGACTCAGCGGCATAAATCCAGCTCAAGTAAAGCTGTTAAAAGACCCCCTGTCCGTGTAACACCATTGGGACCAGAAAGTAAAAAGGTATTTAATGTACCTTTTCCACCTCGACTCCTAAAGCTCTCACCATACCAAGCCAGTGAAATATAGAAGCTATAATGTGGTCTGCCCTAGTTCCAAGTTCTCTTTTTTTTCTACCTGTGCATCCCTTCTTCATCCACTCTGTCTGCCAGTGGCCATTCACATCAAATTCCAGATTCTGGCATTCAGCACACCTCTGGGAGTCATGTGCGATGTCTGCAGGCTCCTATCTATCCTGACTCACCAGCTTGTGCTCTGTTATGAGCGGCCACTTAGCCTGCAGGTCCCAGCAGCAGGGTTGTCATTATTTCACCTGGCCTCGACTCCTCTCTCTGTCGCTCCTCTACAGCAAAATGTCAGGAAAGAAGAATTACTCTGACATACTCTGTAAGAAGTACATATTTTCTGTTAACCCTACACCTAACCTCAATGAGTCCACAATGTTTTAAAGACTGTCAGAAAATCTGTTAATTTGGATGCTTTTATAGGCATTTTGTGATTATCTAGCTTGAAAGATTTAGGAATTCCTTTTGACTAAACTTACACTGCAAATTTAGTGAGGTTAGAGTCCAGTGCAAAAATTCTTTTTAATTCAGTTTATTTATATAGTGTCAATTCACAACAGATGTAATCTCAACACAGTTTACAAGAAAAATCATTTTAAAAAAATTATATAAACATTCCGCTCAGTTAAAAAAGTTTTCTTTTTAAGGAATCCCAGCAGATTTGGTTCAGTTACTGGTGTGAGGTTGGGCCCCGTTGATGCAGACCTTCCAACCACAGCAATCTTCTCAGCCATCCCTGATACTAAGCAAGCATGTAACGACAGTGGAGACGGAAACCTCCAGCACAACTATTAAAAAGTTTTCTTCTTTTTGTATTTAGCTTTAGTACCCCAGATTTTCTTTTTAAAATTTTGAATAAAATACATTCTTGAATAAAGTGTTAAACTTTAGCTAGCTCTATTTGCCCTCATCAACAGCATGATCCTTCTTCCACTATGTATACCCATGGGGGTGGTTTGTTCAGGATTATGTGTTTGTGTTTTAGTGTTTAGTGTTTGCGGTTTAGTTTCCATCTTATCTTACCAGTACATCATCTGTCACATAGATGTCCTGCTGACAGATTATCTCACTTGTACTGTAGATTTCTGCAGTGTCTCCAGAGTTACCATGAGCTTCTTCACTGCTTCCATGATAAATGCTCCTCTTTCCCTGCCTGACAATTTAGGTGGATGTCTATATTAAATTCAATTCAGTTTATTTATGTAGCGCCAATTCACAACAGATGTCATCTCAAGGCACTTTACAAGAAGAGTTCTTATAATACAATGTTTAATTTAGGAATTAGAGAACCACAGAAGATTGCGTCATGACTTCTCAGCAATCCCTCACACTGAGCAAGCATGAAGCGACAGTGGAGAGGAAAAACTCCCTTTTAACAGGAAGAAACCTCCAGCAGAACGAACTCAGCATAAGCGGTCATCTGGCGAGACCGTCTGGGGTTTGGAGAAGGCAGCAGAGACACAGAAAGAGCAACAGAACTGATGCAGAAGCTGGTAGCAGGACATGGAGAACATTCCTCCACTGGAATTCCATCTTAGTCAGGGTTGTCAAGCAGGGTGGGTCAGGAGCACCTACTGTAGGAAGAGACTAAGAGAAAACAGGTTAGCGCTTGAATTGACAGCACATCATGCAGTTGGAGAGAAGTAGGAGAGCAAGTAGGAAATGACTAATAATGTCCTCCAAAAGCCTAGCCTAAAGCAGCATAGCTACTAACATTAACCTGTCTCCTAGCTACTAGGAGACCTAGCTACTAACACTCCCTACCTGGCTTACATTAATCCATATCTACGTAGCTACTCCACCACTTCCTATCTCTTCCTAGCTTTTGACACTCTACCTGACTACTAACATTAACCTGTCTCTTCCTAGCTACCTGTCTAACCTGTCTCTAACTGTAAGCTTTGTCAAAGAGGAAGGTTTTAAGCATAGTTTTAAAGATAGATAAATCTTTCTGGGTTTGCAGATGTGCCATTTTAAAATTATGGATTGAAGAGTGCTCACACTTACAACATAAGATGTTTAGAGTGTAAGATTATATTTGAAGTTTGGGTATGGAACATGAGCATGATAGCGGAATCTAGTTTATCTACGTTAGAGTTAACAACAATAAAAACTAGGGCTGGATTATAATTCGATAGCAATATATATCGATCGATAGACGTGTGGTGTGATAGAAAAAAAGAGGTCGATAAAAAAGTTCGACAGAAAAAAAGTTTCCCCTAACTTTTTTTTGTTATACCCAATCAGGCAGCTTAATACAACAATCATTACTTACTCCAAACTAATCATTTACAATGACCCATGCAGCTCTGTCAGCCACTCTCTCTCCTTTCAAACCACAAAAAGAATGAAATAATTTGAGCTGAAACAGAATTTTTTAATTGTCCGTAACCAAACTATCACCGTAACTTCGCCGTCACAAAAAGGCAGCATCGGAAGATGTTGTTTTGGATAAATGTTTCAGTAGCTCATGTAAAGGCAGTGGTCCCGTTTTGAACCGATCCTCCACGCACTAAAACAATAAACATAGCAATAATGAATGAAATATAAAACTACGATCAGGTGTTTTAAGCAGGACTCCCCTCTCCCGGCTCACTAAGAATCTCTTACAGAGCGACACAGGAAACATACCCAGGTCGCGTCACATTGCTAACATCTGTGGCTTTTAAAATCTGCCCTCGGTTCTTCTCCCGGTCCTCAAAAGCGGAAAAAACGCTTTAAAAAACACAACAGGGGTTGGATAGACCTGCCAGCTTCGGCTCAGTGACTGGACTGCAGTGGTGGAGCCCATCAACACTGGTCAGTAGCTTGTTAGCTTTAGCCTGCAGCTGAAGAGCTGAAGTGAATTTGAATAAGCTTTATTGACAAACTAAACCAAGGGCTTCAACCATTAATATTATAAAGTGTCATAAAATGCTTAAAAGATTAAAAAGCATAAAAATAAGCCTTTAATTTAAATTACTAACATGATTAAAAAATATATATAATATAATGGTTAATAATATTACTTTTCTTTGTATTAACTGATGTTACTCAGGTCTCTTAGTTTGTTTCTGTGTCTTACAAACTTACTTATGATAAAAAGAAGTTTGAAAAATTAATTAATATAATTCTTAGTTAAAATTAGTTCATTGAAGAATAACAAAATGACTGGGGAGGTACTTAGAATATATTGTTTACATTATGTGATTTTTATTGATAATTATCAATATCGATCCATATGACTAATAAAATACAATAAAAACATCATTCCAGCTGTTGGGTTGTCTGATTCGCTACAGATACGTGCAGTGACCGAGCTGAATTGTGTCCAGTGAGACATGTATTTTAGAGGGTTTTAACTTAAGCCTAGGTTTGTCCTGTTTGTCCGGCCATTTGATGGACTGGCAACCTGTCCAGGGTGTACCCCGCCTCTCGCCCGTTGACAGCACCAGCACCCCCGTGACCCATAAAGGATTAAGCGGTTAAGAAAATGGATGGATGGATGGAACTTAAGCCTAGTTTATACGTCTCTGATTTGACAGAGACAGATTGACACAGCGCCATTATCCGTTGACCTAAGGGCTCTTCGTCACCTACGCAAGGACGGACGGAGTAGAGCGCCATTTTCTAAACATCCCTCTCTGTCAACAGAGAGTGTATGCCTGTGATTGGTCCGTTCAGCAACTTCCAGAGAATGCTACATCAGAACGGTGACCAGTAGTTGCTGTAATCAGTAGTTTGTCTTTTGGTGATTTTGAACACAAGGAGGTTTAGAGAAACTACAAAACATGCTGCTGTGTTTGTTTAAATGCGTTCTTATAGTATTCTATGAGCTGCACTTCTAGTAAAAAGCTTTACAGCTTAATCCAGACTTAGTTTCTATCGTCCATTACTCCTTGAGGGGGGGGGGGGGGAGATGCGTTCACAAGCTGTAGTAAAAAACTCAAATTAACCTGAAACAAGTCCGTAACGGTAGGCAGACCCGCCATGAAAAATTAGCACCCCCTGCTGTCCTGGTCAGTAAACAAAAATGAATGAAGAACAGACAGATAGAAATGGAGTACTATAAACGAAAACCGTCTCCGTCAGTTTGTCTGCGTCAGGGTGCAAACTTGCTGTTGGATTGCAAAGGTAGAAAGTGATTTAGCTTACTAATCACGGAGGAAAGTCTCCGTTTTTGCATGTGTTTGATGCCTTTGAAATGTTTTATGTGGGTCCATCTCATGTAGGCTTCACCTAAAACTGCTGTATTTTCTGTTCTTCTGTGGCCACTCCTCTCCTGAGACGGATAACAATATGTCCGCGGCTCTGAAGCAGCTACCTGACTGGCCAACTACACCATTTTATCCAGTCCAAGCCGGGCTGTGGCGACCACATAGTTGGATCATAGAGAATGTATCTGTCTGTCCGCAACCCGCGGCTGCTACTTGCTAGCAAATGTGCTTTACTCCGTCCGTCCTTGCGTAGGTGACGAAGAGCCCTTAGGTCATCTTACACTGGCTCCCTGTAGCTCAGAGAATAGACTTTAAAATACTCCTACTTGTTTATAAATCATTGAACGGTTTAGCCCCAAAGTACATTGAAGATATGCTGTCACTATATCAACCCGGCAGACCACTCAGGTCCTCCAACTCTAGCCTACTAATCGTCCCTAGAATCAGAACTAAACAGGGAGAGGCAGCCTTCAGATTCTATGCTCCACAAATGTGGAATAAACTTCCAGACGAATGCAAAGAAACTGAATCGCTAGGCTCTTTTGAATCAAAGATAAAAACTCTACTATTCAGAGCTGCATTTGAATCTTAAATTTCGCTTTCTGATCACTTTTTGTTTTGTTTACCCGATTGTGTTTTATCTGTTTTAATTGCATAAATTTGTTCCTTACATTATCTTTTCTTACTGATTGATTACGGTTAAACTTATATGTTTTGTTTGTAATCATGTGGTTTCATTATCACTGAGTCATGTAAAGCATCTTGAATTGCCTTGTGCTGAAAGTGTGCTATACAAATAAAATTGCCTTGCCTTGTGCCCGTTTTAAATGTATATTTCATTGTATTTTAATTTAAATATACTTGTTATGGAAATAATGTACTTTCATTCCGCACCCCTCTAAAAGCCCCGTGGATATATATATATATATATATATAAAAACCTTTTTATGAAACAGTTTCATATTCAACCTTTAAGGTCAGGTTCCTGATGTAGCAATAATAAAGAGAACAGGCAAAGAGGGCATCCATGTAGGAGAGACAATTCAAAACTACAGCTGACCCTAAAAGAACACAAAGGTCTGTCTCCCATTTTGCAAAAACATAGATTCTGGTTGGTAAAGGAGAAATCTGAGATGACACTTTTACACAGCACTGTACCACAGTTTTAGAGGTTACTGCTCAGCCCATAAGCATATTTTCCAGCACATCTCTTTCATTAAATTTCATTGTTTTTGTTTTTCATGGCAAAAAAAAAAAAAAAAATGTGCTGACATTCTGCCGTTGTTGTTGCATGCTCACTTATGTGTAAATGTGTGTGCTTATGGGGTGACATCGGAATCCAGATGGGGCCCAGCTGTGAAGAAATAATGTATACAGCGAGTGTGCATTTGAACACCCAAGATACAGAATGTCCATAGTCGCAGACGCTGAACACATACTTTTATCGTCTTAACTGTTTCAGATTATTTTTTATTGTGAGACTGACTTCTGTTTAAAGACTTTTTAATCCTTTTATATTTCACATCTTTTACAGTCATTCTCCATTTTCTTTTGTCTGTGAATCCCTCAATTCTTCTTGATCTTTATCTCAGATTGGATTCTGTTAAAATTCAAAGTATAAAGGTCACTGAGTTACAATGAATTTAAGCTATATCAAAGACGGCCAACATGGGAATGAAATTAAGTTTTATGGAAATGCTTTTGAAAAAGGTTGGCAGGGTTAAAACGATTATGAGAATCACTTGATCAAACTATTTGTTTTCTTTCAGACAGATGTGCTGGCGACAGATGTGCCAGCAACTTAGACATTAACAATCAGACATGTTCACTTCTGGCATATTTCCATTTGTTTGTTGTTGTTGTTTTTTAAGTCTGGTTAAAAACATGTATTATGTTCTGTGTTTGTTACAGAAACAGCACATCAGGAGGTGCCTATATCAAACAATGCTGCAAAGGTTTCTGTATTGACATTCTGAAGAAGATTGCCAGGAATGTCAAGTTTACCTATGATCTCTATCTGGTTACCAACGGAAAACATGGAAAGAAGATCAACAACGTGTGGAACGGCATGGTTGGAGAGGTAGTGGACCCTTTTGTTTCTCAATAAACAATCAACAGTATGATTTTTACTTCTTAATTTCATGTAGAAGCACTTACAATTGTCAGTGGCATTTTACCTTTGATGTTAGTTGTGTATCTTTTACAGCTGCATACCATCATATGGCAATCATCATCTTACTTTTGATGGAAACTTTTTCAACTCTTTACATAAAGAAGCTAAAGGGAGTCCAGAGATGTTTCTCACTAAACCCTAATTTTTTATTATTGATCGCACCTGAATCTAAGCCTGAGCAAGTGTATTTCAAAAGAAAACTAGAAAATCACTCACAGAGCGCAGAACTACGCTAGGTCCACTCTACCCCCATTCCTGTTTTGTTATCTAATTCTAAGTTTCAGTACTTTTCCGATAAAGTGTCTGTTACAGAGACACATGGTGGTGTTCAAGATGTCACTGTCCTCCTCCAGTGAAGAGGGGAGATTGATGCATGTGTGATTAATTTGCTGCGCATATTCTCCAACTATAGTAGGGCTGCTGCATGAGGTTAGGTATCTGTGAGCTCTTTGACACGGAGAGAAGTGGAGGTTAGCACTACTGGTTGGGGATGTGCTTCATGTCGGATCCACCACATAATTTAATCAGTTCTTACAGGTCCTATTCTGGACATTTCCAGAAACTTTCAACGAAATCCGTCCATAACTTTTTGAATTGAGACAGAGAAATGTGCACAAAAAATTACTTTCTGGTGGAGGTAACTTAGATTAATTACAAATATAGGCTTATATAGGCCTGGATTTGAGTTGCAGGTTTTCATGCGTCAAAACGAGATATTTACAAAGAAAGCTGGTCTACTGATGATTTTGTTTAGTTTTAATCTAAGACATGCTTCTTTTTTTTACTCCCCCTGAATATTGACAGTACAACACCAACACAACAGTAACATGCCTGGTTAGAAAATAAAACATAACGTAGTTTTTGGACTATAAGCCGCTACTTCCTTCATATCCTTTGGACCCTGCAACCTATATAACAAAGCGGCCTGTTTATAGATGTTTTTACTGGCTAACGGCCTCTGGGGGGTGGGGTGGGGGGTGAGTGTGTATGTGTGTGTGTGGGGCGGTTAATAGTCAATGCATGTTTTGGGCACTAAATCCTAGCACTAAAACTACTATGGCATTTTGTCGATTTTTGAGGAGGTGTAGAAAACAACAAAACAGACAGCTAATCAGTAAATATAATTAGTTTAAAACTAACTTAGCTTCACTCTAAAAAATGTCAGTACGAAAACCTTGTTCTTTAAATATGCATAATCATACTGTAGTATGACATCACTTTTGCTGTACAAGTTTGTGTTTTTACTTTTATGCACATTGGTAAGTTTTTTTATGTTTTTACTTTTAGTAGTTTTATTATTCATTCTTTTACTTAGTAGTTTAGTTTTGTGATTTTGTTGATTAAAGTATCTAGAATGGATGGTTAATTTATTTTTGTTTATGAGCACTTATATTTTGGAAAGTCGTTTGTTGTTATTACATATACATGTGTTGTGACTTAGTGTTTGAAGAACGCCAGTGGTGAACTGATTCCTTCATCTATTATTATATATCAGCCTTATCAGGCAGGTATTCTAAGACAATAACTGAGACTGAACTATTTGGTTGTTATCATTATGTCTTGAATTCAAGATGGCTCCCCAACTAAGTAATTTTGCTCTAAATTACTAATTTTATTAATAACTGCCCTAAGCAATTATTCATACGTATCCATAGCCAAAACAAACCTGTTGTTGCACAACACAAGCAAATACAAACATAAGACGGTTGTATTTCTCTATTTTGGGTGATGAAGCTCAAATTACCCTCCAACAACAGCTGACATTTTTTACTACAGACCAACATCACTGTAATATGTGACGCGCCACCCCCCCAAAAATGTAAAAAAATAAACAGTGAAGCAAACTAGTTTACCATGAGAGTGTTATTATGGGTTCTTGTGTTTCTCAGGTGGTGTATAAGAAGGCCATCATGGCTGTTGGATCACTGACCATCAATGAGGAAAGGTCAGAGGTCATTGACTTCTCCGTGCCCTTCGTAGAGACTGGTATCAGCGTCATGGTGTCGCGAAGCAATGGAACAGTTTCGCCCTCTGCCTTTCTTGGTAAATCTTTCTGACTTCCTATAATAAAAACAATTACCCCTCTTCTGTTTTATTTATTTATTTATGTCAGCCTAACTCCTGTGCTGAGAGTACTACTGGGGTCACAATAATGGGAAGGCTATTACATGTTGGCAAAATCCAGAACATGAAATCGAATATTTTATTCACACACTATATGCTGGCCAAACTCCACTCGTACTATGACTTTATCTGGGCCTCAACACCCTAAGTACATTAATATTTCTACCAGAGCACAGCAAGTGATGCATGCCAGCTATTTCCTTTTTTTTTTTATAAGTCAGCCTAGACAAAACACTCTTGATTTTTGCTTCTTTCTCTCCATACTCTTTTCCATTTGTTGAGATGACAAGAACCCAACATTGTTTGCCCAATGTGTTGTATTGTCATTGGTGTGCGACAAAGATTGAGGGGGTTGTAGTGGGGTGTATTGAACCATGCATGTGTTGGTCCCTGTGCATCAAGCCATGTGTCACAATTACTGAAAGAAAATGTGTTTCTGATGTTGCACTAATATATTAGGACGTTTTTGGAAGTCTGTATCTGTGTATATGTGCCGCATGTGTGTCGAGTCAGGCTCAGGATATCAGTGACGGTTCAGTATCTCTTGCACTCATATTACAGGCACCTCAGCACACAATCTCTCAGGGTTGGCTACCCTTGGCAGTTATATACTAAAACATGCAGTGACGCAAACACAAGCACACACAGGCACACACAAATTGGATTCAGCACCCATCCCGCTCTCTGAACCCGAGCCCTACTGCACGCGAAAAGCAAACTCATACGAGCACAGATAGTCGGGGTACATCGAATCACTTAGAGTTTGAATCTGGTCTCTTCCACCTTCCCCCTTTTTCTCCTCTGTCCCCCTCTGCCCTAAGCCTTTCCATCTCTCAGCTCTCATACAAGGGAAAAATGAAAAATATGGAAATGTGTTTCTTCAAACTCTCTGTGACTAACTCTCTCCCTCTTCTTCCTAGCCCCTCAATGCTGTCTCCTCCATCATCTTTTTGTATCTTCCACCCCCTCAACTGTGTTGCTTTTTTTGTGCATCTCCTTCTCCTGTTTGTCTCTGCAGCTCATGGACTCAGTTTCACTAACACTGAGTGTCTCCTTCTCTTTCGCCTCCCAGAGCCCTTCAGCGCATCGGTTTGGGTGATGATGTTTGTGATGCTGCTCATTGTCACAGCCATTGCCGTCTTTCTCTTTGAGTTTGTCAGTCCACTGGGCTTCAACCGCAACTTGGCCCAAGGCAAAGGTAGACCTGTGCACACGCATGTAATCAGGAATATCACACCAATTATTTTTCTCCCAGCAGGACATTGCAAATCCAAGTTTTCCCTGAGGCAAGAAAAAATGACCTACTGTGTTAATGCGCTGACTTGAATCAGTTCATGCAAAAGCTAGATCACATTTAAATTTTTTTCTCCCAAAGCTGCTCATGGGAACTTTTGTTTGAATGCAACATCAAAACATTAAATCTGAAGCAATCTGGCTGGTTATGAAATTAGCATTTTGCTTGAATTTACCACTCTATCCAGGACTAGTAGTTCAATTGTGAAAATATATATTATTTACCTAAATGTGATGTAGTAAATCTGTGCATGTTTTAATGTTTGTTTCCTACAGACTGATTAAAGCGATAGTTCCTATTTTTAAACATGAAGTTATATGCCATCCTTACCAGCAACATAGTGCATATACACATTGACCCAACTCTGTGATCACCTCCTGGTCAGAGCTCTTGTCGTTCAAAGCTTTTCAAAAAGGTAGTCCCGGTGTTCTGACTTTCTGTGCTACCCCACATTCCATGCTACCCTGGAGCATTGCGCATGCGCACTTCAATTCTACGACACATAATGCTGACTCAGCAAAGCTGTCATCAGAAAATCCTACCTGCATATCCAAGCTTTGTTTTGTCTTTTTTTATTTCGTGGAGGATTAAGGTAAGTTTTATTCAAATTATTTTCTGACCTTCTTTAAGATGTTATATCGCTACTAGTTTACATGACAGTCTTTGTAGGAATGCAAATGGCTTTAGTTTCACGTCTGTAATAGTGTTAACCTTCATTTAAACAACTAAACTCACCACATTGTTTAAAGTTGACCATATGAATTGCGACAAATATGGTCTATTTTGCGAGCTATTTGTCCGTATCGCAATACTACTATACAATATTTTGGAGTAGTAATAATACGTTTTTCTTAAACCAACCTAAATACATGCTAGAAGGAACCCATTAAGAAGACAGATAAGGTGTCTACTCTGATGTGTAGCGTAACATGGCGTCACCAGGTGCATTCATTAAGAAATAGAAGCACATTTTATTTTAATGTTTGAAAACAAAGTGAAAAAAGGTTTTAAGTTTCCTGTGTGCATCACATTTTATTGGCTTGGTATGGGAAATATTTATTAGTTGTTTATAGTAACAGATTTCCAGAGTTTATCCGCCATCTACAGATCAATACCAGATAAGAACCATCATGGTTTGTTTTGTATTAATTTTCAATTAATGAATCTTTATATTATGTTGGCGCACAGTTATAAAGCTCTGGGTTTCAAGTGATGGTAGGTGGCTAGAAGCAGTTGTGATGTGATGCAAGCTGTTTAGCACATCTAAATAACTATTTAATCTAATGGTTTCCTAACATTTTTTTCTGCTATTAATCTAGTTATACAGTGAGGGACATACGTATTTGAACAACCTGTGATTTTCCAAGTACTCCCACTCAAAAAATTTTGAGGGGTCTAAAATTCACATTGTAGGAGCATCTCCACTGTGAGAGATAAATACAGGAAATCACATTGCATGACTTTTAAATAATTTGTTATATCGCTGCACAAACATTTTTGAACCCTTGAGAAAATCAGTGTTAATATTTTGTACAGAACAATTTCAGAGGTCATTGTTGACTAATGTTTGGGTCTTTGGAATAGGAGCGGAGATCTGGTGAATCAAAGACACAATAGTTGCCGAGTTGTGAGAGAGATAGACGCTGTACTATTTGTTGCCCACACACATTAATTGCTGATTTATATATGCATGTCTTATTTTTCGAGCTGGTATATTGTCTTCAAGTCTGTAATTTTAATCTTTAATAAAGTGGCAAACTATTATGGGATCTCAGTTGATATTTCCTGCATGTCATGCCACATACCTAACCCCACCTCTGTACCTCAGTATATCTGTAATCACTTCCTGGAGAAGCTGGAACGATAAAATTACTTTAATCAGCTCCAATATACATTCATCCTAATAAAAATCAGACAATGGAGTGTTTTGGATATATGCTTTATTTTGCATGTATTTAAACTTGTGTTTTATTTATTTATTTTTTTACAGAATCCTTTGTCCCTGGTCTCAGATGAGGTGTCAAAGAAGCTGTTTACAGGACAGTAACAGATGTGAGAAAGATTAACTGACCAATAAGCTGGTTTTGCATCTTATCATTTTTAAATATGTATAAGTATAAACAATCCAACCAATGAAGATGTCAGCTGAAGAGGTTTGGTTGTGTCCTTAAACTTTGGGCTTGTTGGGTCGCAAAAGTGAATCACCTGTCTCCATTAAGTAAAACCACGTATATTGATGTATGATTTAAATATGTATTTATTAGGGTTGTGCCGATGAACGATGTCATCGTCCATCGTGATGGCTGACCAACATCACGATGGAAAGACACTATCGTGATGCCACGCCCCCCACACTGTCAGACACGCACTAATCCTATAGTCTCTTCTATAGTTTAACTAAAACCTTTGCTGGGACTGCTCCGTAAACATTGAGAGCATAACTAACTAATGAGTGCAGCACAGTGGAAGATATTTGTGTATATATATATATATATATATATATAATATATATACATATATGTATATTTTTTTTTTGCTTGATTTGTTTGTGTGGAATTGGTGTGTTTTGTTTGCATTCGTTTCCCTCTGTGAAGAAAAAAAAGAAAAAAATAATTGATCTGGATTATTCAGGACAAGCGCAGCAATCAGTTGCTTTGTTACAACTGCGCACTAGAGCTGAAGATCTTTGCCCGAACCCGTCCATCTCTTTAGAGCGATAATTTATAATAAATCGCTGCAGTGGGCCACTAACATTATTCGGAATCTACCTGTCAAGATGTTACTGGCACATAGGATGCGTCATGATGTAAAAGACCCACTCCTCTCAGATCAACCGGATTTGACCAGCGTTCCAAACATTTGTCCAGTAAATTGAAAACCGGACAACGTGACCGTCAAGACGCTATTTTTTTTTTCTAGTGGAAAAATGTTCGGTTTAATCGGTTCGAGCTTTTATAAACGGTCAATAAAAATATACTCTTGGCCTCGGGCTGAACTCTCTCGGGTTCAGGTCGGTTTGAGGCCAACTTTTAAGGCACAATTACAGCTCTACGGCGCACACATCTCCAGCGGCAGACAGGCGGCGCAAGGCAGATAATTACCATTTCATCTGTTCTGTGAAGGAAAGATCGCCGCAAAACTTGCGCTATTCGCACTATGCGTCCAGGCTGCCTGGATATCGGTGCCTGCCTTTTGTTTTCCTGCTGTTTTTGGCTGAAAGGGGGAATGAGAGCGCAATAGGAGTTCACCTGTCAGCTGACATAGTGGAGTATGCTCGGTTGGAAGAAATTATTATAAGGCTGTTACCTGGAAGGAGAACGACCTGCAGTGAGTTTATTACGTATAACTTAATCCTCTTATTTAAAAGGTAAAGCAATAATGCCCTTTTTTCAGTTCAAATGTTTGGAGAGGTCTAGCATGATGCCGAAATCTGTGCGCACATAAAAGCATGAATGTGGATTTCAAATCCATTTGACAGTTTGCAAATCACAAAATGCTTGTATAAGTGTAGTAAAATAATCAAAGCACAGTTTACAAAATTAAGTTGTTTTTTTTGCTATATGTTAAAATTTTTACGCCGGTGTGAAGAGATAAGTGAAAAAAATTAATAAATAAGGACGTTGACCCCCCCCCACGATATCATCCTCCATCACGATGTTTTACTGTAAACATCATTAACTCTCAATTTGGGGGACATGGCCCAACCCTAGTATTTATCTTTGTTGATGCAAAACATCTGAAATAATCAGCATTTCATAGCTTACCGTTGTCATGGATCCAGAGCGAAACAAAGACAACAGATGGAATACTTGGTTGATTTAATGTTTATAGCATAAAGACTTTAATAGCAAGAATACATGAATGTCTTGTGTTTTATATCATGATAATCATTTATGTTTTTTAGCATGCTAAAAGTCATGCTAAAGTCAGGGTAAAAAAAAAAGAGCTGACCAGTCAGTCATTCAAGCATTAAGGATGGTAACAGCCTGAGCTCCTCCAGATTATCACCTTAATATAAAAAGTTACTGTGATATTCAGCACACTATTTACCCACAGACTTGAGCGATATTATCCACAATTGTTGTAGGAGGTCTTTCCAAGGAAATTTTTATAATGTCTTTGTGACAATATTAGATTGTTTTAGTCACCGTAATGTTACAGACTCTCTTAGATCGGTGATGTTAAAAATTTGTTATTAATTCCTAACTGTCTCAGAAAATATTTTTAGGTCCATAGTGACTTCTGAGGTTTGGTGAGTGTATTCTGACTACACTACATGTAAAAGACTGACACACAATTTATTTATGCAAAAATGTTTGCAGGATTAATCTGTACTGTTGTTGTATCTAAGTAATTACAACAAAATAAATTTGTTTCCCCTTGTTTGATACTCTCATTCTTACAGTGCCCTACTGTCAGGCATTCTGAAGATTTTTATATGAGGATGCACTAAAAAGCTTTATATTGTACAGATCGGTGTTTTTTTTGTGTGTGTGTCTTCTCTTGAACACCATAAAGTCTAAGGAACTGGTAGTGCATTTCATCCATCCATCCATCTTCTTCCGCTTATTCGGGGTCGGGTCGTGGGGGCAGTAGCTTAAGCAAAGAGACCCAGACTTTCCTCTCCCCGGCCACTTGGGCCAGCTCCTCAGGAGGAATCCCGAGGCGTTCCCAGGCAAGCTGGGAGACAAAATCCCTCCAACGAGTCCTAGGTCTTCCCCTGGGCCTCCTTCCGGTGGCATGTGCCCGGAACACCTAGCCAGGGAGGTGTCCAGAAGGCATCCTGACCAGATGCCCGAGCCACCTCAACTGGCTCCTCTCGATGTGGAGGAGCAGCGGCTCAACTCTGAGCCCCCTCCAGATGATCAAGCTTCTCATCCTATCTCTAAGGGAGAACCCAGCCCCCCTACGGAGGAAACTCATTTCAGCCACCTGTATCCGTAATCTTGTTCTTTCAGTCACCACCCAGAGTTTGTGACCATAGATGAAGGTAGGAACGTAGATCGACCGGTAAATCGAGAGCTTTGCCTTTCGGCTCAGCTCTCTCTTCACCATGACAGACCGATGGATTTCAGGAGATCTACAGTAAATCACCAGGACAGCCAGTCTGTATCCATGGAGACTGGAGTCCTACAGATACCTGGGGTGGTTTTGGACCAGGAACTGGGGTGGACCATAAACAGACACAGACATACAGGAAGGGACAGAGTCACTTTGTCTTCCTCAGATGGCTAAGGTCTTTCAGTGTCAGCAATAAAATGCTACAGATGTCCTACCACACAGTCCTCAGATGTTTGCTGCTGTTACCTGTTGGGTAAGTAGCACTTTGGTCAAAGACTGCAAACCTCTGGACAAACCAATCAAAAAGGCTATCGTGGCTCAGGACCTGGACCCTGTAAGAACTGTGATGGTGAGGCGGGTGAGGAGGAAATTGGAAGGCATTCTGGGTAATACTAAACACCCCCTCCATGATGTCCTGATCAGCCAGAAAACCATGACAACTTGATCTCTGAGATGGCATCCAAAAAAATTTATTTTGTTTTTATATATATATATATATATATATATATATATATATATATATATATATATATATATATATATATATGATCATAGTTTTTAGTTAATTTATGAGTGCTACCCACGTTTATTTAAAAGCTTGGTAATCTGATTATGGTTTTTATTTCATTTATATGTGCTACCCACGTTTATTTAAAAGGAAGGATATTCTTATCATACTTTTTAGGTCAATTATATGTGCTACCCACCTTTACTTAAAAGGTAGGATATTCTGATCATGAATTTTAGTGCATTTATATGTGCTACCCGCATTTATTTAAAAGGTAGGATAATCTGATTATATTTTTTAGGTAATTTATATGTGCTACCCATGGTTATTTAAAGGGTAGGATATTCTGATCATGGTTTTTAGTTCATGTATATGTGCTACCCACATTTATTTAAAAGGTAGGATAATCTGATCATATTTTTTAGTTCATTTATATGTAATACCCACATTTAGTTAGATAATCTGAGTATGGTTTTTAGTTAATTTATATGTGGTACCCACGTTTAGAAGCTAAGATATTCTGATCATAGTTTTTAGTTAATTTATGTGTGCTAACCATGTATATTTAAAAGATAAGGATATTCTGGTCACGGTTTGTCGTGCATCTGTATGCCAGTTTTAGTTTTATATTAAACAAGTAACATGTTCTGTGGATTGAAATAAATGTTTTTGTTATTCATATAAGTTGTTGCTATGTTAGGCATTAATGCTAAACTGCCACTTCAATTCTGTCACTTCAAAAATCTTTTATTATGATTATATTTAAAATCAAAGCTAACAGTTTGTGTTTTTCTGTATGTAAACATGACGGTAGCACAATCCGAGGGGAAGCACCGGCTGATAGCCATCCATCCATCATCTTCCGCTTATCCGGGGTCGGGTCGCGGGGGCAGTAGCCTAAGCAAAGAGGCCCAGACTTCCCTCTCCCCGGCTACTTGGGCCAGCTCCTCGGGAGGAATCCCGAGGCGTTCCCAGACCAGCTGGGAGACATAATCCCTCCAGCGGGTCCTGGGTCTTCCCCTGGGTCTCCTCCCGGTGGGACGTGCCCAGAACACCTCACCAGGGAGGCATCCAGGAGGCATCCTGACCAGATGCCCGAGCCACCTCAACTGGCTCCTCTCGATGTGGAGGAGCAGCGGCTCTACTCTGAGCCCCCTCCGGATGACCGAGCTTCTCACCCTATCTCTAAGGGAGAGCCCAGCCACCCTACGGAAGAAACTCATTTCAGCCGCCTGTATCCGCGATCTCGTTCTTTCGGTCACCACCCAGCGTTCGTGACCATAGATGAGGGTAGGAACATAGATCGACTGGTAAATTGAGAGCTTTGCCTTTCGGCTCAGCTCTCTCTTCACCACGACAGACCGGTACAGCGCCCGTATAACTGCAGACACCTTACCAATCCGTCCATCGATCTCCCGCTCCATTTTTCCCTCATTCGTGAACAAGACCCCCAGATACCTAAACTCCCCCACTTGAGGAATCCTCATCCCAGCCGCTTCACACTCGGCTGCGAACCGCTCCAACGAGAGCTGTAGATCACGTTCAGATGAAGCCAACAAGACCACATCATCTGCGAAAAGCAGAGACCTAATCCTGAGGTCACCAAAACGGATCGCCTCAACACCTTGGCTGCGCCTAGAAATCCTGTCCATAAACATTATGAACAGGACCGGTGACAAAGGGCAACCTTGGCGGAGTCCAGCTCTCACCGGAAATGAGTCCGACTTACTGCCGGCAATGCGAACCAGACTCTGACACCGTTCATATAGGGACCTAACGGCCCGTATCAAAGGGCCTGGTACCCCATACTCCCGGAGTACCCCGCACAGGACACCCCGAGGGACACGGTCGAATGCCTTCTCCAAGTCCACAAAGCACATGTAGACCGGTTGGGCGAACTCCCACGCACCCTCCAGGACCCTGCCGAGGGTGTAGAGCTGGTCCAGTGTTCCACGGCCAGGACAAAAACCGCATTGTTCCTCCTGAATCCGAGGTACGACTATCCGTCGGACCCTCCTCTCCAGAACCCCCGAATAGACCTTACCAGGGAGGCTCAGAAGTGTGATCCCCCTATAGTTGGAACACACTCTGTGGTCCCCCTTTTTAAAGAGGGGGACCACCACCCCGGTCTGCCTATCCAAGGGAACTGCCCCCGATGTCCACGCAATATTGCAGAGCCGCTTCAACCAACACAGCCCTACAACATCCAGAGCCTTGAGGAACTCCGGCCGAATCTCATCCACCCCCCGTGCCTTGCCACCAAGGAGCTTTTTAACAACCTCAGTGACTTCAGCACCAGAGATTGGAGAGCCCGTCCCAGAGTCCTCAGAATCTGCTTCCAAACAGGAAGGCGTGTCGGTGGGATTGAGGAGGTCTTCGAAGTATTCCATCCACCGACCCAAAACGTCCCGCGTTGAGGTCAGCAGCTCACCGCCCCCACTGTAAACAGTGTTGGTGGCAGACCGCTTCCCCCCCCTGAGATGCCGGATGGTGGACCAGAATCGCTTCGAAGCCATACGGAAGTCGTTCTCCATGGTCTCTCCAAACTCCTCCCACGCCCGAGTTTTTGCCTCACCTCGGCCCACTCCGCTTACTGGGACACACGGCCCATTCAGACTCAATGTCCCCCGCCTCCCCTGGGACGTGTTTGAAGTTCTGCCGGAGGTGAGAGTTGAAACCCCTTCTGACAGGAGACTCCGCCAGACGTTCCCAGCAGACCCTCACAACACGTTTGGGCCTGCCAGGTCTGTCCGGCGTCCTCCCCCACCACCGGAGCCGACTCACCACCAGGTAGTGGTCGGTGGATAGCTCCGCCCCTCTCTTCACCCGAGTGTCCAAAACATGCGGCCGCAGGTCCGATGAAACGACAACCAGGTCGATCATCGAGCTGCGGCCTAGGGTGTCCCCAGAAGGAGCACTCTCCAGCACCCCCTCCAAGGACTCCAAGAAGGGTGGGTAATCTGAACTACCGTTTGGTGCATAAGCACAAACAATAGTCAGAAACCGTCCCCCCACCCGTAGGCGGAGGGAGGCTACCCTCTCATTCACCAGGGTAAACCCCAACGTATAGGCGCCAAGATGGGGGGCAACAAGTATGCCCACCCCAGCGCGGCGCCTCTCACCGGGGGCAAGGCCAGAGTGGAAGAGAGTCCAACCCCTCTCGAGGAGACGGGTTCCAGAGCCAGAGCCATGCGTCGAGGCAAGGCCGACGATGTCCAGTCGGAACCTTTAAACCTCGCACACCAGCTCCGGCTCCTTCCCCACCAGAGAGGTGACGTTCCACGTCCCAAGAGCCGGCTTCTGCAGTCGAGGATCGGACCGCCAAGGTCCCCGCCTTCGGCCACCGCCAATCTTGCATTGCACCCGACCCCTATGGCCCCTCCCACAGGTGGTGAGCTCATGGGAAGGGGGGCCCATGTTTCCTCTTCGGGCTAGGCCCGGCCACCAGGAGCTCGCCAACGTGCCCCACCTCCAGGCCTGGCTCCAGAGTGGGGCCCCGGTGACCCGCGTCCGGGCGAGGGAACACTTGATCCAACGGCTGATAGCCATAGCCGTCAATGTGTGACTACGGTAGGACATTGTGACAAGGTAGCACAGAAAGTAACTGGCTAGTTTTTAGGGCCATCAAAGTGTGCCATTTTGCTTCAGAAAATGCCTTAACAGCCTGATTCATTTGTATCACAATAAACTGCCGGCCAAAATTCACACCTCACTTTTACTCAGCACTATTTTCTTTTCACTTCAATCCATCCACGCTGTGGCCAGTGTCCACTGATGCGAACTGATTAGCTGTTTTATAGAGCTTACATACGCGATTGACGATGACGAAACACAGCTAAAGCGAGAGCAAGTAAAATATATAAAACAATGGTGTGTGTGTAGTGCACACTACAGTGAGTAGGAGTAGCCTACATCCCAAAACAAACATGAAAGAGGAAAGCACGTGTTCTAAAGAGTGCTTCCGTACCAGTAGCCGGGTAAGTTGTATCTACTAACTAATTTGATGCTGCTTACTACTGTATTATTTGAAACTAACCTGTTTGCACTGAGAACATGCTTACTCAGGTAAAGATAACATGCACTTAACTATTGAGAATAGGCTAGTGATGTGTTCAGCAAACTGGCCAATGTCATCACAAGAAATGATATGAAAGCACTTTATAGGGATTAGGGGTGGAGCCTAACACGAATACGGTATTCAGAAAGGCACAAATGACTGTGAGAGTGTTTTAAACAAATATTTCTTCTGACAAATACTTTACAAACTATTTGTATTCATCAACAAGAAACATTTCTAGAGTGAGGCCACTCAAAAAATGAATCACTGGAGCAATACGTTTGCCTGCAGTTGTGGACGTTTTGCGGCACACAATTACGAGGATCAAGACAGACATCTAACTCCTGTCCTCTTTATGATGGTGCACGGATAATAACCACCAAACACTGACAACAACATAACTCAAAGGATAACTAAGGAGCACAGCTACATTTGGAACACAAACTAGGGGTACAATGTACAAGGTACAAAGGAGAACTTATAAAATTAACACAAACATATTACCCATGAGTCTTTGCGGCATACAACCATCCCCCAACTTTTTTTTTCTTTTTCTTAAGGTGTTGTGGCCACAGTAGCCTTTATTTTGGTCTCTTTTCAACGACATTCCCGTTATGTTCATTGCTAGATAAATGGTAAAAGATTAACCAACATTGCATATTTATAATTATTAAAATTCAAAATAATGTAAACTACGAGTGTTACATGATTTTTTAAATTTTGTTATGGCTATATTGAAATTTACTTAAATACAAAATACTTTTCCCTCTCTCAACAAATATCGGTTGCTTTGCACACCCCTAGTAGGGATAAAGATACATTATGCTCAGAAAACTATCGGAAACACAAATAAGCTTTCGTCATGCAGAACTGACTCTTCTGCATCTCAACCAACTTTTCAGCATTGAGCATTTCTCTGTCCTTTGCTTGCTCTCTGCTTGTTCTAGCTCCAGCTTCTGAAGTTCAGCATCTGTAAACTTCGGTTCATAAAGGTATCCCTTTAGCTCTGTGCTAAAAATATTTTCTTCGTAATCTGTTCCATCCGGCATTGTGCTAAAATTAGTATCATTATCAGATGTTCCGTAGTCAGACATGTTGGCTAGTCATGCATTCAACACCAAAACAGCTGATTGGTTCGCAACAAATGAAACTGGCTGCAGTGCGGATCGAGTGGAATGAAAGAAAATAGTGCAGAGTAATATTAAGGAGTGCATTTTGGCTGCATTTTTATGATTCAAAACAATCTTACTTTTGAACGCATATAATTATCTAAAGCAAAACGGCACACTTTGATAGCCCCAGAAACTAGCTGGGACTACTTTCTTGAAAAGCTTTGAACGGCAAGAGATTTGACCAGGAAGTGATCACAGAGTTGGGCTCGATGTATATGCACCATGCTGCTGGTGAGGATGGGATACAACTAAATGTCTAAAAATGCAAACTACCCCCTAAAACAGCTCCACATGTAAGCAGATTAAATGATCACCGCTGTAGCATGGATTTGCTGTTGTCTCCTAGACAAGTTGATGGCTCTTCAATAATTTGATATAAAATCATTAAAACAGTCAAATGTGTCACCATGCCCTTGAAAAAGTTTTCTTACCACTTGTCTAGGGTTGGTAAAGTTCGATTTCTATATGAACTAGTACAAAGTTCAGTTCACACATTTTAACGTAAAATGGTGTAGTTCATAGTTAAAAATTTATTGTTTTTCTCAACTCAGTTCACTAGTTTTTCTCAACTCAGTTCACTAGTTTAAAAATGAAACTAGTTCATAGTTTTCCCAATATGTTGTGCCGAGCTATTACTCCCAGAATACTGCCATTTTCCAATTGTTGCAACCTATTCAAAATGATTCAGTAACATTCATTTAATAATATTCAATTTACAAAAACTACAGCAAAAAAAAAGAATGATTAAAAAGCGTCTATCTGAGTCCAAGGCTATGGACATAACGTCATACAATGATCCTGCATTAATCACTGATGCAGAAGTAGTGCTGCAGCTGCGTTATTCATTGGAATTTGCCCACAAGCTTTCCAGTTTGTTGACATATGTCCAATGAGACTCAGTGGTTAGTGTTGCCAGATGTAATGTTTCCCCTCTTTGAAGGCCCCTTGTTGACAGCATAGACATTATAAAAAGCAGGAACAGCACCAACTGCTACTGCCTAATTGGCAGGAGTATACCACACAGTACTCAGGCATCTTGGATTAACCCCGGCTGCTGTTTTGGTTATTGTTCACAGATACCATAGAGTGTAGAGTTCTTGTACCCCAACAGCTAATGCTGTGTCTATTTTTTATGACTATGGTGAACAGTTTGTTTTAGCCAAGGGTTTAGCCAGGGCTTTTGTCTGAAAGACTCCGTGTAAATCTGGCAGTCTCTTGAACAAACTTAAACTGAGAGCTCCGTTCAGAAACGCCAGAATGAGTGTACTTAGTATGACATTCATCATAAAAAATACAGTAAGTTCAGTTCACATTCAGCAAAAACATGAACAAGTTCATTAACAATCTTTCATTGAAATAATTCAGGCGTAGCACTAGTCACATTATAGATGCCAACTTAAATGTCTTTCATTATTGTTGTTTTTTTTTGCAATATGAAAGTTTCAATCTTTGAAAAGTGTGATGTTTGTTTGTGTTCAGCCACGTTACCGCTAAAGAAAATGCAGAGCAAGCAATCCAGGTCGTGTAGTTCAATCCCAGTTTAAATTCCCCGTGAGGACCTCAGAGAATTCCATTAAATTATTAGAGAGCAAACAGCATCATGCAGATCAAGGAACACAGCAAGTCAGAGATAAATTTGTGGAGAAGTTTAAAACAGATTAAGGTAATTAAATATTGAAAGTGCATGGATTGCCAAACTGGACAGCATTCAATATGCTGTTCAGATTAACTAAGAGGGTAAGCATGATGAACAATCAGAGAAGCTGCAAAGAGGCCTTTGTCACACTAGAGGAGCATGAGAAATCCATAGCTCATGCAATAGGACGACCCCAGACGTTCGTGGCAGATGACCGCATGTACTGAGCAGGTTCGGCTAGAGGTTTTTTCCTGTTAAAGGAGAGTTTTTCCTCTCCACTGTTATGTGCTTGCTCAGTATGAGGGATTACTGAAGGATTTCTGTAATTGGAGTCTGCATGTTCAGGGCACAACCTCACATTAACAACTCAACGCAATTTGCTGGGATTCCTTACATAGAACACTTTTGACTAATTAGAATGTTTGTACAACTGTATTGAAATTAATTTTCTTGTAAAGTGCCTTCAGATGACATCTGTTGTGAATTGCCGCTATATAAATAAACTGAACTGAACTGTTGGCTGTTCAGTCTACAAAAATGTTGGTCTCTCTGTGTGCAAACCTTGTATAGTTGTATAATTGAAGCTAAAGGTGGTTCTAACAATAATTTATTCAAGAAGGCTAATTACAAATGTCAAACACCTAATATTTGCATGTTCATGCATGCATGTGTGTGTGTGTGTGTGTGTGTGTGTGTGTGTGTGTGTGTGTGTGGACCTGCTATTACTATCTTTGTGGGGACCAAAAATTGGAAGTTTACTATCCAAGTGGGGACTGACCTCCCTTGTGGGGACCAAAATCCCGGTCCCCACAAGTTTGAAGCAATTTTTGAGGCTTAAAATTTGATTTTAGTGTCAGGGTTACACTTAGGTTATGGTTAGGTTGGGGTAAGGGTCAGGGTTAGGCATTAATTTTTGATGGTTAAGGTTAAGGTTAATGCAAGATGGCGCCGCGTATGGACGCCTTGGCACTTCGCTCTCTGGTACTAGTTACTGTTTTACTCTTTTGCGTAGTTTTCTGCACTCCCTCTGCTATTAAAATTAGCAGAGAGGAACTTTTAAAAATTGGGCTCTTTTTTTTCTTTTTTTATTTTTTTTATTTCACTTATTCAAGTTCTGTACTGGAGGAAAAAGTTTGCCGGAGTCAAATTCCTTGTATGTGACATACTTGGCCAATAAACTGATTCTGATTCTGATTCTGATTCTAGGGTAAGGCGCTATGGAAAACATTATGTCAATGAGAAGTCCCCACAAGACATAGAAACCCAACATGTGTGTGTGTGTGTGTGTGGGGAAACCATGTATGCTTTCACTTTCTTTTATTAAATCCCAATAAAACATTGTGAGCTTTTTGATTGGGGTTTGACAAAATCTTGTAACAAAGTGCTTTGACAATTTCTACGAGAAGATATAGTTTTATTTTAACTCTTACTCAAGCGAATTCGAAAGCTTTACTAAGGAGATGAAAAGTCAAAACGATCCTAAAAAATCAGCTTTGAATCACAATAAAATTTTGGTATTTATCAAAAAACAATATGTTTATTACTGACTCAAAACAAACCCCAAGGTGAACACAAACAATGAGTTTATACAGACTCATCATGGGTCTGAATGCCATAGTAGTTTTTAATGAGACAAAGTTTATTGAATTTATCATGGTAACAAGAATCTTTGTCAATTAAGTGTTTTTAAACCTTAGAAATGGCTGTTTCTCTGCTAGCTAAATCATTCAAATTCATTTTAGATCAATAACTCACCAGCTGGACCTAGGACAAAACAGAGCATTTCAGTAGGACAGCTCAAACATCTATCCTACTATTATTGTGTCCACTATGGCTAATAACTGCCCTTGAGTCAGGAAAATAACCACTTTAAAAAACCTACATCAATTCTGCCAAGAAAAGTTGTCAAATATCCAACCAGCATGATGCTAGAAGAGTGTTAATGAATACTAAAATTGAGTGCTCCAGGTTTAATTAGCCAAGAAATATTTAGCACCATTTTCGCAGAGGTGCATGTGTTTGTATGTAAGTTTATGACCCTGTGTGTATTAGATAAAATTAAAAATAATTAAATGTGGAATTGTTTAAATAACCAAATAAAAGTTCTAAATTATAGAGTATTTATTTCCATGGTAATAATATACAGTAGTTACATATCAAATAGAGTTTTACATTACTGTGGCCAGTGGCTTTTAAAGTTATGTCGGATCCATGTGTGATGAGCGTCTCATTAGCTTTTCTAAGGGCTCAAAAGTTCTTGTTTTAGCATTTTGAATAATGCATTTGTTCCTGGCTTTGAATGTTTTTTTTATGTAACTCTCTTACAACTAAATGAAAATATTTCTCGTCAATAAGAAAAGTCTGAGCTATAAGCATCAATAAATACTAAAGCCAATTTGTACAGTGTCACCGTCTGGACCCCGTTCTCACTCTATAATTGTCAGGTTTTGCAGGTTTGACTCAAGTGCAGAGACCGGCTTAGAAAAGTTATTTCCCATTTTATTGAAGAAGTCAAAAAATCTTTGAAAGCAGCACAGGACAAGGAACAACACAGGGGAAGGTTTGACGGGGATCCAACAAAGACAGACATACACAGGAAGGTATATATACTGAGGAATGGCTAATTATGGAATAAAGAACACCTGGGAAGCACAACAGGTGAAACCAACTTGGGATAAGTGACAGAGACTGACGGAAAAGGAACAATCAGGGAGGAAAGATAACGCAGACAGGGATGGATCATAACAGTAATTTGTTCCAATGCATCGCTAATTTATGCAAAAAGATGATCCCTCAAGCTTGATGTTAAACTTGTTGAGTTTCATTGTAACTGGAAATGGCTTACATACAACATGAACAATTTTCTTAGAAAAAGACATGAAACATTACCTACACTCTGCATCTTATTTTTTTACATCGAATGGTTAACTGTTAACAAGACAATGGATGAAGAACACTATTAGCTATCCAGTGAAAAAAGCTTTCACAGCGAGAAATAGGTAAGAAGCTAACACATGGTTGTCAGTACCAGTGTAAAATGCACAGATTATACAACAGTGCTAATACAACCAAACACACTTTGTGCTTGTTTCTCACACAATGGCAATGTGATCTCACAGCCTGCTGCACTTATCACAACACACTACTCAGAGAAGGCGTTGTTTCTCACATACTACATAAACCCAAATGAAAATTAATGTCAGGTGCAATAATATACAGTGGGGCAAAAAAGTATTTAGTCAGCCTCCAATTCTGCAATTTCTGTCATTTAAAAAGATAAGAGAGACTAGTAATTTCCTTTATAGGTATACCTCAACTATTAGAGACAAAATGAAAAAAATATATATCATCCAGAAAATCACGTGGTGCAAATTATGGTGGAAAATAAGCATTTGGTCAATAACACAAATTAATCTCAATAATTTGCTATATGCCATGTGTTGCCAATGACAGATCAAATGTTTTTTTTACGTAAATCTTCACAAGGTTTTCACTCACTGTTGCTGGTATTTAGTCCCATTCCTCAATTCCTCCGACTTAACGTGTTATTTTTCACAGCCCTGATTAAAAGGTCACATCTGAATGGGGAGTTTGTGTTCACAACAGTATATTAACAAGATGCCACTTGTATCTTACCAACTGCAACTATAAAGCAGTGTTACCTTAATAGGAATGATAAATGATGGTATTCCAGTTCTGCCTATTAAGTTAGTGAAAAACTGTATTTAAGTCCACTGACAGGCAGTGTGCAGCAAGGGGATAAAGTAAATAACTCTGGTTACTCTAATATCACATTAAGAAAATGTTAAAGAATAGGAATGGTATGATTCAAACTTTTAGCATTTTTCTGACTGACTTTTTAAAGCCTTTCATATACCTTGATACTGATAACTTATATATGCCTCTTGAACACAACCTATTTACACAATGTCAGATAAAAATGTGAATTCAGTGTTTCATAATCCTTCATCTTTAACTCCTCATCATGTTTTCTTTTTCTACTTTTTTCCTTTGTATTGCTCTTTTCATCTCTGACCGGTTTCCTAGACCCACATGGTCCATCATTCACCATTGGAAAGGCCATATGGTTGCTCTGGGGTCTGGTTTTCAACAACTCAGTGCCCGTGCAGAACCCTAAAGGCACCACAAGTAAATTCATTGTGTCTGTGTGGGCCTTCTTTGCTGTCATCTTCCTGGCCTCATACACTGCCAACCTGGCCGCCTTCATGATCCAGGAGGAGTTTGTGGACCAAGTCACTGGATTGTCTGACAAAAAGGTGGGTTTACACAAATATAGGCACACACACATAAATAGAGGAAACTAAACATATTTGCAGTCAGGGTTGCTCTTGTAATGGAAGCCAGGCCTGCGGCCAGACAAGACTCTCTGGGAAGTGCCCTCAGGCTTCACTGCCTAAACCCACTGGCCATTCCTGTCACCTCACTAACACTACCAAGCAGCAGAGCCATAGACAAACAACTTGGGCTGCACAGATCAAAGATAAGTCTGTGTGTAGTTTACAGACCTTGGCAGTGTCAGCAGAACCCCAGCCAGTCTTACCCTAAACTGGATACACAATGATGACTGATGAGTCTGATGACTCTCTGCTGTCTTTCCTTTCTCTTCTTTTTCCTCCTCTTTCTCTTCTTGTCACTCTTCTGCCTTTCTGCGCTCCTACCTTCCCTTTCTTTTAAAATATTTGCCCCATTACTGCTTGGAGCTTCTTTTTTTATATTCTTCTCCTTCTTTCTCTTTTCATTGTGCCAATCACCCATGCATTTTATCTTTGACTCTCCCTCTAAGATCCTTTCAAAGAAGTACTACTCTCTTTTAACACTCACCCGCTTTTATTATTCCTCTCCCTGCAGTTCCAGAGCCCGTACTCCTACTCCCCGCCGTTTCGCTTCGGGACAGTTCCCAACGGCAGCACCGAACGCAACATTCGGAAGAACTACCCAGATATGCACCAGTACATGACTAAATACCACCAGACTGGTGTTGTGGATGCGCTGGTCAGCCTCAAGACAGGGTAGTGTAAATTTGTCAAGTCAGCTCCTCTCACATTAGAATGCTCTACAACAGAGCGTTTGTCTCTCAAAGAATTTATGAAAATGTAAAAGAAAAAAGAAAGTTCCACATAAAAGGAACCCAAACCCGTGGCACCTGGCTTTACCTAGTGCTATACTGCACCAGCAAATCTGCTTGCTGTTTCTGTCAGCTGGTTTTAGCTTTGAATGTTTCATGGGCTTGGATCTTTAGGGTACAGCAAAAGCCATATTTAATCATCTCACACATTAAGCTTAGATATATAACATTAAAACTCTGTATGGCGTGTTCAGCTGAGTCATCTATGTAAAGATACAAACAACTTCATAAGTGAAAAATTTTCCAGAATTAAGGGACTTTTGTTTGGGAGCACAAGACAAATAAAAGGAGCTCTTTGCCCAAAATATAATAAACTGTCTCTTTAGCCAAATGTAATAAATGTATGAAACGTGTGGGTGGTATTAATTTAGTATTATGAAGCCATTGTTTAAAATCCCAGAAAAATATTTTCTACTAGCAGTTCTTTTTTTACTGTTTCAGCTCTCTCTTATCAAGTTCTCACCTTTGAAAACATCTAAAGTGAACCCCAGAATTGTTTGAACTTGTGTTACAGATGTCTATGAAATCTTAAAATCAGTTTAGATTTCATTGTAGTGTAATTTTACCTTTAATATTTTTTTTGTGGTAACCATTCAAAATTCTTACAAACCAAA
This sequence comes from Apricaphanius iberus, assembly GCA_028564705.1. Taxonomy (NCBI): domain Eukaryota; kingdom Metazoa; phylum Chordata; class Actinopteri; order Cyprinodontiformes; family Aphaniidae; genus Apricaphanius; species Apricaphanius iberus. The sequence goes on along the minus strand of JAPXFQ010000734.1, from coordinate 114,298 downwards.
TGTAAGTAAAGTATTTTACCCTACTTAGTTGTTTAATGTTGATCAGAGTGTGTAGTAAATTTGTAATCTGTAAGTTTCATTGATCCTAAGGTGTAACTATGATATGACAGAAGCCCCGTTTTACAAGACGGTCTTCAAGAAAGGAAATACGAAGAACATGCAGTTTAAAGTAGACATAGGTGTTTAAATTCTTCTTTTTTATATATAAATCATTTAGTTATGTCTAAATAAATAGGAACTACAATTTTTAGGTCTGAATTCCTCATTATTGTAGCTTTACAGACTCCTCTTCCACCCCCGTTCATAGGAGTCTAGATGAGATGTTTTTTTTGCTGCAGTCTGTCTAGATCTAGGTTGGGGCGCTGCATACCCCATGACACTCCAGGTCGCAGAAAATACAGAGCATATAGTGCTAAAATAAGCAGACGGTTTGATGCTAATGCAATCAAAACAATGACCAAAAGGCAATAAATAAATGTCTAAAATAGAGTTTGCCATAAGTCTAGTATTATCTAAAGCTTTGCTGTGTCCGTCATTTCCATTGTCAGAAAGAATTGACTCCTCAATAAAACAAAGTCTATCAGCAAACCCATCTTGATGCTGGCGGAGGTTACTGAAGCTCTCGTCCTTCCCACAAACAAAAAGTACTTTCCCCACAGACCCGGGTAAACTACCATGAAAAATAAAACTTAACCAGGCACTTTGCAGAGATTCTGGTGCAGGAAGACGGCATACAGAATCATGTGGGTTAATAGTCCAACAAATGAGCATTTTCACTTTTCCACTTTTACCTTCAGCATTCCTGAACTAGAACTACAAACTCGCAGCGAGAAATAAAGATGCCAGATTCACCTGGTTTAGCCGGCTGTCCTTGACCTTGTTTAGCAGGTCCAGTGCAAGTACTGTGATGTAATTGTTCAAAGAATGTAATAGATAATAGAGGAAACTGAACATTTTACAAATATGACCAAAACAGTTTACAAAAATATCTCCACAAGACCTAGGATGACCAATTTATGCTCCAAATGCACAACACACTGCATTTAAGGGCTCAAAATGTTTTGTCATGATATGTTTAAGTCAAGATATATTTTGCTGAATTTCATTACTCATTCATAAATGAATGGCCACCACAAAAACAGCTACTAACCAACACCAAGTTCAACAGTCATTTTGGTCATGTCATAACTGCAATATACCAGAAGCAATGCGAACTACCCAAATTATCTGGCTGAAACATTATTGAGACCTTTTTTAAACTACAGTCAGCTATGAAAGGACTGGATTTTGGAGGACCATCTCTGCCAAAATTGACAATAAACTAATACATGTGGATATAAATACATAAATAAATAAGTGAGGAAATTTGTAAATAAAGCAATCTAAAAAATGCATCAATGTGGGAATTAATAAATGTGGGAATATACATAATGTGATATATATTTGTTAATATAGGAATAAATAGAGAAAATTGAATATAGAAATAAACAAATTAATCAATATGAATATATATTGACAATAAATTAATATATATAGAACTGAATAAATAAATATTGTAATGAATAAATAAATGGTTCAAAACAATATAAAACAAATGAATAAAGAACTAAATAAATATATATATGTGGGAATACATGAAAGAACTGCTAATATATTTCCATATTTACTGTCTTTATTTAAAATGTTATTTAGTTTTCACATGTATTTTTTTTACTCATTCATTTATTTATTTATTAACGAATTTATTTACCTGCTGCCTCGTGCCTATGACCGAATCACACCAGTGTTGATATTCGGCACAACATCACTCCTTCTCGTGTGATATTGCTTAAATAATATCTGTCTATTCGCTCCGCATGTTTTACCTGATTTAATTTTTAGTTTAGTAACTGACTATTATGTATTATTTACTGTTAATCTGCTTTTCATTTTTATTATGATAATGTCTTATCATTGTTATTGTTATATCTTATCATTATCATTGTTTTACACTTCATAATTTAAAACATTATCGGTCTCAACATTTTTATCATTTTTTTACTACTTAATCTCAGTAGTTACTGTTTATTTTATATTTTAACTTCTTATTTTAATCTTCCTTCCAGTGTTTCCTCTGTGGGAGCCCTCTGCCTCGGGACCGGTGGTCGGCTGTAGTTGCCTAGGTGCTCTCCAGGTAGTGCTTGGGTGGAGACGGGGGTACCAGCCCTGCCTCCTCTGGGCGCCCTGGGTCAGTGCCTTGTCTGCTGCTGCTGAACTGCTGCTGCCGATGCGGGAGTCATTTCAATCTCTAAATCACTTTGAGAAGCTGTGGTTTAAGAAGCGCTTTATAAATAAAGTTTGATTTGATTTATTTATTTCGGCATTTCTAGATCTATTTCCAGATTTATTTACATGAGTGTATTCTAAAAAGTGTTTCTAACACTGGCCTAAAGCCTGATTGGTCAAGTCCAAGTCTCTGTACACTGAAGTGGCTGAGGAGGAGCGTTAGCATCGGCTAGCTACTCTGTGTGTCTGTGACAGAGTTAAAATACCCGGTCTCACTGTCATAGTAATGCTGGTTCAACGCCAGGCCTGTCTTTGACATGGCGGTCACCTGTGAGCAACAGACCAAAACGGAGGTGCCCTAGATGGTGAGGTGCTGGCATGCAAAGGTTAACAATTGAAGGCTAACCCAGTTAGGCTTCTAGCTAAGCTAGCGGTAAGCCCCCAAGTAGCACCTCACAACCGATTACCCAGTCTGCCTTCACATCACGTCTTAAGTTTTGGAAAACAGCTCATTACCATCTGTCCGTGTCTTATGTTGAATTCCCCAGCATCCAGGTAATCCCCCCCCACACACACACACACACACATTTTGTGCAGTTATAAACAGCATAATTCAAATATTTTTTTTTAATTATTATTTAAGTTTTATGTTTATTATTTAAGTTTTTGATGTAAAATTGAGACACTTTTTATAAGGCAGAATAAATGAAAATACTACTTATAAATAATCATGCAAATCTTATTAAACCATTACATAAAGCTAACACTGACACTTCGTGTAGGCCCCACATTTTCTCTTTAGACCTGTCAACTCAGCTGAATTTATCTGCTGGCTTTAAAAATGTTAAAACCAACTATAGCTATCATGTTGTGAATGGAACTGTTCCCCAAAAAATGAATCTAAAAACATAAATGTGGCCACTAATTATCATTCAAAGATTTGCTCATTTGGACTTTATTTATATACAAGTTTATGTACATAGGCCTACAAAAATAGACACAAATTGTTGGTCACTGTCTAAAGTTAAATTGGAACAAACTTTTATTGTTTGAGGTCATTTAGAATCGCTTAAATTATTTCCAAATGCCATATGATGAAAGACAAAATAGGTCAAGGTTCTACAAAAAAAATGACAGTAAAATCAAGAAATATTTATTGTGGTCACAGTATAGATGTAAGGGATAATGCCCGACGAGGTGTACATTATCAGAAAATAATGGACTACGCGGAGGCGTAAGCCGTCCGACGCGAAGTCCATATTTAATCAATTAGTAATACTTTAATGTGTTTCAGAGTTAAAATCGTGAGGTTTTTTATATAAGTCGAGCGCACTATTTAATATCTTCCATATACAGGTGTTGCCAAGCAACGTAGCCAGAGCGAGCCGACCGCAGCGATTTATCAGTGAGGGGAAGCGAGATGATGGCTTTACCTTACGTTATGTGATACAAAATATCATTTCAGAAGGCCAGTACACTACTTACTGCTTGTGTGTGTCCAGAGGATGAAGCAAATAACGTTGAGACTCCGTTGCCATTTGAGCCAGCGCAATAATTTAGAACTGTAATCAGACAATTTGACGGGACGCCTTTCCAAGGTGTACATTATCACTTTTTAATGTACACCCTCCAGCCAATCAGAATCGAATATTCACCCAGACCATGGTATAAGGCCCTTCAACGTATTGTGCAGAGTTTATGTTCACACCTCAGAAAAGAATTCCTGACTCAGTGACTCAAATGCCTATCCTAACGCTGGCAGCAGTGACTGCCTATTTCCAAGTGTGGACTCTCTTGACTGCAGGCCTAAACATAAAACTTAAATAATAATAAAAAAAATTTATTTGAATTGTGCTGTTTATAACTGCATAAAATGTGTGTGTGTGTGTGGGGGGGGGGGGATTACCTGGATGCTGGGGAATTCAACATGAGACATGGACAGATGGTTATGAGCTGTTTTCCAAAACTTAAGACGTGATGTGAAGGCAGACTGGGTAATCGGTTGTGAGGTGCTACTTGGCGGCCTCCCGCTAGCTTAGCTAGAAGCCTAACTGGGTTAGCCTTCAATTGTTAACCTTTGCATGCCAGCACCTCATCATCTAAGGCAACTCCATTTCCGTCTGTGGCTCGTAGGTGATCTCCATGTCACGGACAGGCCTGGTGTTGAACCAGCATTACTATGACAGTGAGACCGGGTATCTTAACTCTGTCACAGACACACAGAGTAGCTCGCCAGTGCTAATGCTCCTCCACACCCACTTCAATGTAAATACAGATACTTGGACCTGGCTAATCAGGCTTCAGGCCAGTGTTAGAAACACCCCCTTATTAGAATACACTCCTGTAAATAAATCTGATCTAGAAATGCGGAAATAAATAAATGTGGGAATAAATAAATAAATACATTTTTAAATAAATTAATGTGGAAATAATGTAGAAATTAATTTATGTGGGAATAAATCAATTAATTAATTAATTAATGTGGAGATATATAAATGTGTACATAATTAAATTAAATTGGAATTTAAATATATTATATATTTTTTCAAATGTATTTCCACATTTATTTATTTATTTTCAATTGTATTTACCCGTTTATTTTTCATTCCACATTTATTTATTTATAGTCAATTTTGGCAAAGATGGTCCTCTATAATACGGGGCCCTAGTTTGTGTTCTGTTCGTTTTTGCTTCAGAGGGATTTAAGATAATGTTACTCATCTTTAAGGTTTCTTGGCAGTTCAAAATTTTGACTGTGTGATTACATAAACTCCTTCCTTATATTATACGCTTTCAAAGGTCTTTTTACCACAATGACGGAAAGTCTCCCTTACTCCTTCAGGGAGACTGTTGACAAAATAACAGGAGCAAAACATGCCCTTCATAGCTGGGGCTCTTCCCACCCAAACAAACCATTAATCCCACTGGCTGCAAATCAAAATATCACGCGGTAATCTATTGTCACTATGAATTTATGCTGTCATTGACATTATTTGGATAGGATCTTCTGAAAAAGAGGGTTAGGGTTAGTAATATAATAAATAATGTAAAAAATAATGTAACATATCCAATATCTGTAGGGCAGACTTGATATGTTCAATTACCTTTATTTTCCTTTTTTCAAAAATACTTTAAAGTTCCACGCTGAGACAAACAGCATTTAGGGAATATGATTTATGTTATTACATTTTAGAAACATCCCATGACAGTTCAACTTTTCATTGCACTTTTCTAAATGATTAGGTTATGACTCCATGCTGAACTTTCATGCTCAGTTTATTAATTGTGCACTGTACTAATCAGTTTTTATTGAAGAAGTGACAAAACGAAAGGCATGGTTGAAAGAGAACCATAGAATATTGAGGTTGCAGTTTAACACTAACCAAATAAGGCAGTAAGGGAATATTACCTCATATTCTGGTCAGATAAGACCAAACTGGAACCTTTTAGCCAACATTCAGCACATTTTGTGTGACTGACAGCTGTGGCTGAGCTTTTCTTTAGCAGATGATCAGAAGATTGGAAGAGGCTGAAAATTCAAACAACAAAAGCAGATAATTTTTGTGTTTTCCTTTCAGGCCTCCTCTTATTTGAGGAACCTGCACTCGCTGTCATAGTTGGTATAAACTGTGGCTCACTGGGTGGAGTAGTTATCTTGCAATCAGTAGGTTGTATGATTGATTCCAGCTTCTTCCTTTCAGATATCAATGTGCTCATGGGCAAGGCACTTAACCCAAAATTATTTATCAGTCTATAAATGGGTAAATGTGGCTCTAGTGTAAAGTCTTTTAGTGGTCACTATGACTAGACATGTTCTATGTAAGTTTAGTCCATTTATTTTCCAAATTTCTCCACAGGTTATGGAAAATACTGTTTCTTGCTTTTCTGTCCTTCCTTTGACCTCGGCATGTCAGTGATAGCTTAGAATAGCAAACTTTGAGTCTTCACTCAGTAATAGCTTTCACCCTGAATACTACTAAAGTCAGGGATGAACGTTTAGGGATCATAAAATATCAGATTTATTATTTTTATGACTTAAGACTCACTTGTCAGGGCCGATTAAACCTAAAATTGGAAGATTACAGTTACAAGCCCATTTCTTGCTGCATATTTAGTATCTGTATAAAGGAAAATCTTATGCAAAAACATTTTCCAGAAGGTAGAGTTTCAATGACCTATTCTGTCACTGTTACTTTCAATGTTTTTATTTAGGTCAAAAATATGTGGCAGATAAAAATGTTTTTACTTAAATAGTAGAGTATTAGTATTTTTTTCATCCCCGAAATAATTAGGTGATATTAATCTCTTTATTGTTACCTTACATGTTTATTCTGTTTTCAATCCTCAGCCCTGGAGTTTATGCTGAGTTTTGACTGTTTTTTTTCACAGAAAGCTGGATGCCTTCATTTATGATGCTGCAGTCTTGAACTACATGGCAGGCCGAGACGACGGCTGCAAGCTGGTGACCATTGGCAGTGGATACATCTTTGCCACCACAGGTTACGGGATTGCCCTACAGAAAGGATCATATTGGAAACGTCTAGTTGATCTGGCCATACTTAGCATTATAGGAGATGGTAAGATGTTTGGTCCTGCATTAGTCAGATTTTTGGTCTCTTAAGGTCCTTAAATTGAACACTTTTTCCTCATTGTCCTCCTACCAAAACATTCTTGTACTCCTCCATTCCACTTACAACACAAGTTCATCATTGTTACTCTGAGTGGTGTGCACGCATGCATTTGTGTGTGTGTGTGTGTGTGTGTGTGTGTGTGTGTGTGTGTGTGTGTGTGTGTGTGTGTGTGCATACCTGTATCACTATCCTTCTTAGAACCGGTTTTAGGATATTCACCAACCGTCTTAGAAACGATGGACCTTGTTAGGACTGAACCCCAGTCCTAATACAAAGGATTGCCTTTTTTAGGGTTAGGCGTTAGGTTTGGTGTGAATTGAGGTTTAGTAATGTTTAGGAGTAGAATGGTAATTGTTAGGATTAGGGTGAGAGTTTGGGCTAGGCATAAATCCACTTACTAAAATCAATGGAAGTCAATGGAGGGTCCTAATATGGGTAGAAATAGAGATGTGTGTGCGTGTTATGGTGTGTGTGTCTGTGTGTGTGCCCACCATATCCTCATATGTTTACTCCCCCAAATTGTTCCGAATAATAAACCAGGAGATGATGCGAATGGAAGGACAGCGAGCCAGACAGAAATAAATCCAGTAAAGTGCTTTGCTTTGCAACCAACCTTTTCATTCAAGGCAAACACCATAATGCCTGAGCATACACATAGACCGTGGTAAAAATTAATGTAATCTTTTTTTTATCACTCCATCCCTATGAAAGTATTACCCCTTATAATATAATTATGGAAAAACAGATACAGTAAAGAATATGACCTCACTGACAACTGCAAAACAAAATTTTAATGAGGAATACACTACCGTTCAAAAGTTTGGGGTCACATTGAAATGTCCTTATTTTTGAAGGAAAAGCACTGTACTTTTCAATGAAGATAACTTTAAACTAGTCTTAACTTTAAAGAAACACACGATATACATTGCTAATGTGGTAAATGACTATTCTAGCTGCAAATGTCTGGTTTTTGGTGCAATATCTACATAGGTGTATAGAGGCCCATTTCCAGCAACTATCACTCCAGTGTTCTAATGGTACAATGTGTTTGCTCATTGGCTCAGAAGGCTAATTGATGATTAGAAAACCCTTGTGCAATCATGTTCACACATCTGAAAACAGTTTAGCTCGGTACAGAAGCTACAAAACTGACCTTCCTTTGAGCAGATTGAGTTTCTGGAGCATCACATTTGTGGGGTCAATTAAACGCTCAAAATGGCCAGAAAAAGAGAACTTTCATCTGAAACTCGACAGTCTATTCTTGTTCTTAGAAATGAAGGCTATTCCATGCGAGAAATTGCTAAGAAATTGAAGATTTCCTACAACGGTGTGTACTACTCCCTTCAGAGGACAGCACAAACAGGCTCCAACCAGAGTAGAAAAAGAAGTGGGAGGCCGCGTTGCACAACTGAGCAAGAAGATAAGTACATTAGAGTCTCTAGTTTGAGAAACAGACGCCTCACAGGTCCCCAACTGGCATCTTCATTAAATAGTACCCGCAAAACACCAGTGTCAACATCTACAGTGAAGAGGCGGCTGCGGGATTCTGGGCTTCAGGGCAGAGTGGCAAAGAAAAAGCCATATCTGAGACTGGCCAATAAAAGAAAAAGATTAAGATGGGCAAAAGAACACAGACATTGGACAGAGGAAGACTGGAAAAAAGTGCTGTGGACGGATGAATCCAAGTTTGAGGTGTTTGGATCACAAAGAAGAACGTTTGTGAGACGCAGAACAACTGAAAAGATGCTGGAAGAATGCCTGACGCCATCTGTTAAGCATGGTGGAGGTAATGTGATGGTCTGGGGTTGCTTTGGTGCTGGTAAGGTGGGAGATTTGTACAGGGTAAAAGGGATTCTGAATAAGGAAGGCTATCACTCCATTTTGCAACGCCATGCCATACCCAGTGGACAGCGCTTGATTGGAGCCAATTTCATCCTACAACAGGACAATGACCCAAAACACACCTCGAAATTGTGCAAGAACTATTTAGAGAAGAAGCAGGCAGCTGGTATTCTATCGGTAATGGAGTGGCCAGCGCAGTCACCAGATTTGAACCCCGTTGAGCTGTTGTGGGAGCAGCTTGACCGTATGGTACGCAAGAAGTGCCCATCCAACCAATCCAAATTGTGGGAGCTGCTTCTAGAAGCGTGGGGTGCAATTTCTCCAGATTACCTCAACAAATTAACAGCTAGAATGCCAAAGGTCTGCAATGCTGTAATTGCTGCAAATGGAGGATTCTTTGATGAAAGCAAAGTTTGATGTAAAAACAATCTTATTTCAAATAAAAATCATTATTTCTAACCTTGTTAATGTCTTGACTCTATTTTTTATTCATTTCACAACGTATGGTGGTGAATAAGTGTGACTTTTCATGGAAAACACAAAATTGTTTGAGTGACCCCAAACTTTTGAACGGTAGTGTATGTATTTTTAATGCCTAATATTAGGTATGCACAGCGCAAAATACAATTTTTAAAAAAAGCACACCCAATATGAAACTATAGTGGACCCCTGCCTATTTATGGAATCACCTATTCGCTGATTTTTTGTGGAATGTGACTTCAATTATTTTGGGAATCCTTTAATTGAATATATCTAAATATTTTTTAATTAAAATTAGCAACATGGAATAACTGGGTGCAATGCTACTTGACACACTATTGCCTGACATTTGCAAAGCATGTCTGTCTTCCTTCAAACTAATTTTCTGTTCCCCATATAGAGGAAACAAGAAAGACTGTTGATATTAGCTTCTGTGGTGGTGTTATGGCAGTTCACACTGTCTGTATTAATGCATATTAAGCCATATTTTTTTTTATTATTAAAATAGGAAGTTATAAGTATTTTTAGAGGGGGTCTGTGGTCCCTAAAACCTTAGCACAAGAACCAAGCTTACATTAGTATTTAATAGGAGCTGGTTTTGACAAATTTAAGCATATATTCTGAATCATGCAAGTTATCAGAATCAGAATCGGTTTTATTGCCATTGTTTGAGAACAAGTTCACAAACTAGGAATTTTTTCCGGTACAGTTGTGCACATAAAACATTTAACATAAGTAAAAATAAAATAAAATAAAATAAGATAAGATAAAAAAATAAAATAAAAAATAAAATAAAAAGAATGAGCCATAAGGCTAAAGTCTTTATAAATATTATATTCTGTATGTATATAAAAGAACTATGAAAAGATAAACATCCTTTTTAACATGAGAGCAGCAGCAGGGTTCCATTCACAGATGTGCAGGTGAATGACAGCAGCAGATCTAAGTGTTATCAGACCACACAGTGCAGTAAAATAAAGTTACGTAGTGCAGATGGTTCTATCCTACATGGGTCTTTAACTGAACTATCGGGTCTTGTTATTGTTCATGAGTCTGATGGCGGAGGGGAAGAAACTGTTCAGGTGGCGGGAGGTGTGGGTCTGGATGGACCGTAGCCTCCTGCCTGAGGGGAGGAGGGAGAATAGTCGGTGTCCAGGGTGAGAAGAGTCAGCTGTGATCCGACCCACACGCCTCCGGGTCCTGGAGGAGAACAGGTCCCGGAGGGATGGGAGCCTGCAGCCAATCACCTTCTCAGCAGCACGCACGATGCGCTGCAGTCGGTGTTTGTCCCGGTCTGCGGCGCCGGGGAACCACACGGTGATGGAGGAGGTGAGGATGGACTCGATGATGGCCGTGTAGAACTGCACCAGCATCTCGGTCGGCACCTTGAGTTTCCTCAGCTGCCGCAGGAAGTACATCCTCTGCTGGGCCTTCTTGATGAGGGAGCTGATGGTTGGCTCCCACTTGAGGTCCTGGGTGATGGTGGTGCCCAGGAAACGGAAGGAGTACACGATGGAGATGGGGGTGGGAGAGTCCATCAGGGTGAGGGGATACGGTGGGGCTGTGACTTTCCTGAAGTCCATGATCATCTCCACTGTCTTCTGGGCGTTCAGCTCCAGGTTGTTGTGACTGCACCAAGAAGCCAGCCGGTCCACCTCTCTCCTGTAGGCGGACTCATCACCGTCTGAGATAAGTCCGATGAGGGTGGTGTCGTCCGCAAACTTGATCAGCTTTACGGACTGGTGACTGGAGGTGCAGCAGTTTGTATACAGCGAGAAGAGCCAGGGGGAGAGTACACAGCCCTGAGGAGTCCCAGTGTTTGTAGTTCGATTGTCCGAGACAATCTTCCCCAACCGCAGGTGCTGTCTCCGGTCCGACAGGAAGTCAGTGATCCACCTGCAGAGGGAGTTGGGCACGCTGAGCTGGTAGAGCTTGTCTCGTAGCAGTCCAGGGAGGATGGTGTTGAAGGCAGAGCTGAAGTCCACAAACAGGATCCTGGCGTAGGTTCCTGGGGAGTCCAGATGCTCCAGGATGAAATGGAGGGCCAGGTTCACTGCATCATCCACAGACCTGTTGGCTCTGTAGGCGAACTGCAGTGGGTCCAGGAGGGGGGCGGTGATGTCCTTGAGGTGGGGCAGAAGCAAGCGCTCAAATGACTTCATGACCACAGACGTCAGCGCCACCGGCCTGTAGTCATTATATGTAAGATGCAAGGGGTTTAGCCTTAAGTGTTTGAGCTAGAGTTTGACTCTACTATCAACTGTCCGGTAGATGCATCTTTGGATGATGAAGGTAAAGTAAATGTTATCATATACAGTTACAAAGTTTTGCTGAAGCCATAAAGAAAACGTAAAAAGACCTTTAATTAACGAAGATAAAAGCATTAAAAGAGAGGAACTGAAAAGAACTCTTATCAATTGCCCTAATACATTTTGTGATTAAACCATAGGCATGTGTAGAGGCATGTGAGTCAAGAATGTGAACAGAAATGGGTAAAAAGGCCTTTCGGTATGCAGCATCACACTCTTTGAATAAACTACAGAAGGATTTTAAATTGAATGATCTTGTATCTCTAAGCATTTTTAGATCACTACTGATAAATCTGAAATGAAGTCTCTTATCTGTAGATGTTTTAATTAATGTGTACTGTTTTTTCTTTTTTAAATCAGTGTGATATTGAGCTGTTTTGAATGTATGGCATTGATGTATGTTATTTTTCCCTGGCACTCTTGAAAATGAGATTGTTAATCTCAATGAGTTTTACTCCGGTTAAATAAAGGTTTAATAAAAAAATAATAATAAAATAAGCCTGTTACAAAAACAAATGTTGCTGGGCGGAATTATTCTGATTAATTAGATAAAGAGTTTAATTAGAACAAATATTTCTTATCATACTGATAGTAAGAGTAGTTTATAAATGAGCATACAGTGTTAGTTTACTTCTACAATATACTGTTAAAATTACAAAATAATTTTTTTATTAGACATTTTCATCAAAATGATGTCTTGATAAAAATAAGCAAGTTAGTTAACACACACTGCTTAACATCATTTGTATGTATAAATAAGTTTTGAAAGATGATACATAAAATTTTTTGAGATATTTAACCCTTTAACTATTTTGTTTCCTTCCCCCATTGTCTTCGCTTTTATTTGTTATAGCTTTCTCTGTTTCCCTATCTACTGTTTCTTACTTATCCTCTTTTTATCTTCCATCTCTTGCTTGTGTCCATTTTAAGACACCTAGTTTCTCTACTTTTCTAACAGGTGAAATGGAGGAGCTGGAGGCGCAGTGGCTAACTGGGATCTGTCATAATGAAAAAAATGAGGTGATGTCCAGTCAGCTGGATGTGGACAACATGGCAGGGGTCTTTTATATGCTGGCTACAGCCATGGGGCTGTCCATCCTCACCTTCATCTCAGAGCACCTTTTCTACTGGAGGCTGAGATACTGCTTCACTGGTGTCTGCTCTGGCAGGCCGGGTATGCTTTTCACCATAAGCAGGGTGAGCGAAAATGAAACATGTATAATGACACCTTTCCCGCTGCTTCAGTTTTAGTAGACTGGTGGTCACCATCTTTGTTGCTGTTTGAAGTTTTGGCTGTGAAAACCATTTGTCTGCCAAACTCCCTCCCTCTGAACGTGTGCATGTGTGTTGTAAAGAGAGGAATATATTTTCTACAGTCTCCAGCTGAAGCCCAAACAAATTAGCCAGTGCAAAGTTTGGACTGAATTAAAGAAAAACCAAACTGCCAAGATGTAAATATTAATTAATTAAATACTAGGGAACGACAATGTAGCCTCAAATCTATATTGCAATATGATTTGACATATGACATATGATTCTTAAACTGTGGTACACGTACATACGTGGACAAAATTGTTGGTACCCTTCATTAAATCAAAGAAAAACTCATAATGGTCACAGAAATAACTTTAATCTGACAAAAGTAATAATAAATAAAAATTATATAAATGTTGACCAATGAAAGTCAAACATTGCTTTTTCTCCATGCTTCAACAGAATTATTTAAAAAATAAATGCATGAAACAGGCCTGGAAAAAAAGGATGGTACCCCTAGAAAAGAATGAAAAGAATGTGACCAAAGGGACATGTTAATCCAAGGTATGTCCACTAATCAGCATCACAGGTGTCTACAATCCTGTAATCACTCAGTGGGCCTATATATAGGACTCCAGGTAGTCACTGTGTTGTTTGGTGACGTGGTGTGTACCACACTCAATATAAACCAGAGGAAGCAAAGGAAAGAGTTGTCTCAGGAGATGAGAAAGAAAATCATAGACAAGCATGTTAACTGTAGAGGCTATAAGACCATCTCCAAGCAGCTAGATTTTTCTGTGACTACAGCTGCACATGTCATTCAGTAATGTACGCCAACCTCCCTGGACGTGGCTGCAGGAGGAAAATTGATGACAGATCAAAGAGACGGATAATCCAAATGGTAACAAAAGAGCCTAGAAAGACTTCAAAATAGATCCAAGCTGAACTTTATGCTCAAGGAACATCAGTGTCAGATCGGAACATCCTTCGCTGTTTGAGCCAGAGGACAAATCATTAAAAAAAACAGACTGGAGTATGCCAAACTACATGCTGACGAGCCACAAAGCTTCTGGGAGAATGTCCTGTGGACAGATGAGACAAAAATGTAACTTTTTGCCAAGGCACATCAGCTCTATGTTCACAGACGGAAAAATGAAGCATATCTAGAAAAGAACACGGTCCCTACTGTGAAACATGGGGGAGGCTCGGTTATGTTCTGGGGCTGATTTGCTGCATCTGACACAGGGTGTCTTGAATCTGTGCAGGGTACAATGAAATCTCAACACTATCAGGGGATTCTAGAGAGAAATGTGCTGGCCAGTGTCAGAAAGCATGGTCTCAGTCGCAGGTCACGGGTCTTACAACAGGAAAATGACTCAAAACACACAGCTAAAAACACCCAAGAAGGGCTAGGAGGAAAACACTGGCCTTCTATGAGCCCTGATCTCAATCCTATTGAGCATCTTTGGAAGGAGCTGAAACATGCTGTCTGGAAAAGGCGCCCTTCAAACCGGAAACAACTAGAACAGTTTGCTCATGAGGAGTGGGCCAAAATACCTGCTGAGAGGTGCAGAAGTCTCATTTACAGTTACAGGAATCATTTGATTGCAGTGATTGCCTCAAAAGGTTGTGCAACCAAATATTAAGTTGTGGGTACCATCATTTTTGTCCAGGCCTGTTTCATGCATTTATTTTTTGAATAATTCCGTTGAAGCATGGATGAAAAGCAATGTCTGACTTTCATTGGTCAACATTTATATAATTTTTATTTATTATTACTTTTGTCAGATTAAAGTTATTTCTGTGACTATTATGAATTTTTCTTTGATTTAATGAAGGGTACCAACAATTTTGTCCACGTCTGTACCACTAGTGGTACTCAAGCTCTCCCTAGTGGTACTTGGAGGAAAGTTCTAAATATTTTTTGCTTCATTCATAAATGTACCATTCACACACAGTGTGGCTGTGGCTGGCAATAATTACCAATAAATTATCTTTTTTAAGAGTAAATAAACCTCCTTTGTTAATTGTCTATAGTTAAAAGGGACTTCTCTACTATATGTTTAGGTGGTCATGATCATGGTATTTGGAGAGCTCGACATTTTCTCAGGTGGTACCCACTGTAAAAAGTTTGAGAAATACTGATCTAAGGTAACGATATGTATTGCAGTATATCCACTTTTTTTAATTTAGTTATGTCAAAATGACTGCTCATGAACATTCTAACTTTCCAGATAAATTGCAGTAGAACAAAAACGTTTAGGATTCCATTCAAAGAAAATTTCTTGTTAAAAATGTATTCCAAAAATATTCATATCTTCTTCCAAAATGATTTTACACAAAAATTCTCACAACATGGGTAAGATGAATGATTTTATTTTATTTATTAAATAAAAGCTAAATGTTATAAAAAATAAAATTCAAAATGTCCTGGTTATTAATACATTTAATATCATACAAAAGGAAACCAGCAGATATTTTAATTGTTTTATTGATTTTTTTAGGCAGACTTGTGAAGATACTGTACCAGTAATCAAGCCGGCTAGAGATAAATGCATGGATGAGTTTTTATAGGTCTCCTTTTGGTCATCAGTCCTTTAATCGTAGAAATTTTCCTCAGGTGATAGAAGGTTGACCTTGTTATTGCTTTTACGTGACCTTGGAGGTTACGGTCTGATTCCATTATTACACATATAGTTCTGGCCTGGTCAGTAGTTTCTAGCTGGACCAACTGAAGCTGTGTTCTGATGTTTATTCAATCTTTTTTTGGTCCAAAGATAAGTACTTCTGTTTTGTTTTTGTTCAGTTGGAGGAAATTATGGGAAATCCAGCTGGTAATTTGCTCAATGCATTTATTAAGGATTTGGGCAAACTCAACATCACCTGGTGACATTGAGATATAAAGTTGAGTGTCATCCGCATAGTTGTGGTAGTTGATATTATTTGTTATAATCTGCTTTACTGGGAGCATGTAAATGCTAAGTAGGAGGGGCCCTAGGATGGAACCCTGGGGGATCCCGCATGTGATTGCTCCTCGTTTTGCGTTCTCTCTTGAAAACTCAGATCTTTAAAAACTTGAATTCGTTCTCCTTCTCCCTCTAAATATTGTGTGGGAGATGGTGTGTTATCTCTGTAGCAGCCTGGATGGTTTGGGAAATTCTGCTTTGTCCTTTTGGGTAGCTTGCTCTGCTTCAACCGCATGTAATACACCTCTGCCTCTCCCTGCTCTGTCTCGTTGTGTTTGTGTCATCTGCCATTCTCAACTGATGCTGAATAGTTGGATGATATGAGTCTGTTTACAGAGGGAAAAAAATACTGCAGACTTCACTACCTTTACATCCAAAATGGCAAAAAAATCTAATAAATAGCCTCAAATATTAGAGCTATCAAACGAGCATTTTTTTAAATTTGATAATCACAGGGTAGCTGTGACCTAATCATGATTATTCACGATTAATTAACATTTTTAAGTATGACTGAAAAACTACACTTTTTGGTGTAATTAAATAACATAATCGGATGCTATTGCTCTAATAAAGGAGAGATCCATGGAACTCTTGCTTTGGAAAACCTGTGTAAAAGATAAATCACATTTATCATTCATTCGTTTTGACAAACCTATCAAATATATAAAATAAAATAGACAAAAAAATCTAGTTTGCTGGGCTGCACAGTGGTGTTGTTGGTAGCACTGTTACCTTGCAGCAAGAAGGTTTGGGTTTATATTCTGGCCTGGATTCTTTCTTTATTGAGTTAGCATGTTCTCCCTGTGCATGAATAGGTTCCTTCCAGGTACTTCGACCTTTTTGCCCTTAGGTGTGTGTGTGTGTGTGTGTGTGTGTGTGTCGGTGTGTGTGTGTGTGTGTGTGTGTGGTTGTTTGTCCTATGTGTCTCTGTGTTGCTTCCGATGAACTGGTGACATGTTCAGGATTTACCTCGCCCATTGACCACTGTAGAGAGGCACCAGCCAACCCTTGGTCCTTCCAGGATAGGCGAAATAAGTAATGGGTGGACGCAATATGATTTTCTTGTTACATTATCTTGGAGTCTTTACTTGCTTTGTTCTTCTGTTTTGTTCTTCTGTTATATCTGCTATTTTTAACACTATGGGGAGCCTAAGTCACGGCATTCTACATCCGGTCCGTATGTCCCCTACTTTAAAAAAACAAAAAATTTATGAAAGTCAATGGATCAATGAAAGTCAATGGATTGATGAAAGTTATTTTCTGATCCTGTTTGAAACTTGCCATGTATTGAACATATGATGTTTGTGGATTTTAAAGGCACATTTTGATACAACATTTAATTTAAGTTTTATGTCAAAGCACATAGTGGACTACAACTGAAGAAGAAGAAGAATACATTTAAGTTGCTTCCATGTGACTGGATGAATTATTATTTCTGTTATATAGTACTGAAAGTCAGTGTATATTTTAAAACATCCGCGGACATGGATGGATGTAAACATTTAGGTAATGGAGAAAGCTATGAAGTCTAAAGATAGTATTGGTTATTTATTTTCTATCATACAACCTATCTTTTTATATAGTTTTGTTTTTTTCCCAATCTGATTAATTTTTCCTTACTCATATTCTAGACATTTCCATACTGGGCAGGAACTCTGTAGAAGGCTTATTTTTCTCAGTTTTCTCTCACACTGATTCACAAGTAGGTCTACCAGTTAAAAATGTTTATATGTATGGAAGTCTCATAACCTGATGTAACCACAGATGGACTGATTGACGTGTACGCATACAAATCTTAATGTACACACAAGACACAAATGGGCAAAAAAGAACGACCACTTTTGCATTATTCATATTTGGTGCCTCTGTCTTAGGCAGGGCTTT
The DNA here is from genome assembly GCA_028564705.1 of Apricaphanius iberus. Taxonomy (NCBI): domain Eukaryota; kingdom Metazoa; phylum Chordata; class Actinopteri; order Cyprinodontiformes; family Aphaniidae; genus Apricaphanius; species Apricaphanius iberus. Next base: position 96,667 of record JAPXFQ010000734.1, on the reverse strand, counting down.
TATTCCGGACGAGCAGCATTTCACACATTAAGTGTCTTACAGAAAAAAGTGTGCAATGTGTCTCCGAGTGTGTCTGTCTCTCAGCATGCACATGTTGCCTGAGCAGTGGTGCTGGAGGTTAAGTGACTGTAGGAAGTATATTTCCTTGCCCTCAGAAGCCACCCTCCAGTGACATCATCCCCTAAATTTAGTTTTCAAGCACCTCTGGAAGAAATTGATCTAAAAAAGTGGTGATTATCTCTCTTAGCCATATTACAAATTATAAGGAGGTTAAGATTTGGAGTAAACCCACTTAAGAGACAAAGTAGTGGACTATTATTTCTCTTTGAAAGGAAATTAGTCTTGTGCATTTTTGAACCTTTTTAGACACAGTCACTGGTGTCTGATGAATCACCTTTACTTTTTATCTCATTCTGCCTCTGTCCCTGATTTCCTCAACTGCCCTCTTTAATTTCCTGTCCTGTGCTCCTTTCAGGGTATATGGAGCTGTATCCACGGCGTTCACATTGACATGAAAAAGAAGACACCTGAGCTGGACTTCAGTCCTCAAGCCAACATGCTGCACTTGCTCAAATCTGCCAAGTCCATTGCAATGTCTTCACCCAAACGCAACACCGTCCTCCTACAACCCAGTATTCTAGACATGATGTCAGGCAAAGGTATCACACGTCTTTTATCTTTAATGCCTTGCAACCTCCTTAGATTACAACACATTATAACCTCAAGCATTAATGCTTTTTATTGTTGTAGGTCTCATGTAACTCATGAATATGCATTAATCTAAACCACTCCATGTAATTTATGGAGATAATCCTACTCAGTTGGCCACTTCTTTGAACCTGAAATATGCTATTTTTAATAACTGTACAGTATTTTTTATTCAGTAACTTTTCCATTAGTGTACGGTCTCTTATTTGACATTTTTTTTAAATATTTTATTTTTGTGTGAGAATGCATGATTCCATTTCTCTGTCCCTTTGCTGGTGGTACACTGGAATTATCTCACAAAGGGACAATAAAGGATATTTCCTTTGTATCTAATGCTTTGCCGAAAGGTGAATCTCTCCCCCAGTTCAAAGGTAATCTACTCATCTGCTCAGAGCTGCTCAGAAAAAACCCCATCAAGAATCAAACACTGTTACAAAAATTACACAGTTAAACACAGGCAAGAAAAAACATTAAAATTAAATTGAAAGTAATCTAAATGAAACAGGTGCATTTTATGAAATTGGCCTCAAGGACTATTAGTTTGGATTTAATAATTATGCTAGGTATAATGTCTGTTTGCTCTATATCACACAAACAGTTTGCAAATATTAAAAAGAAGGTTACATTTTGCTCCTGTTTGACTGGAGCTTTTTTTGTTTCGTCTTCTGTGTTCCTTACATGGCCAGTAACAACATTACTTATTATGGCTTTTGTTCAACAATGGCAGACTTGCAATCTACAGTTAAAACTCAAAAAATTAGAATATCGTGCAAAAGTTCATTTATTTCAGTAATACAACTTAAAAGGTGAAACTGATATATGATATAGACTAAGGGTCTCTCAGTAGACCTTTTTGTATTTGAATTTCTTGGTATAGACAAGCCGGTCCTGTATGCGTACGCATTTGAGGTTCTACATGGAAACATTAGTACATTGCACTTTAGCCAACAACAGATGCACCTCTGTAAACAAACAGTAAAGCCAAGCCTTTTGCTTTCAGATGTTATGACCAGTGACCATTTTAACTGAGAGCTGGAGCTGGAATGCCTCCTCCCATGGGAAAACCCCCATGTCAACTTCCTGCTGTTAGAGAGCAACACGTTCTGTTAGTAACTGGTTACCCACTTCTAGCAGCGTCATTGCTGTTAGCTTGTGTAATCCAGAGTCAGTGTGTTCACTACTGTTGGATTATGTTTATTTTTCGGAAAAATGCTAAATTATTATGTTTGGGGACTGTCACAGGCCTGTCATGACATCAAGACCACAGGTTTCCAAAAACAAAACAAAAACAGCGCAATCTTCCTACCCTGGGTGCATTTTGTGCAGCTGACAAGGCTGGACTTTACTTCTGCTTCGGCTACGAAAAACGGGGTTATTTGCGCTCATTTTAGACCTGAGAATTACTGTCCCCAGAATATAATGGAGCGTAACACAGGATACCAAAGCAAAGATCAGGTGCATCCAGCTTCACTGGATTGTTGTCAGTGGCTGCTTCTGGACTTGTAGCAGGTGCGAGACATTATTAGGGCAGCACAATTAATCGGATTTTGATCGTGATCCCAATTTTGGTGGCCACAATTATATAAACCTGATCGTCAACGATATTTACATTTAAAATGCGAGCTTCACTGCCGCTTTGTCATACACTGCCTTAACCAATAGTCTGCCAACCACCAGGGGGAAAACGCATGGCTAAAGCTTCATAAAGCTGCCCAAATAAAAACCACACCTATGCCACTCAGCACTCACAATGGCTGCATCTGAATACGTCAACAACGCAGCAGGCGAAAAGCAGTATGCAAGCGATGTATTAGATCAGAATCTCCAGTATGGATCTGACTAGTAGGCATAGAGTTCCTGGATGTGTAGTACCGCAACAGTAAGCAGTCGGTGGATGCTACACTATCCCACAATGCAGCGGTAGCCCCGAAATAGTCGAAGAGCAACCTAGCTAAAATCGGCTACAGACGAACTATCAACCATTGACACTGCCGAAATTTTGGTGTATAAATGTACATGTAGTGATGTTACTGATTACTGTGATTGTTTTTGACAGCTGATTAAACATTTAAGTTAAGTTATACCAGACAAAATTGTCGTTAGTGGATGGCAGGACCACAGGGGAACGTAACATTAACATCCAGGTCAACAGACATGCAAAATGGTGGAGCAAAACCTCTGATTTCTTTTTTTTTTTTTTTTACTTTATTACAATACGTCTGATTTCATACCTACTACTCGCTCGTTTGCTACGCAGTACTTACTACATCAACGGGCGAGTAGTATTTGCTACATAGCATGTAGTACATAATATGGATTCTGATGCAGGGAATGTCCTAGGCTATTTCTGTATAAGGTGTAATTGTTTCCATTAAGTTGTGCTTTGAAATTGCACTCTGAAATAACATATTTAGTTTGTACTTATAAAAGTCTTGGAGTTTGTTTTCATGTTGGGTTTCTTTTTTTCATTATTTTATTTTTTGCAATAAAAATAGATATTTTACGAGACTGGCTGAATAATCGTGATTAATAATCATTATTACAATATTTATCAAAAAAATCATGATTATTACTTTGGTCATAATCGTGCAGCCCTAGACATGACCTCTGATCAATCAGAAAGTCAGATTTAAGCAGACTGGAACTGTGCATTGTAAGTCTTGTTGCCTAACATCTGATAATTGCCAACATTGTTGAAAGAATGATATCAAAGATTATTAGCAGTGTCATGTTTGGGTTTTTGAAGAAATAGTAGAGCTGGCTTGCATCACCCAGGTTTATAAGGTTAGCTTTGCTTAGCAATGTATTGGACATCAATTCTCCCTCTGGTCTCTGAGGTGTGCAGCAGCAGGCTCATAGCTGTATGGTTGTACTCCACCCTATGAGGGTAGTAAACTTTTAGAGTTTCTTCTTTCAGAGTCAGCATTACATTCCATAGTTGTCTATTGATCAAGATGACAGATTGTCACATCTGGTATGGCTGAGGTTAATTTTTTTTTAGAAAAGACCCGAAAAGGTAAAACAAAGTTTTGTGAGGCCCTTTTTTCGTTCTTTTTTTAAAATCTTAATATATTTATCTAAACAGTAGTTTAAATGGGGCTCTAACCTGCAACCTTCTCTATCAATGTAATTTCACAAAAAAAGCAAACATTTTTTCGCTTTATTCCTTGACTGTACCGAAAATGAACCAAACCGTGAAATTGAACCATGGTATGTACTGAACCGAGACTTTTGGCGTACTGTTACATCCCTAATTAGGATTCACGCAAAGCAAGATATTTAAACCTTTTATTTGTCATACTTTTGATGATTATGGCTAACATCTTGTGAAAACTCCATTTCAAAAATCTTCAAAAATAAGAACATAAAAATTCATAAAACAAGCATTTTAGACAGAAAAATGTTAGACCTCTTAAAAGTATAATCCTGCATGTGTACTCAGTACTTGGTTTGGGCCCCTTTTGCATGAATTATGGCAGACTAGGGTGCTCAACAGCAGCCTTAAGCTCCACTGTTTCAGTCTCTCTCATGTCTCTCATCTTTCTCTTGGCAGTGCCCCACAGATTCTTTGAGATGTTTAGGTCAGGCGAGTTTGTTGGCCAATCAAGCACAGTAATCCCATGGTGATTTACCCAGGTTGTGGACCTTTGGGCAATGTGGACAAGTGCCAAGTTCTCCTGGAAAATGAAGTTAGCCTCTCCATAAAGTTAATCTGCTAGAGACATGGGTCCCCAAATCAACACAGACTGTGGGAACTTCACACTGGACACAAGATCTGTCTGTATGTGGTGGCTCTTGATGCTCAAACTCCAGCTTCAATCCACTCATTGTGAAGCTCCCCAACACTTTTGAATGACCTATTCGTGACAATCCTCTCCAGGCTGTAATCGTCCCTGCCACTTGTGCTCCTTTTTCTTCCACACTTTTCCCTTACACATAACTTTCTATTATTGTGCATTGACACGTCACTTTGAGAACAACTTATTTTGCAATTACCTTTTGAGGCTTTCCCTCCTTCTGGAGGATGACAGTGATGGTTTTCTGTGCAACTGTCAGGTCAGCAATTCAATTCACTTCAATTCAGTTTGCTTATATAGCGCTGATTCACCACAGGTGTCATCTCAAGGCACCTTACAGCAGTCTTCCTCATGTCTGTTATTCCTACTAAACCTGACTGAGAGACAATTTAAAGGCTCAGGCACCCTTTGTAGGTGTTTTGGATTCATTAACTGATTAGAATGTGAAACATTGAGCCTAAAATGCTGAGCCTATTCACTTAAATATTTTTTTTTTAGATTTTGAATTTTGGATTTATATAAACTGTAAGCCATAATAATTAAAATTACAAGAAAAAAGGGCTTTAAATATCTCAATTTCCAACTAATGAGTCTATCTCATTCAATTAGTATTAGTTTCAGCTTTCTACTAAAGTATATGACTTTGTGTCGGTGTCAATGCTGTTATCAAATTAGCAGTCATGTTCAAGCACACCTCAACATTGCAAAATCAATGGATAGTAAATTCTGCATGCCAGGATAAAAGATAATGTATCAGCTAACTGGTGAAGCATTCATGCAATCACACTGTTGTATCTGCTGTCTGAGAAGCATTTTCTCTTGTCTCCTAGGTAACTCACTCCACAGCCTGCCTCAGAAAGGTCCTGGTCTCTATAGCAACGCTGCGGGTCCACAGGCTTTCATGTCCTTGTCTGGGCGACATAAAAACCATCTTAACAATGCTACACCGTTTCCCGGGCAACAAAATGCGTCCACCCACCAGACCAGCCCCAATAAGCCTGAGCTGTCAATCAACAATGATAATGGCAAGAACCGTCTGGCTGGGCCTGCCATTGCTGCATCAAAACCGCGGGCCTTATGGAAGAAAAGTGTGGAGACACTGAAGACTCAGCCAAGTGTTGTGTCTCCAGGAGGCCCGAGCCCCACCCCAGCTTCAGGGAGTGGACCTCCGCAGATGAAGAGCCAGCGCTACCTGCCGGAAGAACCCCAACTCTCAGACATGTCAGAGTGTTCCAGTCGACCACCATCTCACAAAGATTCAGACTCTATGGCTGCGAGGGGTGGATTTAAGCCGATCAATCAGCTGAGGAAGAGGGGGGGAGGTGGGGGAGAAGGAGGAGGAGGCGGTCGAGGATCTAAGATCTACTCCATTGACTCCGACCAGGCAAGCCTCCAATCTGCTCCGCCATACCAGAGAGACAGCCAGGGGGGAGGTGATGACCACAGTTATCCCCCTGACCTCTTTCCACCTGACAGCACTTACTCACACCAGTCAGACGCCCCAATTATGCAGCTCAGCGCCAGCCTCCTGCACCACAGTCACAGTGCTGAGGCTGACCTGCACTCCCTGAAAGACAAAAAATACAGCACCTACACACACAGCAGGTAGGGTGTCCTTCCAAAAGTAAAACAAATGTATATATTCCCAGGGTTGAATTGTCTCAATCTCTTTTTTTCTCTCTATCTAGTGCAAAGGACAAATCAGCAGGTTCGTTTGAAGCACCTGGTTCAGGTTCAGCAACCCAAGGTGCCAGGCCTGGTCACTGTCGCACATGTCTGACCAAACTTAGCGGTTACTCTGGGCTCTACACTGTTCGCTCCCCGCAAGCCCGCTGTGATGCCTGTGCTCACCTGGGAAACCTTTATGACATCAGTGAAGATCACCTGCACTCACACTACGCCCATACTCATCCACACAGTGGTGACATGTTTACCCACTACCTTCCACAGAGCGAACTTGGCCTGGTAGGTGAGGGGGATGGGCTTGTCAGCCACTTTGAGCCCACTCCCTCCTCACCGTCACCTCTGCCCAGCTCCCCATCTGTGCAACACCTCCAACTTAGTCGTCAGCACTCCTACGAAAATGTGCTTCCAGACGGCATTCCGGAACGGCAGTCACAGCCTCACTCCCACATGCGAGGACTAAGCCTGCCTGACAGGGATCGGGACAGGGAGCTGACCCTGGATGACGGGGCATATGCCAATGTTCTCACAATGCGCTCTGACCGCCCATACAGCAGCCGCAGCCCACCCTCTCCGTCCCCATCCCACCACCACAGCCTGGATATCCCAATGCCAATGCCACGGCGCTCCAAGAGCCTTCTGCCAGATCGCCCATCACACAACCCCTTCCTTCATTCAGCCCCTGGCACAGCACAACGAGACAACACCTCCCAGGCTGCTACTCGCATGCCGCAGAAAACTTCCTCCCACGAGCTCTATAAGCAGAGGATGCAACTGTCACTCACCCTCGGCAACCATGGCAGCCATCATGTCAAACAGCATGGTGGTCATGTTGACCAACAGGTGTTTTACCCTCAGGAGGACCCTCCTGTGGTGGCGTACATGGTTCCACCCGCTGCTTCCCAGCCAATGAGCTATGTGACAGCACCACGAGCCTCAAGTGCAGGTGGCAACCGGCCCCGGCTGTACCGCCGCATGCCCAGCATCGAGTCTGATGTCTGAGTGGCACAAATAACAAAGTCTCAGTCTCTCTGAACACGCAAGCATGCAAGGAGAAGGTGTGTGTCACTGGACATGGCAACTCTGGTTCCAAGCATTTATAAAGATACACAAAAGTGCAGACGCACACAGGTGAAACACTGTGTGGTCAGCAGTGGACCAAAGGGATTAACAGTGATACAGAGTAAATACATTGTAACACTTTGCAGGACAGCAAAGGGGCCACAGGGACACCTGGAGGCAAATTTGAAAGATGAGTAGTGTGTGTGCGTGTCAGTGTGAGTACTAGCCTGAAGCTGTGGGCAGCGGGGTACAAACTGACAATACTTCTTACTAGACAGATGGGACTCCTTGTGGAATAAGCAGGACGCACTGATTGCGGAATCCAGCGCCAACCGTGGAATCTGACTAAAAAACAACAACAATGTGATAGGAAGATAAGCAAACCCATTCCATCATTTCAGAGATAAAAGGGTCTCTTTTTTCTTGAGACTGCACACAGACACACATATTCACTTCTTTCACCCTAACAGTACCCTCCCACCCTTCCTCTCCAGGATTCTCCTGTTGCACTATAATTTCTCCTCCAGTTAACCAGTCTGTTGTCTGAGCCTCCAAACTGCACTGCCAGCATGGCTTACAGAGTAGTCCACTACACTGAAGTAATCCTTGACTTGAATCAAAACTACAATCTATGTAAAAGACTAGAAGGCAGGAGGGTGATTGGGACACAGATCTCAGAATTAAGCTCCTGCCTGCAAATGTACAAACGCTTGAACACACACACAAACTAGAAAAACAAAACAGATTTTGCATCTGTTTTTTATGGGAAAGTCAACACTTACTGACTGTTTGTTTCTGTTGATGTCAGCTAATTGAACATTCCAAAAGGTGGACCAAATGCGGCCACCAAAAAAAAAAAAAAAGCCTCTCAGGATGAGAGTGTGTGTTCTTGGGTTTCTACAGGTGCTGGCCAGTAAATTAGAATATCATCAAAATTATTTCAATAATTCCATTCAAAACGTGAAACTTGTACATTATATTCATGCAATGCACACAGACCAATGTATTTCCAATGTTTATTTCTTTTAATTTTGATATTTATAAGTGACAACTAATGAAAACTCCAAATTTGGTATCTCAAAAGATTAGAATATTTTAAAGGCCAATGAAAAAAAATGTTTTTTTTTAAATGTTGGACAACTGAAAAGAATGAACATGAAAAGAATGTGCATGTATAGCACTCAATACTTAGTCGGGGCTCCTTTTGCCTCCATCACTGCAGTAATGTGGCGTGGCATGGACTTGATCAGTCTGTGGCACTGCTCAGGTGTTATGAGAGCCCAGGTTGCTCTGATAGTCGTCTTCAGCTCCTCTGCATTGTTGGGTCTAGCGTATTGCATCTTCCGCTTCACAATACCCCATAGATTTTCTATGGGGTTAAGGTCAGGCGAGTTTGCTGGCCAATCAAGGACAGGGATACCATGGTCCTTGAACCAGGTACTGGTGGTTTTGGCACTGTGTGCAGGTGCCAAGTCCTGTTGAAAAGTGAAGTCTGCATCCCCATAAAGTTGGTCAGCAGCAGGAAGCATGAAGTGCTCTAAAACTTCCTGGTAGACGGCTGCATTGACCTTGGACCTCAGGAAACAGAGTGGGCCAACACCGGCAGATGACATGGCACCCCACACCATCACTGACGGTGGAAACTTTACACTGGACCTCATGCAACGTGGATTCTGTGCTTCTCCGCTCTTCCTCCAGACTCTGGGTCCTTGATTTCCAAAGGAAATGCAAAAATTGCTTTCATCAGAAAACAAAACTTTGGACCACTCAGCAGCAGTCCAGTCCTTTTTGTCCTTGGCCCAGGCGAGACGCTTCTTACGCTGTTTCTTGTTCAAGAGTGGCTTGACACACGGAATGCGACAGCTGAATCCCATGTCTTTCATTAGTCTCTTCGTGGTGGTTCTTGAAGCGCTGACTCCAGCTGCAGTCCACTCTTTGTGGATCTCCCCCACATTTTTGAATGGGTTTGTCGTCACAATTCTCTGCAGGGTGCGGTTATCCCTAGAGCTTGTACACTTTTTTCTACCACATTTTTTCCGTCCCTTCGCCTGTCTGTTAATGTGCTTGGACACAGAGCTCTGCGAACAGCCAGCTTCTTTAGCAATCACCTTTTGTGTCTTGCCCTCCTTGTACAAGGTGTCAATGGTCGTCTTTTGGACAGCTGTTAAGTCAGAAGTCTTCCCCATGATTGTGGAGCCTTCAGAACAAGACTGAGGGACCTTTTAAAGGCCTTTGCAGGTGTTTTGAGTTAATCAGCTGATTAGAGTGGCACCAGGTGTCTTCTATATTGAGCCTTTTCAGAATATTCTAATTTTCTGAGATACTGAATTTGGTGTTTTCATTAGCTGTCAGTTGTAATAATAAAAATGAAAATTAATAAACACTTGAAATATATCACTATGTGTGGAAGGAAAGTATACAGTATAGAAGTTTCACGTTTTGAATGGAATTACTGAAATAATTCAACTTTTTGATGATATTCTAATTTACTGGCCAGCACCTGTAGATCTAAGATACAAAGTGCAGCATCTTTGCTTCCTCTCTTAGCTAGCCTTCAGGTTTTACTGCATGCTTCCTACTGCCCTGTGTTACACTTAAATCTCCTTATACAGGGTCATATATGCACACACACTTGCACAAACACAAGGTACATGCACATTATGACATATGCACACGAGCAGATTCTCAGTAGTCTAGGATAGTAGAATAGGGTGTGTGTGTGAGCGTGTGTGTGAAGCTATGAGATAGCTTCTCTTTGTGCACTTTGTAGATTTTATACCCCTATCACCCACACAGATGTTTGACCAAAAAATACTTTTGTATGGCAAAAATATTATTATGTCATTGGCTAGATAAATGTTTTATTTTTCCTCTTATTTCTCTTTTGGGTTCGGTTCCAGGGCATTGAGAAGGGCGAAGCTCTTCCAGAGTGAAACGTTTTTAGCGTCAGACAAAAGGTTACAAGCATACAGTATACGCAACACAAACACTGTTCTCTTCCTTTGTTTACTTTTATAGAGCTCATCCCACCGTTGAGCCTGTTTCTGCTTTCCTTATCGGATGGTTTCCGCTTATTCTCTCTCTTTCTTTTTATTGCTCTTTTCCAGCTTCTTGCTTTGGAGTACAGAACGTATCAAAAGAGTAAAGTTCAGTATTACAGTCAAAAAAATTATCCACTTGTGTTGGAAATCAATTAATATCAGAAGTTGTAAGACCTCATTGGATTCAGTACTATTTCTTGTTCAATGCCGTTTCCTTTTCTATACTATTTCTATGTAAAACAAAAGGACTTGCAGACTTTTTTGGTGTTTTAATAGTGAACCTTTAGGCATAGTGCATCGTTAGGTGCAGGTTTTTCGTCATCTAAATTATCGTTAGAGTAGCTGGTATGGTACTCGAGTGCTTCTAAGCTGGAGAAGCATGTGAAAGGTTGAGTTTGCATAGGGACTCATTTCAGCAGCAGCACACATGTACACAAGTACACGCTCGACAGGGCGGCAATTTGTGTATGAGTGTTTTAGAAGTCCATAACCTAGTGAGGAAGGGCATTGATTTTTCAGTACAAGGATTTTGATGGAAACAGGACTTGATATCCCATTAGCTGAGTGTCTGTCTCTGTTCTCTTTTTTGCTATTCTTCTTTCTCTCTCACACGAACAAATACACTCACTTATATACAATGCATACACGACAAAGAGAACACTGGACAGTGCTTGAAAAAAGAGAAAAGATAATGCACCTTTGAATTGTGAACACTGCCCCTATTTTGGTAATCTTAACAGATTTGTTGTGTGAGTTATATGCACAATTTCAGGTTGCAATATTATACTTCTGTACAGATATTTCTTATGTTTATTTTAAATGTTTGAAAATTATTTTATTTGTTTGATTTGAATGATATTAAATATTGAACTCATTTCAAGTGCAATGTGGCTTTTTTTAAATTCTGCTTTAAAAAAAGGGCATGTTTTAGATGATTCTGTCATTTTATTCCCCTCCCTCCTTCCTCTGAAGTGTTACAAGCTGGGACATCACTGTACTGTCGTCACAAATGCTTAACACACTGGTTAACTATTTGGGTCAGCTAACCAGATAACCAACCACGCATAGCTGAATCATATTCGATGACTGTCCAGCTTGTGTGGTTTTAACAAAATCCCCATCCCTCCCACTGTGTTATCTTGCACAACGAGTCTGTGCTTTTCAACCTTTGAGTGTGAGAGTATTTCTGTGTGTTTGTGTTTTTCACATTGTGAAGGCATTTGTATAAAAGAGAGGATGTGTTTATCAGAGGTTAGGTATGTGTGAATGTTTACGTGGATATGTGCTTTTGATAGACTTTCTTTCATCCTACACACAACATTTGACCTGGCTATTATTATTCATGCACAGAAATACAGAAAAAATATGTAAATGCGCATAGACACACACACACACACATCTTTACCTTAATTTCAAAGAGAACATGTGGAATGAGTTTTTTTTTATTTACATCCAACATCAGAGACTTTCTTTTACTTCAAACTTTTATTTTACTTTATTTTGAGTTTTCTTTTTTTATTCTATGGGTTGTTTTTTTTTTGTTACTGCATGACATGCTTGTGTTTTCAGTGGTACCTATTTTGCTACAACATCTGATTTCTCCCTAAGTTTGGACCCTGGGGGCAACACAACATACACACACGCACACCTTTCACCCTGACTGTACCGACACACTTTTCAGGTTCAGAGATCCACATTTTGTATTTTCTGCTTGGATAGTGAGCAGCATAGCACCTGACTGGCTCCGACACAATGTCAGCCATCACTAGAAATCTTTTATATGTTTTTTCAGATCCAACTGTGATCTTAGCTTCAAATTAATTCCTTCGGTTCTGGGTGAAAGGAGTGTGTTAGTGTGTAGTCCTGTGAGTGTCTGCTGTGTATCAAAACTGTGTATAATTTCAGGGGTTTCAAAGCTACTAGTTGTGTTGTAAATACGACCTTATCATTTAGTACCTCTGTACAATGTGTAAATAAGTAAAGGTTACATTTTTCTACTTGTCTGAGTCTTGTTTATCTATATCTGGCTAGATAACATTTTAGGTGTTTTGTTGGCTTGCTAATTAGCCTTTTTCTTAGCTTTCTTGCTACATAATTCTAAAACAGATGAAACTCGACAAATATGGATATCATGCAAAAGTTCATTTATTTCAGTAATTCAACTTTAAAGATAAGATTAAAATATGAAATAGGCTCCTATGCAAAGTGAGATATATTTCAAGACTTAACTTGTTATAATTTTGATGATTATGGCTTACAGTTTATAAAAACCCCAAATTCAGAATCTGGGAAATTAAAATATTCCATGAAATCAATAAAATTCAAGTCAGTTTATTTACATAGTGCCTATGTGTAAGACCTTTTGTGTCCACAGCTTTGGTAGTTTAGATGAGTGTTGATAGCTTAGTAAGGTTATTGACATTGATATTTTTTTTAATAAATGCTTATAGTTTGGAAGGAAGTCTGTGATTAATATGTGTGCAGAGCTTGCTGTTCCAGGACGTCAGTGCTGAACTTATTCTTTCATATTTTTTTTTATTAACACCAAACCTCAACAGGCAGATATTCCTAAAACAATAACTGAGACTGAAAACAATTTGTTTATCATTTCCTTATAATCAAATTGTGCCTCAACTTTGTGATGATGTCCTAAATGACTGATTTTGCTCATAATTATCTTTTTCTATCAATAGTCATTTATATCCAAACGAACCATATTGTTGTCTGTGCGCAACGTACCTCAGAGGTATCATTGTTCAGTTAATCGACAATATTGCCTAATTTATAATTAGTATCAGTGTTCTAGTAAAAATCTTTATTTTTATATTTTTGTCTCCCCCAAGAGACGGACGCTCTAATCTGAGCTGAAGTGGGACAGGAGAGGGGAGAAGAGAGTCACACGTAGACACACGGTGTTATGTGTGCTATAAAAAAAGAAAAAAATGCACACAGTAAAGCTGGAGGATCAGTCAAAAGCAATAGACCAGCTGGACCCAGAAAGACGGAGGAGAGAGGAGAACAAAAATATTACTACTGCTACAGTTTTGTATTTTTTTTTACTTGAAATAGAAACCTACATGTGCCACAAAGTCTCCACACAGGGCTATAGCAGTATGTGCTTATACTTATATGTGTGTAAGTGTGCATGTTGCTTCCTCAAAGACTGAGCATGGACCACAGCGGCCTACACCTTGACACAAGCCTTTACCTTTTATTCAATTAATATACTTGACCAACACCATATGTCAGGCTGTGATGCAATTACTATTACACACTATAGCAGAATACATGTAACCCTGCAGGAACATAGAACGCAGCATTTTCATAAACAGAAGCGCATATTCCCATAGATAGGTCGACTTAATCCCCTGGCTGCACACACAAACAGACGTGAACATGCGACTGGCCGCTCTACCACATATAGCCATACTCTAAGGGTGTGAGATGAAGCAGATAAATGAAGATAATTAATTTCCTGGATTAAGAGCATCTCCATCTGAGCAAGCCTGCGGCTAAAGAGTCATAAGGAAAACAAGACAAGTTGGAGAAAAGGGGATGATGGAGGACTTAGATGGTGAGAGCACTGGCTCTGACAGGCCTGCTGTAGGCTGTTGGCTCTTCCCAGGACTCCAAACATCTTCATTAACCAGAAGTCAGCCTACACACTTAACACGTGTATATTTGCGTACATGTGCACAGTTTTGAATTGGTAAACTGTTTTTGTGTAAGTGTGTGTCTGCGTGCCTTTGCGGGAGATAGCTTGAAGAAGAGGGAGAGATACAGAACAGCGTGGCAGCCTACACACCAAACAAACCTATGAAAATTTATAAGGACCTGGCAACGCCTACTCAAATACTAAAAATACAGGAGTGAGTTGAGCGTAGTCATAGGAGAGGAAAGGGAGAAAGAAGAGAGGGGAGATGAATAGAACAAAATGAGAGAGCAGCAGAGGAGGAGGAGGGAGAAAGATGAGATTGGTGTAACATGAAGCAGGACAGAAAAGAGTCAAAAGATAAGAGAAATAATAGTTACATCAGCTGTGTTCAACTTGGAACATCTATTCTTGGCCTCCAGCAGCCAGTAACCACTTTGTGTGAAAGTGAGTGAGTGTGTTTCAGCATGAAAACCCCCATTTCTTCCATTATCTTTTTTTGAGCTTAAGAATAAGGAGAGAAGATATTGGTGAGTGCGGTGCAGTACTGCACAATCACACTGATTTAATGGATATTGACGGCAATTTAGTATCAAAACCATCTATAGAACAGAGGAGGGAAGCTGGGACAGACAGCTACTTTTGATTCTGATTCAGCCTTTAGAGCTGATATACTGTATAGTCAAGAAGGCTTTTGTCGAGGATGTCAAATCAGCTCTTTTTACAGCTAAGACAGACTTTTTGCAGGCTTTGGTAAATGTTGACAGCTAATGGTTGACTGACAGTGCAGCTGCATGTGCAAAGTTTCTTGCTAGTTTAGCTTTTAAAATCTGAGTTTCTCACCTGTCTGTTTACAGCACTACTGCATCTCAGAAACAATCAGGTGTATTATGGTCAGCTTTTAATAATAATACAATTTTTCTTACAAAAACTGTTTGCTAAACCATCAACAATGTATCTTAAAAACAGCCGAACCACAAAAACAAATAGAAAAAAGCAAAAGGGGGATGGATGGATGGATCTTAGCCAGACCTAAAAAAAATTTGGAGGATATCCCTCTTTCTGTTTTACTTTTGGCCCTTTTTTTCTTACTTTTTTCAAGATCTGATCATTTTCTCTGAAATCTTTTTTTTTTTTTGTCAAGCGACTTAACTGTAAGAATTAAGAAATAGTTATCTTTCAGGCATAGAAATACTCAAAAACAATTAACAAAATAAATGAAAAAAAAAACAATTTAATAACAAATTTTAAATGCAATCTTCAGGCAAGCAAAGAGGCTAACTATATTAGATGGTTTTTATCATATTCTTTAATAGAAGTTATTAAAAAATACCAGGAAGCTCAGCTTGTAATGGATAAAACTATTAGCACCAACAAGGTGATTAACAGGCTATTTCCTTTAAACTTGCCTTAGTTGTTCCTCTAGACTCTAGAGGATGTTACGTTTCTTAGTTTCATTGGTCAGGGTTTGTTTTTTTGGGGCCTTTCAGACATGGCCGTTACGGACGCATGGGACATGTCCAAACACTTTCTGTTGTTTAATCTGGGGTAAGATATTGTTCTGAGTTGTCTTTAAACACTTTTTAAATACACTCATAATAACACAGGCATCGGTGGATCACAGATAGCTGCTGTGCAGAATTTTGTTCTGAAAACTTACCAGAGCCTGCAAAAGGCAACAAACTTTGCAAAAGTTTTTCCAAACAAGCTATAATTTAAATTATGCTTTTTCATCCAGTTAATATTAGCTAAATGAAAGCAAGTTAAAACATGCCAATTTAACAATACTAATGTTACTTCTGCTACATTCCTTGCTTGTCAGTTCATGCTTAGAATAAACCAAGTCCTCTTTCATTTATGTGCAGAACTTGTGCTCACTATTGCCTTAACAAATTTGAAAGAAATCTCTACTGCCCCAATAGAAAGATCAGAGTCAGGAAGGAAAGATAAGACCAGATGTCAGCAGCAGTGATGGTGATGCAGGTTCTTAACGGGAAAGGAAAAAATGAAACTTGTTGAGAAAAGGAGATATCATTACAGTTTTTACTGATATTTTAGAATTACTGTCATTCACACTCCAAAATATGTTATGTGTATTTTATTACTTAACTCAGGATTGATGCACAGGTGAAAGACAAAAAAATTGAATAGTGTGCTAAAGTTCCTTTAATTCATCTTAGAAGGTGAAACTAATAAATGGTATAGACTGATTACATTCAAAGCAAGATATTTCAAGACTTGTTATAATTTGGATGTTTATGGCTTACATTTTATGAAGACTGCAAATTAAAAATCTCAGAAAATTTGGATATTAATAAAACAAGGATTTTAATAGAGAAATGATGGACCTCTGAAAAGTATAATCATACCTCAGCAGAGGTTGCACTAGACATTTTTTTCATCGCAGGGTCAAAAAAGATTTGGTCACAATCTATTTTTATCTGTCAAATTTTAAAGCAATGGGGGGGTTGCCTGCAATTGACAAATTAACACATATTCAATAATATCTGTTAAGTAGTGTTCAAACAAAACATCCTGACCAGAGAACTACACAAAAAGTTAATTTAAATGCTTTTATTATGCTATTATTAGAATAACTAGTGCGGTTCCTGCATGGCATGGAACAAAAATGCTTACTTTTCGTTTCGTTTCTTTTTCATAATCTAATATTTGGATTCTTGCAGAAATTATTGACATGAGGTTTTAGATTTTTTTCCCAAGGACTGAATAGAGTACCCCAATGGGTAATCATAGCTGTTGATCTGCAGGCAGAATCCACGCTTCACTCCACTGGAGACTGGAAACTGCAATTAAGTTATTCACTTCAGACAAAATGTTTAACATGAGGAAACATTTCTCCTGTTGTAGTGACCATATGTTGAAAACTCACAAAAAGCTGCTTCCTGACCCATAAACTACCAGAGAAAAGTCTGCAAGCAGCAGCTCACGCCGCAGACCTGTCTGTGGCGCACATCAGGCTCTATGGTGCACATCTAACCGGGTGCACTGGGATGGATGGACTGGTGACCTGTCCAAGATGAACCGACCCTCTCACCTGGTAACCGCTGGAGAAATGCACCAGACCCCCCTCTAAAGTCAAAAGAGTTTAAAGGCTCTGTAGCTTTGCAGTCATCCCATTGTTTGTTTTAGATGTGGGGAGCATATAAACTGAAATCTGCTTCTCCATATTTGGTTCTGGGGACAATCAGTAGACTGTAGCTGGAGAGTGGTCTGGATGGTTTGTATTGCGATAGCAGATCTGTAATGTACTCTGGTGTTAACCCATTTAATGATTTATAGACCAAAAAAAGCACTTTGAAATCTATTCTCTTACTTTCCAATTCTAGTGAGAACACTGGCATCAGCGTTCTGGATCAGCTGCAGCTGTCTGATTTTTTTGGCAGACCTGTGAAGATACTGTTACAGTAATGAATACGGCTAGAAATAAACGCATGGATGTTTTTCTAGGTCACCTTGTGTCATCTTTCCTTTAATCCTAGAAATGTTCCTCTGGTGAGAGAAAGCTGAGTTTGCCTTTATGTGACCTTGGAGGTTCAAGTTTGAGTCCATTATTACAACCAAGATTTCTGGCCTGGTCAGTACTTTATAGTTGGACCAAGTGAAGCTGTGTGCTGATATTTAATTATCTTTTTTGGGTCCAAAGACAAATACTTCAGTTTTGTTTTTGTTCAGTTGGAGGAAATTATGGGACATCCAGCTGTTAATTTGCTCAGTGCATTAAATTCAACATCACCTAGTGACATTAAGATATAAAATTGAGTGTCTTCAGCATAGTTGTGGTAGTTAATATTCTTGGTTGTTATTATCTGGCTCGATGGAAGCATATAAATGCTAAATAGGAGGGGCCCTAGGATGGAGCTCTAAGAGACCCCGCATGAGATTTATTTTTCTTATGATCAAAATTGGCGAATCAACACAAAAATGTCCTGTTCTTGAGGTAGGATTTGACGTAGTCGAGTGCCGTACCAGAGATTGTGACCCAGCTCTCTAGATGGTCCAGTAATACTATCATTACATGTGAGCTGGCAAGCTGGCACGCAGCCAGACGCGCACGTCTGTGCAGCGGGCATCAGCGCATCCACACAGCTGCTGCTGGGACAGTCTGTCAAGATGTACACGCAGCTGCTGCGTGAAGTTTGGAAACTTGAACTTTTTGGCAGCAAATGCGGGGCAGCAACCAATCAGTGACGAGATTCCGGCTGGTGCTACTATGGTAGTTACTCAATGCGGGGGAGACTGAAGACGAGATGACTGACAGCGTTAGCTGCAGGGTGAGAAAGACAGGAGAGGAGGAGATGCCGGCGGTAGCAATCAGACGATATTGGAGTGTCAGGTAAGCAGTTACATATTTTCTTTTAACTTTTTTGTTATGTTAGTTAACACTAGCCAAAACCATTTAGGGCAACTATGATACTAAATACGCATCATGAATCAAGGAAGAGCGGAGCAGAGGGAGGGAAAGTTCAGAAATAACAGACAGATCCCTGCTCGTCCACTTACCAAATGACAGATTGCGCCGACATGAACTACAGTGTCCAAGCAGCTGAGTTTTCATTTTAAAGCGTCAACTTTCGTCCATTTGAGTGTTTTGCTGCCTGGACGTGCTGGCGGGTGTAAACGCAGGGGTTCATGTCAGACGAGTTTGCTGGTCAGTCAAGCTACTACAGCTACTTCCTATCCAAGATAGCTGTCAGGAATTTCCTCTGAGAATCTAACAAAAATGTACTGAATTATTTTCTGGTACTCTCAAATACAGTGATTAGCTGACTAATGTTGCTTTGTTTTTATACCGTTCCATAGCATTGGAGATATAGCTCATATAATTGCTGAGCTTGTGGCTGTAGCCCAAGTTGATGGGCTTTTGGACCTACTATGGCTTCAACAAACAGATCTATCACCCTCAATATTTTTTACTTTCATCAACTTCCAGTACATCCTGATAATATACCTCATGCCTCCTAAAATAAATAAATAAATCATTAAGCTGATCATGGATGGAACTAAAAAAAAGCTTGGAGATGTACAGGAGCCAAAGACCAGCTTGGAATTTATCCAAACAAAGCTTGAAGAGAATAACATGGAATGTGCTGAAGTTGATGCAAAGATAAGGATATTTGATACAACCATAACTACTTCCAAGCAGGACTTGGATACAATATTCACCACACTGGTCTATATTGAAAATCAGAGCAATAGAACAAACATTTTAATTGATGGTATTGCTGACAAGAAAGGAGAGAATTGGTGTGAATCAGAGAAAAATGTGCTTAGATGGAAAAAAATATGGACACTGAACATGCCCAGAGAGTCAATACCAAGAGAGGGGAAAGCCTATGTAAATTGTTGTCAAACTTTGTGTAGCTGTTAACATCAATTGATAACTCAATGCTAGTGGGTACAATACTTCTAGACTTCAGTACTTGCCTTTTATGATAGTCCATGAAATTTTGATAACCAAACTTATTAGTTATGGTTTTACTTCCTCTGCAATCAAGTGTCTTACTAGCTATCTCATGGAGAGATCACAAAGTGTTTATTTTTATTGGTACATTATCTTGTTAGTGAAATGGATACAAAAACAATAAATAATATATCCAAAATCAGAGATCCCCATACTGTGGACTTAACCATCAACCCAGAAGATATAGAGAACATATTTCAAAGGTATAACAAGGAATTATACACAGAGCCTGAATCTGCAGAAGAAGAAATTAAAATATTTTTTAAATTCACTAGACCTGTCATCAATTGGTAATATACAAAATAATAAGTTAACGGCTGAAATCACAATAGAAGAAATGAGTGACACAATAAGAACATTAAAAAAACAATAAATCCCTTGGTAGCGATGGATACCCAGCAGAGTGGTACAAAATATTTAAAGAAGAGCTAAAACCATTACTTCTGACCACTTTTAATGGGAAACTTAAAAATAATAAAATACCATCATCGTGGACAGAGGCAATAATTACAGTCATACACAAACAAGGGAAAAATAAAGAGAACTGTGAGAATTATAGACCAATTTCGCTTCTAAATGTAGATTATATAATATACACAACAATTATCTTGAAACGATTGAACTCCTTCACAACAGAATTTATAGAGGAAGACCAAAAAGGGTTTATAAAAGGGCGACAAATTTAGGATAATATCAGGACAACCCTGCATATAATAGAACAGGCTCAACATAAAAAACAAAGCACTACTTTAGTAAGCATAGACCCAGAAAAAGCATTAAACTGTGTAAATTGGAGGTACTTATATCAAGTGTTAGAACTATTTGGATTTAATAGCAAGTCAATACAAAGTATAAAGACCCTATACCAAATGCCCACCACCAGAATCAAGATAAATTGAAATCTGACTATAAGAAATACATTTATAGAGGTCAACTAGACAGGGATGTTGCCTCTCACCCACTTTATTCACCCTTGTGGTGGAACCGATGGCACAGGAAATTCGCCAGAATGCAGAATCAGTGGGGGTTATGGTGAATGGAATGGAACATAAAATAGGACTTTTTGCCGATAATATCAACGCGTCCTTAGAATAACCAACTAAATCATTCCCAGTATTGATGAAACTTTTAGAAACTTATAGACATCTCTCGGGATATAAAATTGATATCTCAAAGACACAGGTACTATCGCTTCACTAAACACCACCGAGAGAGATACAGGAATCTTTTGATAATAATTGGAGTTTAAAGAAAATTAAATATTTAGGTATCTCAATTACTAAAGGTCTATAAAAAAACTATATAAAGAAAACTCTAACAAAATAACACAAGAGATACAAAAATATATTAAAAAATGATCCACTCTGACATCAGATCTCAGTTCAAGCACTGAAATAATTAAAATATATGTATTACCCAAGCTTCTTTATTTGTGTCATTATTTACCTGTAGAGATCCCGCAAAATCAATTTGAGTCCCGGGACAGGATGATATCAAGATTTATATGGTGTTGGGGATGTTAAATAAAAATATGATATTTGGATTTTTATAGTCAAATACTGCTTATGGCAGTCAATAAAAATAATAATTTATGGAAAATTATTATTATTCGGGTCACCACCTGGTTCTACCAGGAACTATTTTAATAGCCAAATTTCTATATCAGTTTCATAATTCTTAAGGAAGGAATTCTTAATGTCTATTGGTCATAAACCTTGCAATGTGTGTAAGAATGACAGAATGACAGAATGACAACTGTTACTTTCCAAGCAGAAGATTTATTTACACAAAGGAAAACATTTAAACACTCAAACTAGTAATAAGAGAAACACTACTGATTAAAACAAATGTATAATTAAAATAAAGGAACACAAAAGATGAATAATGCAATAAACTGAGGAACCATGAATTCTGTTGTGATTCGGCATGCAGATAAGACTCAGGATTTGATTTGCAGATGCTGGAGGGAAAAGATGAATTAGTTTCACTAATTACAAGAGTAAATCAAAACATTATTTGGATAAAGAGATGTTAAAAATTATCTGGATCAGAGTAATTAACCTTTGGAAAATTACTTAACACTTTGGAGAATTACATGGTTTGATCACGACAGTGAAACAATCTAATTCCCATATTTTGATCAAATAAAGAGAGTTCAAACATGGCTAATGATATCAGTTTCTGTTGGAACTGTTGATAGCAACCTTTGTTTATGAAGTGCGGGCCTAAACCGACAAGTGGGCTCCTTTAGCTTTAGTGGGGCGTTTAGAGTGGCTCAAATACATTTATTAAACATCAAACAAAAAGGGAAGAACTCTTGTCTGATTGAGTAGCTCAAATTACAGGATTTAAAACTACTCTTTGTCGGGAAAAGTCTTTGAAAACACTGATTAAAGTTTCAAGCCAAGGCCTGGTTTACCCAAAGATGGTAGAATGAAAACTTATACAAAGCTAATAAAAAGGGAAACACCTTTAATATTAGTTAATGCTAACTTGCTTCTGCCCAAATAGACCTTATGAAGGTTTAAAGTCCTCCGAGTTGCTGCACAGCGATGAGGGGATTAGGGGGATGAGGCGACGTTAGCCTAGCGGCTAACAATGGCTCCGATCCGGTTAGCTGCAGTGAGTTCCTGGCTTGCTACTTCGTCCAGCTGCATCTGGCTCTAGCTGCGTGTCTATCGGGCCCCGGCATCCACTTTTTTCAGTACCTCTTTGGCAGCTTTCTAGCGCGGCAATTCTTGTTTGCTCTGAGGGGGAATGGGATTACCAAAACTCAGGGAATACTTATATGCAGTACAGTTTATATATTTGATATGCTGGTGTCAACCAGACTAAATAGCTAAGTGGAAAGACACGGAAAAAGAGTTCATAGGACACCCAATACATAATGTGATTGGAGATAAAGAAATATACAACAAAATAAAGACACAACTAGATCAGATTACATGGTGTACTTTTGAATTATAGTTTAGAATTGTTAAAAAGCATGGGATGAAGAAGACAGTAAACTGTTGAGATGGGTAGCATATGATTGTAACTTTAAAATGGCCACATATCACATGGGAATTAAACAGTGGATAACTAAAGGAATTACAGTATGGTATACTCTAGAAAAAGATGGGGACATAGAGAGTTTCCAGAATATGAGTGACAAATATGACCTGGGTAAAGACGAATTCTATAGGTACCTAATAGACTATATCCACCTGTGTGGTGGATATAGTCAAATATGCATTCAGATTTTCAGATAAATATATTAAACTTATCGCTTTTATCAGGTTCCACTCTCTGGTCAACTCTACACTCCCACAGCCAAACTGTCCATGAACTACCGGATTCATTGATTTAAAAAAAAGTTAAGCTGAAGTTGGTGTACCACCATGTCGAAAATAAAACAACGCAACCGATATCCGATGGTTTATCAGCAAGAAAAATTGTGCTGTAAGTGCAGCCCTTACTAAGAAAATAATTAAGATATCCAGTGTTATCATTTTTGAAACTGACGTAGATAAAATAGGACAATGACTTTTTATCTTCTCGGCTGCTAACAGTTAGCTAGCAGCAATAACAGTTACAAACCAGACAGCTATGCCAGGTGACCAAACCTCTTCCTGAGACATGTTTGCTTCTCATGGGCTTTCATGGGGTTTTGGGATGATTTCATAGATGTCAGGAGTTGGTTGAAGGAGGACCCAGATGAGGAGCGGCGTTTGTGGCACTTACGACCCATGTTTATTTAAATCCAAAAAGCAGAAAAGGCAACAACGAGAACTAGGGGAGATAATGGCAACAAAGACAATACGACAACAACGACCCGACGAGGACAGACAGACACAGAAGGACATATATACTAAGGGACAGCTAATCAGAATATGGGGGACACTTGGGAGCAAGGGAGAAAAACATAAGGAGGCCTAATAGGACACAAGTGAAACTAACTAGGACTAATTAACACAGACACGTGGGGGAGAAACAAATAGGGAGGAACAAATAACACAGACAGGGACGGATCATGACAATAGATTGATAAAATGTTTGGGTTTTCATCGTTTTTTTAGGAGACTTCACCTGTCACTGAGTGGCGATGTTTAATTCCTACAATATCCCGCCTGCAACTGGCCTTATCTTAAATGACCCCTCCATAACACCAACTCCAAAAGTATTAGAGGGATGATATTTTGGGTGAAAGTGTGTAAATAAATAAGTTTCAATTCAGGTTATGGTGCAAAAGTGACTGAAGGACAAATAATGTTAACCTAAAAAACAGATTTTAATGACATTACAAAGTAGCAGCACGTCTGTTCAGTAGGAATCAGCGCCACCTAGAGTCACATGTGATGTCGGACAGTGCCCCATAAACATAAGTAGCATACGTGTGTTTTCAGGTTCCAAACATCCCGATTTTTATTGTGTTTTGTTTCATTAAACTAAAAAAAGACTTTTTTTCCCATATGACTGACCAATTAGTGTTTCAGGGTAATTTTTAAAATAGTTATTTCCAGAGAATAGTAATTTCACTTTTTGACTTAGCCTATTAGGTTATTTACATTTTTTTTAATCACATAGCGCAGGCACACTTTAAATACGTTAAAGTCAAGTGTTTTTCAAATAAACAATTCAATTCACTTTTATTTATATAGCGCCAGTTCACAACAAATGTCATCTCAAGACACTTTACAACAAAAGTCATCTCAATACAATTATACAAACATTCCAATCAGTTAAGTTTTCTATGTAAGGAATCCCAGCAGATTGCGTTGAGTCATCGGTGTGAGGCTGTGCCCGGATCATGCAGACTCAAACCACAGCAATTCCTCAGCAAACCCTCATACTGAGCAAGTAGCGACAGTGGAGAGGGAAAAACTCCCCTTTAACAGGAAGAAACCTCTGGCAGAACCCTGGCTCAGTACAAGCGGTCATATGCCACGACCATCTGGGGTTCTGAGAAGAAAGAGAAGAGACAGCATGGAGTGACTTTGAGCACCATCTGGACCAATGCTCCCCATCCAGCAGGGGGCATCATAACCGAGCAGGGTACAAGACTGGGTAGAGCCTCTATGGGGAGAAAAACTGAGAGAAAACTGGGTTAACAATTGCATTAACATTAGGAAAAATATATCCAGAGAGTAGTAGAAAAGAAAGTAGAAGGTGTGTTAGGGTCAGTTGAGTCTAAAAAAGGATTTAAAAAAAAATTATCCTAATTCTTAGTCTATTACCAATGTATGGTATGAGGGAGATGGAGTTGAGGAGGGCTGCCAGACCGGGCTGCATCCTCCCCTCGCCGGATCGGGCTGAACACTCCATCTCCCTCTACTCCCTGCCTGGAATTCCAGGAGGAAAGAAGGAGGTACTGTAAGTGGGTAAGTATTGTAGTGCTTATGCATCTCTCTTTGCTCATAGGACTGCGCACAACACAACGAGTAATTCAGGAATGTGTCCGTTTTTGGAAGTCAACAAATTGAGACCTTAAGAATCTACACTTTTCCCCAAAAAAAACAAACAAACATAATTAGGTCAAAATCTATGCTGCATTAGCAAAAAAGAAAAAACAAATCAAATCACACAATGTTGTTTGTTTTATTACCCATTTTCTATCAGGAACAGCATGTGACCGAGAAAAAAAAAGACATGCAGGAACTGAGAATGCAGAGGTGAGATTCACATAACAGAAAAACTGATAACCTTGCACTAAATATAAAACCAACTTTGGCATACTCTTAAAGCGAGCACAATCAGGGCACTAACCATTCAGATCAGAGAGAGAGGATGAGCTGCTGAGTTCTCGCGAGAGCTGTGCATAGGTGAACATGGCGGTTATGTCGTAAAGTATACACCCAGGTAAAATAAGACAATCATTTTGAACCAAACGCAGCTTCTAAACTAACCATCAAGTTACTTTTTTTTTCCTCTAAACAACCTGGACGAGGAAACATTGGATTCGCTGGAGTGCTACCTAGACGACTGCTTTGATAACATCGTTATGGGTAAGTCACGGAAACCTGCTTCGGATACAACAACGAGGACACCGTCGCAGAAGCGCACTCGTTCCGAGGCTAGCACATCCACCGACTCGCCAGATAGAAGCTACGGCGACATCCTGGACTCAATAGACAAGAAGCTAACCAGCCTGGACGCCTGTCTCGCGCTGGTTGAGGTTCTTCATAAAGAATTTCAGGCTCTGAGGGAATCGCTGGAGTTCAGCCAACAACAAGTAGCTTCACTAGTTACAGAAAACCAAACACTAAAAGAAGATGTTAAGAAACTCACCGAGGGGATGAAGCAGCTGTCTGGAGAAAACAAAAGCTTCAAGGAGTCTATTCTAGACATCCAGGCCCGATCAATGAGGGACAATCTTGTTTTTTCGGGGATACCAGAGCAGGCTGAGGAAGATGCTGAAGTAGCCGTGCGAAAGTTCATTCAACACCAGCTGACACTGCCAGACGAAACGGTTAAAAACATAACCTTCCATCGGGTACACCGACTCGGAGGTAAGAAGCCCAACAACACCCGCCCGCGACCAATTGTTGCAAAATTTTAACATTTTAAACAAAAAGAACAAGTCAAAGGACGCGGGAGAGAGCTACAGGGGACGAATTACAGCGTTAATGACCAATTTCCGTAAGAAGTCCTGGACAGAAGACGCGTGTTATTTCCAATTAGAAAAAAACATATTAGTGAGGGCAGTAGGGCTACGGTTAGTGTGGATAAACTGTATGTTAACGGTCAGCTGTTTAGGGACCCTCAGGTTACTTTATTAGTCATATTTAACAGAACCAAGACAGAATTAGCTTAATCAGACAACTATAGTTTAAAAAAAAGCACAGCTTAACAGGCTGTTTTTGTTTGTAAATGTGGGTAGGGGCAGGGCTGTGCACTAGATTGGTTTTTCTTTTTTTTTTTCTCTTTTTTTCTTTTTCTCTATTTTCTTTCTCACATTTGTACCACCAAATCTCTTTATCACCTTTTTTTCCTTTTTCTCTCTCTCACACACAGACTT
Source organism: Apricaphanius iberus (assembly GCA_028564705.1). Lineage (NCBI taxonomy): Eukaryota > Metazoa > Chordata > Actinopteri > Cyprinodontiformes > Aphaniidae > Apricaphanius > Apricaphanius iberus. The sequence continues at coordinate 70,245 of JAPXFQ010000734.1, read as the reverse complement.
TTATCATGGCATATTCATGTTTTTCCTTCATACTTTCATTCTGTACACACCTGTATGGTGCATTATTTGCCTCGCTTTATCTCTGCTTCTGTTTTTTTTTCAATCTGGCAACCCCATGGACAAACCAAAATTACACCTATATTCATCCTTGGCGATAGTACATGTCTAAGGTTTATCTTAGCTCTATGAATCCTGTAAAATTTATAACATGGAATATATCGCGGCGCTAGCTCCAGAGATAAAACCATTAAGATTTTCAACCATCTTACAAGATTGAAGGCAGATGTCGTCTTACTACAGGAGACTCATAAATCAAGTTCAACAGCTAATGATTAAAAAACACCAGAGTATCCTAATATATTTTCTTCATGCTATAACTCTAGACAACGAGGAGTAGCAATATTAATAAATAGAAATACTAATTTTAAAGTAATAGACACAGCTACAGATCCAGAATGCCCAAAATCCCAGACCCCAAATAATGTCCAAAATGGTTGAATGGGAGTCGAAAGTCATTCTTTCATACTTTCTTCTCGGTTCTGGCTAATCACATGGATTGCTCACTTGTTCTTGGGGGAGATTTCAACTATGGACTAAATGAAGAAATAGACAGGCTCAGTACAGCAGGGACTCAGCGCAGATGGCAATCCATAGATATAGTTAAACAGTACATGAGCGATTATGGACTCTGCGATGCATGGCGATCGCTTCATCCCAACGACAGAAAATACACTTTTTACTCAAACGTACATTATTCTTATTCTAGATTGGACTATTTGTTAGTCAGCAGCTCACTGTTGAATGACATTTCAGACACTGAGATACATCCTATAGTGATCGGCGATCACGCTCCTGTTTCTTTAAATTTAGCAAATAAAATTGCAACCCTTCAAAATAAAAATTGGAGATTTAATACATCATTACTTAAGGATAAAGAATTTATTAAATATATTGAAAAAGAATGGGCTTCATACATGGAATTTAATGATCTCCCTGGTATGTCGCCATCCACTCTATGGGAAGCAGGCAAAGCTGTGATTAGAGGTAAAATAATTTCATTCTCATCAAATAAAAAGAGAACAGAAAATAAACATGTTCAGGAATTAGAAGAAACTATTAAATCATTAGAACCTTCCCTGGATAAAGAGAGCTTAAGTAAAATAAGGAAAGCAAAATTAGAATTAAACGAAATTATTAATAAAAGGACGCAGTTTTTAATCCAAAGACTTAGAATAGAAAACTTTGAACATAGTAGTAAATCAGGTAGCTTCTTAGCTAATCAGTTAAAAATAAATAAAGAAAAAACAACTATATCTGCAATCAAAGACAAAATTGGGAATATAATATATGACCCTGAAAAAATAAACAACACTTTCAAAGCATTTTATGAGACGTTATACACACCAGAGATAAACCCTTCAAATAATGATATTGTACAATTTCTGGATAAAATAACTCTTCCTAAACTTTCAGACAGTCAAGCAATGGGCCTGGATTCACGCTAACAGTGTCTGAACTCCAGGAGGCCCTCCAATCCATGCCTAATAATAAAGCTCCAGGTCCAGATGGATTTCCAGTAGAGTTCTATAAAGAATTCTGGAATATTCTGGCACCAACATTTTACAAAAGGTTGCAGGAAACAAAGGAAAATGGTCGAATATCACCAAACATGAATTCTGCCTACATCAATCTTCTATTAAAACCAGGAAAATACCCTATGTCTCCTACCAGTTATCGTCCCATTTCTCTTATCAATGTGGATCTGAAAATAATTTGCAAAGCTCTTGCAAGAAGGATAGAGAAAATAACACCTCTAATAATCCACCCTGATCAAACAGGTTTTATAAAAGGTAGGCTCTCTTCCACAAATTCACGTAGATTAATAGATTTAATAGATTATTCCTACTGTAAAAACTTCCAAACCAATAAATTATATTTAGATGCAGAAAAAGCATTTGATAGAGTTAACTGGAAATTTTTATTTGCAGCCTTAAATAAATTCAGATTCAGTAATTCTTTTGTAAACTGGTTAAAAATATTATACAGCTCACCAACAGCATGTATTAGGACCAATAATCAAACAACATCAAGGTTCTTTCTTCAGAGAGGTACCAGGCAGGGATGTCCACTTTCTCCCTCCCTCTTTGCTATTTTTATTGAACCATTAGCAGCAGCAATCAGGCAAAATAATAATGTTAAAGGTATACAATGCAACAAAATAGAACATAAAATCAGTTTATACGCAGATGATGTACTACTTTTTCTACAGCATTCACAAACTTCCTTGTATCAGGTAATTGAGTTAATAAAATCTTACTCAAGCGTTTCAGACTATTCCATAAATTGGTTAAAGTCTACAGTCCTTCCAATCAACTGTTCTTACCAGGGTCCTGTTGCTTTACAGCTCCGGTCGGGAAATATTACATATCTAGGTATCCATATCTCACCAAGACTGTCAGACTTATCTAAGCTAAACTACGTCCCACTTTTAAAAAAAGTGGAAGATGATCTGGCAAGATGGAAATCCCTTCCAATATCACTTATTGGAAGGGTAGCTACAATAAAAATGATGGTTTTGCCTAGAATCAATTATTAATCATTATTTATTCTCAATGATCCCAAGCAAACCATCACCTGATTGGTTTAGATCTCTGGACTCTTCTGTTTCTAAATTTCTTTGGAAAGATAAACCCCCACGTATCAGCTTAAAAACACTACAGAAGTCCAAAGATAATGGAGGTCTAGACCTACCAAACTTTCGTCATTATTTCTTAGCCAACAGACTCCAATACACATCAAGATGGGTAAAACACAGTTATATCGATGAGTGCTGGGTAGATGTAGAACAGACACTATGCAATAAGATAAAACTGTCAGATCTACCTTTTGTTAGCTCAAATACAAAAACAAAATGAATGTTTTAAAAGTATTAATATTAGCTCCTCTCTGACAGCTTGGTGGGAATTTCTTAAAATGACAAAGACCTGTCGTGATTTCATATTTTTTAGGGCTACTTTATATAACAGTCTCGTATTGAATATGTTTATATAATCTTTAGTTAGTATTCAGAAAGTAAAAGTCTGTTTTTATTAGCTTGCATGATAGTAAAGAAATGTTTTGTCAAGTATGGTATATGGGGGTAAGCTTTTAAGTCGTAAAACTCTAGGCTAAGTTTATTGCACGTTGTAAAAGTGGGATGCGGAGATAAGAAACAGAGTAGGGAGTAGACAGTCATAAACAGACCGGACGGTTACAGCGATAACTCAGGAAACCTTGAGAATAAACGTTTGGTGTAATAAAATCTAGGGGGAGGAGAATAGACATGTGACTACGTTCTTTGTTCTTCTTTAATAAAAATGGTACACCCCTGTATACGACAGTTCAGTTCAGTTCAACTCAGTTCTGACTGTTCTCCATCTGCAGATGTGTATGAATGTGAAACAGAAATTCTGTGTCTGTGCATTATTTCACTCTCTGTCTCTCAGCTCTGATTTTATTTTGAAAATTCCCGCCGGGGTAAATGTTGGCGCCCCTACACTCTCCGGAAGCGAGTGCCGATCGCATGGGAACGAGGAGCCAACACATGGTGGAGGATGCGTGCTCCGTAATTCGGTCTTAAGTTGTTTCGGAGCTGGGAGAGATTGAGTGTGAGTAGTAAAGTGTGGTATAACTGGTTGATGCGTGTGTTTGTGACATTGCAGTAATTTTGTGTTTTTTCCTTGGAGTTCAACAGAGAATCGGAGAGCGACTGGATTGATCCTTGCTAAATCAGCACCCGGGTGGTTTTGTATCAATCTGGAACAGCGCTAACACCAAATTAATAGGTATTGATTGATCTAACCGTTCTCCGTTTAATGTTGATGTGTTGTTTTTTTTTTGGTTAAGGGCCGACCAAAGTGCGGATCGGGCTCGAGGGTGGCCGTCCGGCCCAACCAGGACGCTGGTTTGGGACCTCCTTGGCTGGCAAACGTATTTAGCGGCAGGCAGGGCCCGGGAGCCCTCTGACTGCTAACGGATTACTTTGGAGAGGCTGCGTTTTCTTCCAAAATGCGCGACTGAGCATCGCAAACGTGGAAGTCTGTATTATGGTCCAGTTGTTGGTCGGCCCGGTTTGAGGTTAGTGTTTGATAAATGTTGTAAAATTACTGTACTTGTTTTTGGTGTGATTGTGGGTGTGCTTGGACGGAGTGGAGGCTAGGGAAGAAAGCTACTAGGTAGCTTTTTTGCACACCGGCCTCATATAAACTCCTCATTTAGGGGAACTAACTGACTGAATCTAAAACCATAATTCCTCTGCGAATTTTAAACGCCTAGTCGATGCCCTCGTTTTCTGTTTGTGCAGATTGCGTAGAAGCTTGGCATTGTAGAGGAATAATGGGAACTATCATTTTCGGTTAAGTTAAAGTACCACCATATTTAGATTTCAGCTAACATACAGTGTGTGTGAGTCTCGCCTGGAATAAAGGCGTTCAACCTTGTACACTTACGTGAACACGTCTAAAGCATTGTTTAACACATATATACGACTATTGTTATGGATAACTGGTAGTAAACTCTTTAGAATATATATATAAAATAACTTTATTGTAAAGAAGCGGCACCGTTTTGTTCAGATTGAGCTGGGGTGCTCATGCTTACAGCTACACTCTGGTAGCCTAGCTTCCGACCGGTATTTGTTTGACACGGTTAAACAGCTATTCGAGTTTTTTGGAGACGAAGTGTGGTTCTGCTGGAGGCATTTTGTTTTTGTCTTTGGTTGGTTTACTTATGAGTACAGTTTGTTCGGTTTAACATTGTAGTGAAGAATTAGCCGTCTTTGTCCCGGTTGTTTTTTTTTTCCGTTCCGCATGGTGACCCGGAAGTTCTATTGTGTTTGACTTGGTCCGCTAATTCGGTCGACTTCTTTTTTGTAAAAACGATCTACGATTGTGTTACAAAGCTAGTTTTACAGATATTTTTTCGGTTTGTTTTAATGATAGCTGAGACTGCTTTTATATTGGGAGAATTCTATTTCTTTGTGTGATTCGTGGAAGTGTCCGTCGCGGGTTTTGCCGCCGGCCGGACTTCATTAAAATTCTTTGTGTTTTAGACAAAACAGTTGATATCTCAGTATATAAATAAATTAATGAGAAAATAAAAAGTTCGTTATAAACCTTTTTAGATTTCCTTCGTTTCGGCTTTGCATAAATCATTATTAAGGTTAATGTTATATGACTAAAATAATACATAAACCACTTCACTATAAAAAATAAAAATAAATAGGTTAAATAAAATACTGCCTGTCTTTACTATTAACTGCATTAATATTGGGATAAATTTGGCCTACTAATTGGTAGTTTTTCAATTGAAATAAATAATTTACATAGTTATTACAAATTGCCTACTTCAATTTTAATCCATTTTGGATTTTGTTTTAAACTTTCAATGGCAGCCGAATATAAATTGCTTCCTGCTCCACAGGAGTGGCGCACGTTAGGTGCCCAATTGTTAATAGGCATTACAAGGCTATATTCTGTTTTGGTTAGTGGGACCAGTACAAAATGTAAGAAGCAGTTCCAGGCCAGGATGACGCCCAGGTGGGCTCGTGGAGATGAGAAGAGACAGTTGTTAAACTTTGTTAAAAGAAAAACAGAACAGGAGACTGATAAATTGTTTTTGGCATACAATAGTAGATTAATGGAGAAAATAGAGCAGGTTAAATAAAGTTCAACAACAGATGGATGAGGTCCTTAAGGAACAGGACAGATTAACATCTTTGGTGCGAGGGCAGGCTGCTGACCTTCGGGGGAGTACCAGCCCCACTAAACGTGATGAATGTGCAACAGTTGGACATGTTAACGACGTACAGACGTTGAGAGTTGACCAGGGCGAGGGGGTTTATCAGAATACCAGAACTCATGGGGGCCCTGATTTAATGCTTCCTGTAGTGGGAGCTTCAGATGGTTCAGGAATTCACAAACCATCGGAGAGACACATAACACATTATTTACAAGAAGCTCAAGATTCTGCTGAGGAGGATAAGAAAATGGAGACTGCTTTGCTGAAGCTCCAATTAAAAGAGGCTCAGAATAAATTGAGTGACTTATATCAGTCAATAAAAATGAAGCAGATGGTGGCTAAAGCAGCGCCGACTGTTGGATCAGCTACAGTGTTGCCTTCCTTTCCTGTAATGTATGCTGCAGCCGCACCGAATCAGCCATTTGCTGCTCCTTATCAGACATGGCACTCTCGGGGACGGTCACGTGGTAGGGCCAGGTTTGGTGATAATAGAGGCCTGGGAAGAGGGCAGCCAGGTGCTGACGGTTGTCGGAGGTGTGGCTCAATTGAGCACTGGGTGAAGGACTGTCCACATCCACGAGGGGGCGCTATTCCTCCCGGTCAGCCACCTTCACATTTTGCTCCGAATCAGCATATGGTTCCTCCCTACTATCAAGGAGGACAGGGGGGGCCTCAGTTTTGACAATGCCCGCAGAGTACCTTGGTGAGCAGGACTAAGAGGGGATCCAATGCTCACAATGGACATATATGGACATTCATTGCCATTCTTGGTGGACACTGGTGCTACTTTCAGCACGCTGGACAGAGTTTTACCAGACGTCAATTTTTCTGGGAACACAGTGTCTGTGATGGGCATCTCTGGGGCTCCGATGATTCTCCCTGTCACTCAACCATTGCCTGTTGCGGTGGGAGGTCAAAGACTATCACATCCTTTTGTCATTGCTCAAAACACTCCTGTCAACTTGTTAGGCAGAGATCTGCTTATCAAACTGGGTGCTACTATCCTGTGTACCCCTGATGGACTTATGGTGACTTTTCCGAATGGACATACACATTGCTGTGACACCATGAGTGGTCAATTTTTGCTGAAAGATGACACTTCACAAGTGGCTGATATTTTCTGGGCCAGATTGACTACGATGTCTGCAAGTGAATCTTCTGCGGCTGAATTTCTGAGATGCTGGAAGCCGTGGCTGCTTGAACTCCAGCCTTTTGTTCCACCGCCTGACCCATTACATGTAACCCTCCTATATGAGAGGGGCGATCCTGCTTTGTATCAGGAAAAATTTGAAACAGAACTTGAAGGACAAACTTGGTCTGTGGCTTCGGGTCCATGCTTTGTGGGGAAGGAGGGTGTTGCACTGTTTGCTGATCTGACTTCAGAGCAGCATAAATGGTATATGATGGAAGCTGAAGCGCTTCCGCACATATCGCTATTGTTGCATCCAAAACATCAAGCTAAAGATTTGGGGGGAATGGTTAAAAGGGGAGTTGCATTAAAGGACTGGATTCCTACCCAGATACCTGCGGTCTGTTTTTCTCCTTCTTCTCAGATGTACAAAATAGACACGCAGCTCTCAGACACTACTTTTTTGGAACATTTGCAGCTTTCTAGAAATCATGGCAGAGAAAAAACAGATCATCCTGATGCAGTGGAGGCGTTGAAGGTCGTGCCTGACTCTTTGTGGTCAGATGGTCCCACTGATGTTGGTCTAGTGCATACAACACCCATCACATTTGAGATGAAACATTCTGATCCAATTTGGCGTCCGCAGTATCCACATAAACCTCAGGCTGAAGAAGGTATTGCAGACACTATTGCAGGGTTACTTGAAGTAGGAGTTTTAGAACCATCGGATTCTCCATGTAACACCCCTATTCTTCCTGTAGAAAAACAAGGTACTGGTAAATACAGAATGGCACATGTGTCATACACTCAGATGAAACGTAATCTTTGTTTTTGGTGGCATCCTTTCCTGCCACATATGATTAAGTGTTTTTTGAGTGAATGTGTGGTGTGTGGTCAATTTAATCCTAAGTCTACTATCAAGCCAGAAATGGGAGCCTTCCAGGACTTGTGCAGGCCTGGCGAGGAGATCGTGATCGATTGTACAGATATAGGGACACCTGTTAGGGGTTTCCGATACCTGTTAGTGATTATTGATTCATTGACCTCGTGCTTTTCTGCTTTTCCTGCTAGACGGGGAACTTCTCAAACGGTGGTGAAATCTTTGATTAACCACTGGATTCCGTGCCATGGCTTTCCGACTAAGGTCAGGTCTGACAATGGCACACATTTTAGAAATAAACATCTCCGGTAGGTTGAGGAACAGATGGGAATAACCCACAAGTTCGGCACTGTTTATCATCCGCAATCGCAAGGTGTTGTCGAGCGTTCTAATTCTACTTTAAAGTTGAAGCTGGCAAAGATTTCAGCTCAGACGGGGCTTAATTGGCTAGATGCTCTCCCTATTGCTCTGATGGCCATCAGATCATCTGTCTGTAGGACGAAAGGTCTTACTCCTTATGAGATGTTTACAGGCAGGATCTTTCCTGGTCCTTGGGCTGGCAGAGAACCACAGGTTTCGCCCCATCCTGATCCAGATCCTCGAGGTGATCATCAGCAGCTGAAGGGCCTGGTCTCCTCCTTCCTTCCGGCTCCCCGTGACGTGCAGGGACCTGCGGCGTCTGCTTCCGAGGCGGGACGAGTTTGGCTGAAGGTGTATAAGAGAAAGTGGCAGGAGCCTCGCTGGTCTGGCCCGTTCCAGGTTGCTGCTCGTACGACTCACGCTGTCCAGCTGCGTGGGAAAGGTTCTACTTGGTTTCACTGGTCCCAGTGTGCTCCGGCCCCTGACCCCCCCCTCCTGTCCCTCATCTGCAGCAGCTCTCTGCTGACCTGGAGGAATCTCTCTGCAGTGGGTGGTGTCGGTTCTGACTAGGCAGTATCGACTGCCGAAGCCAGGAGGCAGGGCTTGGCCCACCCAGAAGATTGGTTCGGTTGCTGTGATCATTCAGTGTGATCTTTATGTGCCAACATTGGGCGAGATAAGCAATTTGGGCTTGCTTTTCTCGAAGAGGGAGTATACAGAAGAGAAAGATCGCAAAACATCTAACACATTACACAGCAGGTTTTGACCACTTCACAATCGGTGAAGGAAGCCAGGAGGCGGGGCCTGTCTGTGTATTTGTGTTATTGGGGGAAATGTTCAGTTAATGAAGTAGCTGGCATTTTATTGAGGGCGATCTGAAAAAAAATTGGAAGAAATAAAGAGCCCACTCTACTGAATCGTCTCACCACTTGCAGCCGCTTGGTGACGGAGGAATAAACAAGAGTAAAGACTAAAAAATATAATAATAAAGACTGAACATTTATTAATCATTTTTCTGTTTTTTACAGGTTGTTTAACCAATTTTTTATTCTACAGGTGCAGATTGTTAGACACTGCCTAAGAGGGTGTCAAAGACTTTTTAAGTAGTAAATTTGTAGGATTTTGTCATAATACTCAGTTTTTACGGTTTTATAAAAGTTTTTATTAATACGCAAAAACATTTTAAGGGGTGTTTAAATCATAATTAGGTTGACTTGATTACTAAATCTTGGTTTCAATTATCTTTTTTGATGATATGGTTTTCTGTCAATGTTTTTTAGGTTGTGACAATTGCTAGAGTTTGCCTTGTACTAAAAGAATATTGAATTGGGTTAAAACGATAAAAAATAAATTAATAAAATAAAAAATAATTGCTTAAAGGTATGTTTATCCCTAATAATACTAATGCAGATGGAAAATTAACTAGGGCAGTAGAAGGACTGAGAATACTGTCAAATAGGCTAAAAGAACAATCAGGTGTAGATACCTCAATGTGGGACAATTTGTTAAATAATATGTTTGGAAAATGGAAAACTCTGGCAATGTCAATAATGGTTTCATTAGCAGTATTTGTGTCGACTATGGTGTTATGTGGATGTCGTTGTATTCCATGTATACGTTCATTATTCATAAAATGCATTGACAAAGCTGTTGGTAATAATATGCAAGGTCAATATCTGTTAATCCCTCACTTGGAGCCTGAAGGAGAAGTACAGAGTAATGGTCAATCTATTTAAAAAAAAGATTGAAAGAGGGAATTGTCGTGATTTCATATTTTTTAGGGCTACTTTATATAACAGTCTCGTATTGAATATGTTTATATAATCTTTAGTTAGTATTCAGAAAGTAAAAGTCTGTTTTTATTAGCTTGCATGATAGTAAAGAAATGTTTTGTCAAGTATGGTATATGGGGGAAAGCTTTTAAGTCGTAAAACTCTAGGCTAAGTTTATTGCACGTTGTAAAAGTGGGATGCGGTGATAAGAAACAGAGTAGAGAGTAGACAGTCATAAACAGACCGGATGGTTACAGCGATAACTCAGGAAACCTTGAGAATAAACGTTTGGTGTAATAAAATCTAGGGGGAGGAGAATAGACATGTGACTACGTTCTTTGTTCTTCTTTAATAAAAATGGTGCACCCCTGTATACGACAGTTCAGTTCAGTTCAACTCAGTTCTGACTGTTCTCCACCTGCAGGTGTGTATGAGTGTGAAACAGAAATTCTGTGTCTGTGCATTATTTCATTCTCTGTCTCTCAGCTCTGATTTTATTTTGGAAAACTCCCGCCGGGGTAAATGTTGGCGCCCCTACACTCTCCGGAAGCGAGTGCCGATCGCATGGTACGATGAGCCAACAGACCGCTCACAAGTCCATGCAGGCGTACACCCATCTGGAATAACCCGGATATCTTACAAAAAAAATGCATGATCAACTTTCCAGGCTGGAGTTGTAAAGGAATTGAATCCCTGGAGCATATATTTGATGGAACAGACTTTATCCAATTTAATACATTGGTTACACAATTCGGAATTAACAAGAATAAATTCTTAGAATACCAACAAATTAAATCAATTATAAAAAATAAATTTAGGCTCAATACAGTTGATTTACAAATTCCAGGAAAAGTATTAGACTTCCTTAATCTTAACCCTCCCAAACTATGTCTAATATACAAAACATTAAATAGAATAGATGAATCAATAGCCCTTCCTTTTTCAAAATAGGAGATGGACTTGTCCATCTCAATTGACCAAGACCTCTAGTCTCAAATTTCATTAAGAGCCTTTAAATTTCTTAAAAATCCTAATCTACGATTAATACAATATAAAATCCTTCATAGAGTGCATTAAGCAGGGCAACGGATGTTCAAGATGGGTTATACGCCGTCTGATACCTGTTTACAATGTACAAGCAATCTACCAGACAATTATATTCATGCTCTTTGGTTCTGCCCACCTGTTAAGAAATATTGGTACCAGATATGTGAAGATCTATCAAAGTGTCTGAAATGTAATATCGCACCTGCTCCCACAGTTTGCTTGCTGGGAAATGTAGATGAAGTTACCATGGATACAAGTCTATGCAATTATTTTACATCGCCTTATGCATCGCTAAGAAAAATATCCTCTTGAACTGGAAAAATAAAAATACTCTGAATATTAATCAATATAGAGATCTCCTTCTGGATTACATTGGTCTAGAAACGGCATCTGCCTCCACATCTGATCAATCTTTCTGGTCACCCTTGATCAGTTCCATCACCTAGTGGGGTCAGGCCCTTGATTCTGTTCTGTGGGACACGGTTGCCGATGTGGAGCTTAAGGGTTGGTGGTGACTGCAGGGAGGTCCTTGGGGGTGGGTCCGCTTGCGGTTGGGGCGGTAGGTGCCGTGACTCTCGCCTGGGGTGGGACTTTGGGGGCTTTGTGTGATGATCCTAGTGGCTGCATGCGGCGCCTTAGAGGGTTCGTGCTGTCGGACACGGGTTACTGGCCTGGTGCTGTGCTGCTCTGGGCTGGGCCTGGGGCTCGGGGTTCTGGGGCGGTGTGCCCCCCGGTTGGGGCCCTGGCTGGTCGGCCGGTGGTTGGCGGGCGCTGCTGCCTTTTCCATCTCCCCGGGCGGGTTCTTGTCGCTTGGTCCCCGGTGGCCCCTTGCCGCGTCCGGGCGTCGGCGGGAGGCCGCGGCGAGAGGCCGCGGCGGGTGGCCGGCGTGTCCGGGCCCGATCGGCCATATTGACACTGGACATGGCTCCTGGGTCTTGGTCTTAGCGCTCGCGGGGGTGCTGAGGTGGGGGCCTCTGGCCGGTGTTGGTCGGCCTCCACGGTGACTGACCGGTTGGTGGGGTGTGGGCTGGTGGGTGGAGGTGCTGGGTTCTGTTGCCTCCCGGCCATCGGGCGGTAGTAGCAAGGCTGGAGGATGTCGGCCTGGGAGTTGGCCGCCCGGGACTTCGGTCTGCTCACGGGCCTGGCGCGACATGTCCGGGGTACCCGAGTCGGTGGTGCGCCGGGTTCCGGCCTCGGCGCGGGGGCCCTCGGACGCTGGCGGTGCCTGGGGCGTCTCTTATTGGCGGGGAGGCTTTTTACCATCTAGCACAGGCGCTCTTTTTAACGGGGTGCGCTTGGGACGGGTGGGGGGAGGGCGTTGAGGGGGAGGGGGGGCTAAACTCAACCTGGATGTCTAGTGACATGTGTTTTGTTAGCAGTGTGAATGTTGGGAAGGATTAGGTATGCCCCTGGCATGGGGGCTGGTGGATTGCCGGGGCCCCCATGGGGCTCGGGGGTGCCGCTGCCGTGGGCCCCGACTTGACGTGCTGGGGCCTCCCACCCCTGTTGGATCGGGCCGAACGGGGGTGCCTATTGGAGTCAGCAGGGGAGCTGGCTCCCTGGGGTTGGCAATGGCCACCCCAGTTATTTTCTCCCCATCCCCATGCCTCTGTCCACCTGCTCCTTCATTCTACCATTCACAAGGCCTTGGGACATGGGCACGTCACTGGGGTGCGGGATGGAGCTTCCGTCTTCGCTACCCGGTGGCGGCCTGGGTCCCGATTTTATTGAGCAACTTAGACACTTACACTTGCAACATTTACATGGAACGCACATGTAGGGACCTGGCGGTGGGGCGCATTGGCGCTGGGGGCGGGACCCCTCATGGGGGGCCCCCTATAGGAGCCCGTTGTGGGGGCCTCGCGTGTGGTGCCGGCACCCACTGTTTAAATGCATCTAGACACTGAGGGCCCGGGGGGGGAGATGGGGGTACCCGGCAGTATTCCCATGTCCCACCCCTCTGTTTTAAGTGCACATTAGAACAACACGCAACAACACCACATTGAGCGGGGGGAGAGAGGCTGGGGGGGTCTTTCCACACCCCTGTTCGTTGGACCATCAGGAGTCGGAGCCCGGATAGAACATCAGGCCGTCTGTTCGGGGTCCTGGGCTGGTGGGCTGCTCTTGCCGGTGTGGGGGCCTTGGCGGTCTGCTTGTCCCCGTCCTGGTGGGCAAAGGGGTCTGTCTCCTGGGTGCAGGGGCAGGGTTCTCTATTGGGGCGTCTGTCCCTGGGCCTGGGAGTATGGAGTATAGTGTACGTATGGGGGGTATGAATGAGTGTATAGCGTCCTTTTTTCATATGTCCTGTATTTGCAAGAATGTGTACGCATGAGAGGGAGGGTACGTATGAGTGTCTCTGTCTGTCTATGTCTACCTGTCAGGTTGGGTGCTTGGCTGCTCTCTGGCCTGATGCATCTTCTTCCCTCCCCGTCACTCCCCGTCGGTGATGGTTGCTCCTGCCCGCTGGTTGATGATGGCTCTTGATGCCTGGGGCCGGGGGTCCCGGTTGCGGCCCGGCTCGGTCCTGGTGCATGTCGGGCGGGTCCTGGGTGGTCCGGTGTGTCGGGCGGCCGCTGTTTCAGGCCGACATCCTCCTTGGATTGACTGGGGCACCTCTCACGGGGGTGCCGGGGTTGTAGAACAGGTTGGTGCCGTCCGGTGGATCGGTGGGGACCGTGCCTGGCGCCCAGGCCTCCTGCCGGTTCCAGAACTTCTGCTGGCTGGTCTGTTCACCTGGTGGGGCTGTCCGGCATTGGCTGGGCCCCTGATCTTGGCGCCCTACATGGGGCGGGATCTGGACCCGGGAGCTGGAAGATCTGGATGTCCAGGTGCCGGCTGGGTGCGGCCTGGGGAGGGCGTACATCTGCTGTGGCTCTTGCTGTGGCTCCCTGGCGTGTGGATGTGTGGGGGCGGGCCGGGTTGTTGGCGGTGGGTATTGGTCCGGGGTGGCGGCGGCGTGTGTTGTCCGTCGGTTGGCTGCGGATCCCCCTTGTGTGCGGCGGCGGCGGGGGGCCCTTGTCCTGTCTCTTATGGTCCCTGTTTGGGTCCCCGCTGGGGGGCGGTGTTCCCCTGGTCCCCGTGCCTCCGGGTTCCTGATCCAGGGCGCTCGCCCTAGAGGGCGTATCCGGTTACCGGTCGGAGCCCGTGGCTCGTCTCTGCTTGACTTTTTGCGATCTCTCGGGCCCCAGCATTGCGGCTGGTGGGTGTTCCCCTGGGGCTTCCATCTGTTCCTCTCTTGGCGGGTGATCGACCCTGCGCTGATCCGCCTGTGGACTTTGTACTCTGTGGGACCCTGGATGCATACATCTCTTGCCTCCTCCATGTCTGTGTCGATTCCTGTAGGACGGATTGACAGTTCCTTACACCAGCTATCAATCACTTGCATGGGGAAACCTTATTCAGACCTGCATGCTCGCACACACATAGGTGTGGGGACATTGGTGTGGACGGACATATCTTAAGTTGAGGTTATCATCATTAGTTAGTTGTTCACAGCAGCTTACCGAGAAACATTTGTATTATGTTCATTAATCAATGCTTGTGTGTAGTGAATGTATAATTCTTAGTTTATTCTACTAGATCCGAACTATTGGTTTGGTTCTGTACAGTTTGTTGTTTTTGTTTTGTATTACTGTTTCTCTGCCGTCCGGCAGAGGTGGAGGACTGGGATGTTTTCTTGTGTTCTTTGTTTGAATCCTTGTCTTGTGTCGTCAGTTCGCGCCTCTGTTGGTCCGGTTTCTTTTCTTCACCTTCTCCCTTTCTCCCTTCTTGTCTCAGTTTAGTGTCCATGACGTCAAGAAATTAAACCCACAGTAATCACTAATAAAGATTTTTCATACATATACATCAAGTGGCGTACTACAGCGAAGCTGTAATACTCTGCTTGGGAAAGTAAAACTGTTGGGCTTGTACTTGGTACTCAGACACCAATTCTGAGTAGCATACTGCTAGACAGGACACGTTAAAAAAAAAAAAAAAAAAAGCGAGCACAATCACTGGCTGAAGAAGTGGAGTGTGTTGAAACAAGGTCAGATCCGAATCAGCAGGTGAGGGTTAAGGGAAAGAAAAGCATATGCAAGTTTTATCCATCTGCAAGGGATTGTGATTGGTTAAACTTGTGAAGAAATTGTGGAATGAAAACATTTGATTCCACCAACAGATCGATCTACTACACAATTACTACTACAAATACAAACATTGAAAGAAAGTTGTTGATATAAAATTAATAATGGCAATAGTAGACCAATTAGAGAACATTGTGTGCAATTAAAACATTCATGAGAACTATGTAGAGAAATTAATGACAATTGATTAATTACATTACAGATCGAGCCATCAGCTACTGATGCGGAGCAGCAGGATAACCCTGCACATGCAAACCAGAAGATCAATTCAGCTGAGGGTCCAAGTTCCCCATACCAACCACCTGCACAGCTAGTTGAGCCACAAACTCTGCCCAACCGCACTCTTCACTTCCAGGAGAGCTGGTTCAAAATCTTCCCCTGGCTCCATTACAGTCCTGAAATAAAATGGGTTTTGTGCTTCTTCTGCACAGCTGCTTTCAAAAGCAACATCTCAACAATGGCAAAAAAACTGAACCAACCAATATTTCTCAGGGGTTCAGAAACTGGAAGAAGGCTAGGGAGTCATTTGAAAGGCACGCTTGTAGTAGTACACACATAATTGCTGTCAACACACACACGCATACACATAGGTCAGTCAGAATGCAACCATGCAGCATCTCAGAAGGTGCACAGGAAAAGGCCAGGTCAGCACTGATAGATATTGTTAGTTCGGTGACGTACCTTGCAAAACAGGGACTATCTCTCAGAGGTCATGACAATGATGAGGGAAACTTAAAGTAGCATCTGGATGAGAAGGCTGAGAATGACCCCAATCTGGCAAACTGGCTGCAGCAGAATTATTCATACACAAGTCCTGAATGTCAAAATGAGCTGCTGAAGTTGATGAGCAACAACGTTATCAGACAATTAGCAGCTGAAATCCATTCATTACCTGTATTGCAGTACTCTCTGATAATGGATGGGACCCAGGACATATCTGGCACTGTACAGGTCTCGATATGCCTCCGGTATGTTGATGAGGGCCTGGAACTTAAAGAGGACTTTGTTGGGCTGTATGAGGCCTCTACAACAACTAGCGAAAACCTTTTTAAAATTGCCTCTGATGTGCTGCTCCGTGTAAACCTGCCTTTCTCAGGTCTTTGTGGACAGACCTTTGATGGAGCAGCCAACATGTCAGGGCATATGTCAGGGATACAAGTTCAGATTAGAAGAGAGCAACCATTGGCTACCTTTGTCCACTGTGGCCTACACTGTGTGAACCTTGTCACACAGGCTGCATGTACCTCCACACCTGTGATCAAGGATGCTCTGCAGTGGGTACATGAGCTGGGCTGCTTGTTTGCTCAGTCTGGAAAATGCAAAACAATATTCAAACACATATGCATATAAAAAAAGGCTCCTTTATCTCCATCAAGCCTCTGTGTGCCACCAGATGGACTGTGCGCACACCAGCCCTTAGAGCAGTCCTAACTCAATATGAGTCCATCTTGGCTGCCCTGGAAGAGATGGCATCTACAAATCTCACTGACAGCACTGCTTCTAAAGCTAATGGCCTAGACAGACTGGAAAAGGGGAACACCATTCTTGGCCTTCTCCTGGGACAAGAGCTCCTTATGATGTTGGAGGACCTGAACTTGAGTCTGCAGGCAAGAGGAAAAACTATCAGTGGAATGCTGAAAGCAGTTGATTACACCACAAAGGGCTTTCTCTCTTTGAGGACTGATGATAGTTTCATGGGAATCTATGAAAAAGCTGTTAACCTAGTTGCAGACTTGGACCTCCAGCCAATCCAACCACCTCATGTCTGAATGCCATCCAGACGACATGGTGGTCCAGCCAAGCATCATACTCCTGTGACACCAGAGGAGTGATTCTGGGTCCAGTTTTTCAGCGCCATCGACACGGTTACCACCCAGCTACATGATCGCTTTGACCGGCCGAGCCTGGAACATCTGGACAAGCTGAAGGAGCTGCTGCTTACCGGAAAGACTAATGATATGGTGAGCCAGTACCCAGAACTGGACCTGCACAAACTGCTAATTCAGTTGGCAATGTTTAAAGCAAATCATGCCTACATTTCCTGTAAAGAATTCATAATTCTTAGAGGGATGCAACCAGAGGTCAGAGGGCTCTTCTCACAAGTTTTGGTCCCCGTGTCATCCTGTGAGGCTGAAAGGAGTTTCAGTGCTCTGCGACGGTTGAAGACCTGGCTGAGGTCGACGATGACACAGCTGAGCCTTAACAGCACTGCAGTCTGCCATGTCCACAGGGATAGACTGAAGAGGCTAGACAAAAGAGAAATAGCCACAGCTTTTATGGGTACATCTGAGAGACCAGTGTACATCTTTAGCCACTATTAAGGTGATACTCAATAAGAGGTCAGGCTGCTTCCATCTTTAAGGCTTTAATGACTGACAGGTCAGCGCATCATAAAACAAGACAATAACGTATTCTTCCTATTAAAGTCCTTATGCTATCAACATTAAATCAAACAAATAATTTTTCTTTACTTCGCTCTGGATCCATGACAACAGGAAGCTTCTGAAACATGCTGATGGTCGCAAATGGGTTGAATCATCAAAGATTAATATTAAAAATCACTGTGATGTTCAGCACACTATTTACCCAGAGTTGAGCAATAAATTATCCAGATTTGTAGTTGGAGGTGTTTAAATTGAAATGTTTGTCTTTGTAACAATATTAGATTATTTTAATCACCATCATAATATTACAGATTCTGAGATCAGATGTTAAAGATTTGTTTTTAGTTGTTAACTGTCTCAGAAATAATTGATCTTTACAGATCCATAGTGACGTCTGAGGTGTGGGTGAGCGCAGTTTGACTTTTTTACATGTAAAAGACTGACTCAATTTAATAATGCAAAAATGTTTGCAGAGTTAATTTGTACTGTTGTATCTGTTTAATTACAATAAATGAATTTACTTCCCCCTTGTTTGATACTCTCATTCTCACAGTGCCCTACTGTTAGACATTCTGAAGATTTTGTATAAGATTCAGCATACAGGAAGGGACAGAGTCACTTTTTCCTCCTCTGACAGCTCAGGTCCTTCAGTGTCTGCAATAACATGCAACAGATGTTCTACCACACAGTCCTCAGAAGTGTTGTACGCTGTTCCATGCTGGGGAAGTAGAACCAAAACTGCAGAAGTTTGGACAAACTGTTCAGAAAGGCTTTGCTGGATCAGGACATGGACCCTCTAGAACTGTGGTGGAAAGGCAGATGAGGAGGAAACTGCAAGCAATTCTGCGTAGTACTAAACACCCCCTCCCCCAGGGAATTAGCATTATTATTGCTCAACCTTTTCTCAAAAGGGTTTAAATGCAGGCAACTGGACTTTTTTGGTTTCTTGAAGAAAGAAAGTCCAGTTGCCTGCTTTTAAACCCTATTGAGTACGAATACCTAGATGACTGAGAACCTTCACCAGCTTATTGCTCAACCTTTTGTTTTGCACCGATGGGCCATTGGTCACCCATTGTCACACAAATCGCATAGGCTACAGAGCCTGCCTAAAATGCAGATAGTGGTTGAACTTTGACTTGTGTTTGTTGTAATCTTAAATCATATGTTCAGAAACAAATTTCTGGAAGTATTCAAGAAGAAGGGACATTACATCTTCTGTGCGAGCTGGACCGTAGGGAATATTACATATACAGTGAGATGTATAAGTCATGGAGAACAGTGTGCGTTTCTTTTGGTTGTCCACAATATCTCAGTTTTGCTTCAAAAGTTAACATGGCACTGATATTTTTTTGTATATGCTCTGTAAGAAGCTGCCAGTGGCTATAGAAAACATAATTCCACCATGTTTATGTGCCTTTGACCGGATTAATAAGTGGAAATTGTTTTGGAAAGCTACAAGAGATAGGGGTTTCTTCTTATTTAATATTTATTCTACTCTACTGGTACACCAAACATTGCAAGTACGATGGGGTAATCCCATCAATGAGCCTTTTCTGGTAACTAATGGGGTTCGGTTGTTGGTGGCATTCTGAAATGGAAAACAACAAGTTTGAAACTAGTGTTTATAAAACACATGCTTATCAGGTTGTAACCTGTAACCTGCAGGAAAAGTTATGGTGGTAGGGAAATTGCCTCCAATATAAAGGGCATTAGCATACATTCACTAGTCACAAAGTACACTAGCTACTGTTTGGCTAATCTGTTGTCCTCTCTGATTGTTATCCTGACAGGTATGTAGCTCAAGAACAATTAGAACACACCCTAAACACCTGAACATTCACACCTGCTCCACCATCTCAGTGCATCCCCAACTGCTGCTTTGACTGTGAATTAGAATTAGAAATGAGCAGGTATTTCTTTAGAAGGGCTTGCTTTCAACGTTTTTATCTTTTTGGGCAATTACAAAAGTGTTATACTTCTGTGACAATTCTGGGGAAGTGGAGAGACAATGGAACTAATAAATGACCCCTGTTGGCTGGATTATCCACTTCACCAGGTGCTCTCGTGTAGCTACCCAAGAGTGGACCTGGGTGTTGTAACACTTCCACCAAGAGGGGACCTCCGATCCTAGCGGGGACATTACATTAAATGTAATTTTTCAAAGTGAACCTTACAATACTTCAGTCTTTACAGTCTTTCAACTGATCACATTGTTCTTTGGCTCTGTTGTGCAGAGCTTCGGTTCAGTTATATTTTAAAGCACTAAAAAAAGAGCATATATGTCAACAAAAATGCAAACTTGAATTACAGAAACAAGAAATGTCTTGCAGTAGTTTACCACAGGACTGATATTCATTCATCCACCAGAATAATCCCGTATTTCTCAGACAAACTAATAATTGTGTCAGTAAACCTAACAGAAAAAAACAGCAATTACAACGTTGCTGATGCACATTTAAATCATATTAGGTTTAGACCAGCTTATTCGAATAAATTTGTTTGGCTATTTTTTCGAATAAGCAGGAGTCGCTTCATCCCATCTATGTGGGGACTTGTGTCTTTCTGTACTATCCAACAGTGGAATCCTGCCATTGCTTAAAAGCCAAGTGCTGACCTTTCTCATTTGATGTAAATAAAATATTTACCTGCTCTACAAAGCCACATACTATGATGTGTGAGACATACAACATAGTTATATTACAATTCTGTCATGTAAGTAAAAAATAGAAACTTGAATTGTTAAAAATAAGTAATGTATGTTTCAGTAATTTAACACAGGACTCTCTACATTCTCTTCAAACCAAAATAATAACAATTATAATTATTTACATATTAAAATACCAGTACAACTTAACTACAGTGGAGTTACAGAGTGCCAGTACATGCAAGAAGCTGTGTAAAAAAGCTATTTTTCCAGGGTTTTGGCTCCATAAGTCCAGTGAGGAAGAGTTAAATAAATTTAAATCAACAATCAAACTTGTTGTTTTTATTAAAACTTAAAATTCAATCATTCATATTTTTAGTAATATGCAATTAAATATGTCTGATTTTGTTAGAAAGCATAATAAAATATAACTTAACTTTTAAAAATATCTGAAACGAATAACCATGGATTCATTTGCTTATAAGAATGTATGAAGAGTCTTTTATAATTCGGCAGCAAATTCATTAACCCATTTAATTGTTTTAAACCGTTTAAGACTATTGACTGACGCTGATGATGTTGAAGCACGGCAGCTATCTTGGATAGGTTCCCATTCATTCTAACGGAGCAGAGCTTCTCGAGTTTCCTTGCACTCTTCAGCCTATCTTATTTCGAGTGGTTTTTATTTCAAAACATTTTTTTCACAAAGTTATGTTTTATTTCATTTTTATACTTATTAAAAAATAGCAAAACTTATCCAACTAAATATGCATCATTTAATATCTACATGTTTGGTAGTTTGATTAACATTTTACGTCATTGCTTGTTTAATGCAGGGAGAAATGTCTCTCCTGGAGGTCAGAAACCCTCCTGCCCCCAGCGTCCCGGTCACCACCATGCTTCCAGCGGGCAGGCACAGCAAAACTGTCACTTCAACATTTAACCTGTTAGTAAAGGTCGGCTATTATATCTGACAGTTCTACAAATGAAGAGAATTGTAAGCACGAGCAGAGCATACTTGAGTCTTGTTTATTTATTCCTGTTGAATAATTTCCTTGTTTAAAAGGAACAAAAAATTATTTTTTGCACCAAAATCCAAATCCAACCCCCATTAAATCTTTTCATTAACAGCTGTCCAGAACTGTCCGGCACCTTCCAGCGCTCCACCTACAGGAAGCTTGCCAAGGACCAGACTGTCTTTGGGGCGCTGCTCCTGCTGCTTGGGGATCCAGAGCGCACAGGGGGACGCGTGTGGTCGAGCAGACCCTCTTCCTCAGCCACCTCATATGGGTCCAACTTCAGGTTGAGGACGTTGAGGGACCTGCAAAGTTGAACTACAGCCCTTGAACTAAACTCTGTGCCATCTAGTGCCATCCCCACTCAATAACAATGTGGACAAAATGTCTGAATTCCACAAATTAAACCAAAAAAACCTTGAAAAAAATCATTATCCAAATGAAAATGAACTAAATTAGTCTGTGAAATAAGGGATTATTTTGGAGGACGATTGAAGACAGTCCTTTGTTTAATTACTGCTACACACATTACTCGTTTTTTAATAATTCAAGTTTCTATTTTTTTACTTAGATGACAGAATTCTAATATAGTTCAGTAAGACTCACACATCATGGTATGTGGCTTTGTAGAGCAGGTAAGTGTTTTATTTACATCAAATGAGAAAGGGCACCACTTTGCTTTTAAGTTTGTTCATTTTAGTTTCCACTCTTGGAATGAATTGACAGAGGCAACTTTTCCTTATTAAGGTACCAGAATTAATTTGTATTACAGCCCATGCAAAATGAATTTTATCTGCTATTACCACAGACCTTGACGTTATTTCATAGAGCAATGTTAGGTTTGAAAAGCATTCTATATATTACTTTATTTTCAAATGTGGCTATAATTATTTTTGTGATATTTTATTGGAGACACTCTTAATAACAACTTAATTAGAGTACAAGTGTAACCTGTTTACTATGTCTCATTGAAACATAGCTTAACTGACCCAATTTTTTTTAAATAAATGCTTTAACTCTTCCTGTAATCAGTAATAATTCTCTTCATCTTCTGATCTATCTCTATACATAACTTTTTACCCGAGCGACTGACCTTGTCGTGACTTACCTCCATGGCCCCAGTAAAGAATAAATAAAATGTTTAATATTTTTTTTGTAATTGAATAAACACAGTACATATATTTTTTTTTTTCATTTTTATTTAAGGTGAACGTGTATGTAGCCTAGCCTACAAGAAAAGGATAATTAAAAAAAGAGACTCAAGTCTGTCCATTTTTGCTCCACTTAAGTAAAGCCAAGGCGCTGTTGTCCTGAGTCTGCTTTACGGGGGCTCCTCAACCTCTCATTGATTCTGCTGTGGATACGTTGCCACTGGTCTACAGACAGGTCTGGGAAGAACTGGGTTGTGTGGGTGTGTATGCTCCTTTTTACATTCTGTGGCAGTGACAATTTCCCATTGGAGCCACTCCAATTAACCTTTCTAGCCCAGCGCTTGTACTCATCAAACGGCGTAACAGCCATGAAAAGATTTGATGCGTAGATATCCGGCCGGTGCTGTCCCCCTTGAAAAGAAAGTCTGAAGAATTCCTCCTCCCGCTCAGCCGAAAGGGGTCTCAACATCACGTCCACGATGGGGGTCGTTGGAGCCGGTGTCTTTGGACTTGCTGGGACTGGGGGGGTGGGCTGAGGGTCTGGATCTTGTCTGGACGCGGTAGTTGGTGCTGGGGTGGTGGGCCGAGGGTCCTCGTCTTTCCCAAAGATGAGGTGATGTCTGACACCTCGTGTGGCAAGAATAGGCTCAGGTTGAGCTGGAGGGTTTTCGAGCCGCCGTAAACAATTTTCAAACCCCTCCATGGCTTCTTGCATCTGCTGTTCGATACTGTCCAACCGTTCCTTCAGCTCAGCTATTTCACTGTGGTGGCCACACCGGTTATTTTCAATGGCTTCCATTTTTTTCTAATATCCCTCACCTCGGCCACACAGTAAGCACCGACACCATCTGTAAAGCCGCCTGTCTTTCCAGTGATGGTGGTAGCCTATGAAATGATACAGAAGAGTCTCTCTTAATAACAAGAAAAGGTGAAAAGGAGCCAGAAAAAGAATCAAAACAGCTAGTGTTTTTAGTGATGTTATGTAGGCCTATTAGGCCTATATTTATTTTACAAAATAAAAAAACATACCCCTTTTTTTTTTAAAGAGGCAAACTTTGCTCCGTGCCTCTGGTGTACTAGTCGCTGAAGGCCTGGGCCTCTGCATGGGCTGTGTTCTCTAGAAGGAATAAACGTGAAATTACAATGGGGTTTCAAGTTGAATTTTTAAAAATAAAATAAGGATAAAATGCTTAACACTGAGAGAAACCTGCAAACTGTATTAATGTACCTTTGAATTCCAACGTTTTGGTCTTTGGGCCCGAGTCGAGGTGTAGAAGCCACTTGCATCCATGATCCTGATAGTCACCAAGGCAACACGCAGAAAATAGTCAGGTAGCCTGTACGCCTTGGTTATTATTATACAGGTGAACCAACGCCTCGCCCCACCCCAATTACCTGGGTTCACCTCCATTACGTCTGCATCACTCCTCTCCTGCTCCTCAAGGTATAAAATGGCCTGCACTAACCTCACCATGTTCAAGATCTTTCGACTCGACAGAAGCTGCAACAGATACACTACCCACTAGATCCGTGCGATGCGGGCGAGCGGAAAAACAACACGAGATACATGGCAACATTTGGCATGCCGGGGCATTAATGTCACAATGAGAGCTGTAAGCTGTAACATTACAAAGAGAAACCACCCCAAACCTCATGGCCCAGAAAACTGAACAAGTAGCCATACTGTATAGCCATATTAAAATGGACGTTTAAAAGCATTTATTAGGTATCTTTGACATCCAACTTTAGCTTTCCATAAAATGGTGTCTTTCAGTTTGTCTAAATTGCTTTTCTTTCTTACACAGTAATGTCCTTGCTGCCATCGATGACATGACGAAGGAAAACAACCAAATGAATGCCCAGGCTGTACAGCAGAAAATCAGAGGAGATTTAGGTGTGCAGCTAAGTTTGACGAGTATACGACGTGCCCGCAGACAGATGGGCTGGAAATTCGGCAAAAGTCGTTTTTGCCCAATGCTGAAGGAGCGGAACAAGGATGCAAGGCTGCAGCAAGCTTCACAGTTGAAGGCGTGTGGGGAGATGTGGCATAATACACTCTTCACGGATGAAACTACTGTCGCACTAGAGCATTATGCAAGGCAAAGTTTCCACAGAAAGGATCACTTTGTTGCAGGCTGCGGTTTGGCAACAAAGTTGTTGAAGCTGCACGTGTGGGGAATGATCTCCGGTCACGGAGCAGGTCCCATGGTCATCTTCGATGGAATAATGGACAAAACATACTTCGAGAACTGCATCATTAAAGAATTGGCTGCACCATATATAATGAAGTATTTTGGGTCGGATCATCGCTTTTTCCAAGACAATGATCCAAAGCACACCGCTGCTGCAGCTTGCATTTCATCTGAGGGCATCAACTGGGTGAAAACTCCGCCAGAGTCACCTGACTTGAACCCAATCGAGCTTGTTTGGCACTCCATGTAAGACTACATCCGCAAAGAGGCTAAACCAGGCACAAAGGAGGAGCTTATTCAGGCCAAAAGGGCGTATTAGGAGACGAAACTGACAGTTGAGTTCTGCAACAGACTTATTACAGGATTGTCAAATGTTTTAAGTCTAATTTTCAAGAAACAAGGCGGGCACAGTGGAAGATAATGTAATATACTGTACAGCAGTACTGCATACAAGTTTGCACAAATGAGAGACTGGTCATTAATGTTGATTTTGATGTCGATTTTTTCTTCCTCCACTTTCAATAAATATACGTATGCAAAGCAAAAATCTCAACTGTCTTTATTGCATAATAGAAAATCACAACACACACCAACATGTAGCCTACTGTGTCACTATATTTAAACAACAGCTAATTAAATATGATCTTCACAATGCTATCTATCAGCACCAAATCTACAAAACGTTAAATACCTTCACGATTTAGTGTCCAACACATTGTGTCTGGCTGCAGCCAATTTGGGAGTCTTTGTGAATAGGTCTTAGGGAGTTAGGAGTCCTCTTGACTTCTTTTAAGGACTCCCAGACTTAGGAGCTACTTTTAGGCCAAAACGTGGTTGTGAATTACTTTTATCTTAAGAAACTAGGACAACAAATCCCTTGTTAATTTAATAGAAGCCACGTAATTGCATTAGCACATAACAGTGTAGGCACTGCGTTTAAAATTGAACCACACTTCCAAAGCTAATTAAATATGATCTTCACAATCCTATCTATCAGCAACTGACATTTGTGAATTTTGTAGCCCATAAAACAGTCAAACTTTACATTAAAAAAAATTAACAAAAGTTCCCGTTCCCAAACCAGGATTCTCTAGTTGAAACATTTTGAAGCTATTTAACCACTAGGCTATCTGCACTGACACACTCTGAGCCCTATTTATAATGACCTACAGCTCTGCGCTTTGAGAGAAAACTCCAGATTAACTTGTGACAGTCCGTTTATACGAACGGTTATGATTCTGTAGTGAGCCTATATATATATAATTCTGATTTAGTAGACTATTAGGGTGACTTAGAAAATAACAATAACGAATGATGTTTGTAGGGAAATTATAAGAAGAATTCTGCAGACATGGAAACAGCAGTTTAAGCATTTCACCCTTTCAAAATCACAACTTTATTTCCAAAATAATTCTCTAAATATTCTCTGAATTTGAATAAATTTCAACCCTTTTCCTATGAAACCGATGAGACCCCAGTAGGCTACTCATCAGTTTCTTCTGAACTGTAAGACATCTTGTACATTTCGAGCATATCCCCCTCGTAACACATTTATATTTACAGTATAAGAGGAATAAATGAAAAATAACAATTCCAGTCATTCTTGTTCAATTTTATTTCATTTCTCATGGCTCTTCAACATTTCTGTCATATTATATAGATCCGTGCTTCTGGAAAAAATAGAAAAAGCTCTGTGTCAGATCTTATTTTTTAAAAAGGCTTTAGAGCAATACAGTATCTGTCTTGAGCTAGTAACGATTGTAAAAGATGTTGTTGGCGCACATTTAAGTTGTTTTTTGCGCGCGTGTTTACCGGCGTGCTATTTCCTTGTGGCTTAAAATAAAAATAATATAGGCTACTTTCAAAAACTCTCAACTTAAAGTCGGATATATCAATCCATTTATTTAAATTACAAAAAAAACATAAACAATATTCAGTCATCAATTCGCCGTGTCTCACGACTCACGCATGGGTTTCACGGTCAAAAACCATATGCCTCGCTGTGCGCCACACCTGCACTAATTAACCCAAGTGTTAAATAGACTTGTGGCAGAAACAGCGCCATCCCATTCCAGTACTCAGAATGGCTCCAACAGATGTCTTTAGGAATCCGACTGCATTAAATTTCACAATGATTTGTAGTTAAGGTAAACGCGGATTGTTTATTTCCTGGTTCGGTGAAGGGGTCCTAAAACACCACAGTATTGTACAGCATTTATTGGACTTTATTTGCGCACAATATGCTACAGTGTTAACAATAAAACCACCACAGGCCAAACATTTATTAGAATGATAAATCTTTACACAAGTAATTAGACAAATAGATATAAAGTGATAAACTTTTATTTTTGCTGTGTTTATGTATCTTTTAAGTTGCTTACTGTAGATCGCCTGTATTGGAGGCAATTTGTCTGAGGGAAAACGAAGAGGAAAAATGACTGACGATTACTTCAGAACACAAACCAATCACTGCTCCTCCTCATGGACAAATGCGGCACTGCAGCTGATTTTCACACTGGCTACAGAGGGTAGTTAACAGACGTGGCTGCATTCACTACGTCATTGCGGGGGATCAAATTTCCCCCACGGAGCGCCCACGGACCAGTCACAATCCTGCAGAGGTCCTGCCAAGGAATCACGGGAACTTCTATCTGGCTACTACTGTATAGCAGTGTACACAGCATGAAATTGCGCGATTGCTTTTGCATTGCAAGGTCACCTGACACACGGCTCGTTTCCCTGGGGGTGGTGTGGCAGGTTGTTGCCGAAGAAGCTGCTATTTCTATGCCATCTTTCCTTGCATAAACTGCTTAGAAAGCTAATCTGCAAGATTTGCCAGGAAGTCCACCCTTCTCTCCTTCACTTCAGTGCATGCCTGATAAAGCATGTGAGCATTCATTGCTGCCATGTCCACCATATTATAAAGCTTGGTTTATGCTTGACGCATCCGCGTGGTGTTTATTTTCCCCCCATTATTTATCACCCAGTGTTCCTTAGGGCTGCACGATTATGACCAAAATAATAATCACGATTATTTTGATCAATATTGCAATCATGATTATTAATCACGATTATTCTTCCAGACTTGTAAAATGTCTATTTTTATTGCAAAAAATAAAATAATGCAAAAAAGAAACCCAACCTGAAAACAAACTCCAAGACTTACAGTACAAAGCTAAATATGTTATTTCAGAGTGCAATCTCAAAGTGCAATTTAATGGAAAAAGTTACAGCTTATATAGAAACGGCCGAGGACATTCCCTGCATCCGAATCCCTAGTATGTATTACATGCTACGTACCAAATACTACTCGCCCGTTAATGTCGTAAATACTGCGTAGCAAACGAGCGAGTAGTAGGTATGAAATCAGACGTATTGTAATAAAGTTTTTAGAAAAAAGAAATCAGACGTATTGCTCCACCATAGTGTGTCTTTTGACCTGGATGTTTATGTTACGTTCACCTGTGGTCCTGCCATCCACTAGTCGTTATTTTATCTGGTATAACTTCACTTACATTTTTAATCAGCTGTCAAAAACAATCACAGTAATCAGATGCAGCCATTGTGAGTGCTGAGTGGCGTAGGTGTGGTTTTTATTTGGGCAGCTTAATGAAGCTTTAGCCATGCGTTTGCCCCCTGGTGGTTGGCAGACTATTGGTTGAGGCAGTGTATGATAAAGAGGCACGAAGTGAAGCTCTCATTTTGAATGTAAATATCGTTGACAGGTTCACCATCAGGTTCATTTAATTGTGGCCACTAAAATCGGGATCACGATCAAGATCCGATTAATTGTGAAGCCCTAGTGTTCCTACCTAATTCCAGTCCTGGGCATTGCTCTGCCTCTGCCAACCCCGGGAGGGCCCTGCACTGAGCTCAAGCCTCCTTCTTGCCTGAGGAGTGAGCAGGCCCTTCTTTTCAGCTGAAGGGGCAGGGTTTCCCCAACAGGACATAGGACGTGGAAGGATAACGTTATTCCAGCCAGATCCTCCCCAACCCCTCAGGTGCCCCAGTCAGCCAGGAGGAGGCAGTATACAGCGCAGGAATGGTGCATGTTTTTGTGGGAGGTTGTCGCCATCTTGTAAACAACAGTGATTACTACTTCTACTATGGTGTAGTCTTGTATGCATGCTGTAGAGACCTACGCCCCCCCCCCCACAATCTTCAAGAATATTGGTTCTCAGCAGGGACAAGCCGCAAAAAGTATAAACGCTACTAGAAGGCGTCTCGGCCGGTTCTGTACATGCGTCAAGCATAAACCAAGCCTAAACAGTGAGAGTCGCGCCAGTTGTTGAAAAAACCTAAAAAGTAAAGCTTGATTATACTATTGTCATTGCAGGTTATACATACTATAATAGTGCAACAAAACTGGAGCTCTTGGTGCAAAAAAGGGAAAATAAACACTGCCCTATCAACAGGGGTAAAAGTGCTGCAACATACCTGCGTGGTGAATTCGTTGCGATCCAGTGGTTGTTTGGCTGATGGTGGAACCTCCCAACGAATCTTGTTTATGGTGCCAACAAATGAAGTTCTGCGGCTGAGTAGTCGTTGAGCCAATGATAATGACATAAAGTAGTTGTCAGTTGTAACAGTTCTGCCCTTGTCCTTAATCGGTTCCATCAGCTTCACCACTACATTCTCAGAAAGTATCTCCCCTGAGGAATGACTGAGGTCCTTGCCAAGGTAAGGGATAGGATTACACATATATTTGTAGTTCAAATCACATGCAATTGGAAACAAACTTCTGCCAAACTTCGGAGACTGTCCCAAACTTTTCAGTTTCTAATCCCTGAGGGTGCCTTCGCTGTATTTTATTCACAAGAATCATTCAAAAGTAGAACTGTAAAATTATCAACTCTGTGTTTTGGAGAGATACATTCCTGAAAACAACATAAAATGAGACAAACGCATGTTTCTTAAGTCGCTATACTACTTTGACCTATTTTTCCTCAACAAATCTACAGAGGACTTATGAGTTATTTATTCTGGCTGTGCTATAGTTGCCCCTCTACTAGAATTTGAAAAGACTTTGGCATCACCTCTAGCAATTTGGAGATATACAATTCTAAAAGTGACACAAACACAGATTTTGGAAAGACTTTGCAATGTATTTTGACTTATTTCTCCAAAAATCCACAGTAAAAGTATTAAATACTTATTATGGGTGTAGTATAGAATGCCCTTTACTAGAATCTGAAAAGACTTTTAGAAAACTAATGAGAAGTAAAAAGTGAAAATAACTGGGGCTAGGGCTGGGAATTTCCCTCTGGGATCAATAAACTGTTCTCTTTACTGAATTGAACGGCTGGACTGGCACTGTAATAAAGGTGTGAGTATGAAAGCTTAAAGATAATAAATAGATGGACAGGAAACACAAATCAAATTGGATGGACAAGTTCAGTTGACCAGATTTAAGACAGAGGAGAGAGAAAAGTAGAGGCCAGCCTGAAAGGCTGACAACCCCCCAACACTCAAGCACGTCCCACTGGCTAGCTACATTTACAAATGAAAGGCAGCTAATTGTCAGTGATTCAGTCATTGTTTTCAAACCAAGCGGTCATTTGACTGGGCTCTGGTAGAACAGCAGGGGATCAGAAAATACTGGGAGTTCTAGTGATAGAAGTCTGTGTGATTATGTTACCAAAAGTCCCCTGTATGGGCAGCGTGCGTAAAA
Organism: Apricaphanius iberus; assembly: GCA_028564705.1. Taxonomy (NCBI): domain Eukaryota; kingdom Metazoa; phylum Chordata; class Actinopteri; order Cyprinodontiformes; family Aphaniidae; genus Apricaphanius; species Apricaphanius iberus. The sequence continues at coordinate 40,097 of JAPXFQ010000734.1, read as the reverse complement.
GCAGTGCGTAGGCACCCCCCACTATCTGATGGGCAACTATATCGCTGTAACAATACTGATGGTAGAAACCTGCTTTAATATCTGCTGAGAAAGAAGCCGTTCTCTTGTTAAATATAATCCATTCCCCTCTTATTAAATATAATCCATTCCAACACACCGATCATATATGCCAGCGGTGCATAAAATCAGAGGAGCCACTGACCACCAGCTTAAACGTCAAAAAAAAAAGTGGAACTTTTGACTGGGTTAATGTCTAATTGTATATCCGTGCCTATTTTTCTCAAGGCCGCATTGATCTCCGTCTTCAAACCAACGATTCCGTTGTAATATCCGCTTCTAATCCTATGACGACTTTCCTTTCATCATCTTTTTTTTTCCAATCAAAGAATGCGGAATCTTCAGGCACATTAGGCGAGGTATTAGGGTAAGAGAGTTATGTTAATCCCACTTCTCAATCACCGGAGAGGTTTATATGCTACGCCAGATTCACTCTGAAATCGGAGGATTGATTATCTTGAAAAACATCCAGACTGGCATTTGATGGTAAAGTTATGTAAAAACCGTTCTCCGTCGTTCACCTTGTATGTCGAGGTGTGCTTCCTGTTTTTCAACAGTGCAGATGTATTTTCAGCTTGCTCTTGCTGCTTGCCTCTTTAGTCAATTTTTTATCAATTTCTTTTTTTTTTTTTTAACGTGTCCTGTCTAGCAGTATGCTACTCAGAATTGGTGTCTGAGTACCAAGTACAAGCCCAACAGTTTTACTTTCCCAAGCAGAGTATTACAGCTTCGCTGTAGTACGCCACTTGATGTATATGTATGAAAAATCTTTATTAGTGATTACTGTGGGTTCAATTTCCTGACGTCATGGACATTAAACTGAGACAAGAAGGGAGAAAGGAAGAAGGTGAAGAAAAGAAACCGGACCAACAGAGGGGCGAACCGATGACACAAGACAGGGAGGCAAATAAAGAACACAAGAAAACATCCCAGTCCTCCACCTCTGCCGGACGGCAGAGAAACAGTAATACAAAACAAAAACAACAAAGTGTACAGAACCAAACCAATAGTTCGGATCTGGTAGAATAAACAAAGAATTACACATTCACTACACACAAGCATTGATTAATGAACATAATACAAATGTTTCTGGTAAGCTCCTGTGAACAACTAACTAATGATGATAACCTCAGCTTAAGATATGTCCGTCCTCACCTATGTCCCCACACCTATGTGTGTGCGAGCATGCAGGTCGGAATAAGGTTTCCCCATGCAAGTGATTGATAGCTGGTGTAAGGAACCGTCAATCCGTCCTACAGGAATCGGCACAGACATGGAGGAGGCAAGAGATGTATGCATCCAGCGTCCCACAGAGTACAGAGTCCACAGGCGGATCAGCGCAGGGTCGATCACCATCTGTTCCCCTCCCAAGAGGGGAACAGATGGAAGCCCCAGGGGAGCACCCACCAGCCGCGATGCTGGGGCCCGAGAGATCGCAGTGACGAGCCCACGGGCTCCGCCGGTAACCGGCTACGCCAGGGCGGGCCCGGACCAGGAACCGGAGGCAACGGGGACCAGGGGCACCCCACCCCCCAGCGGGGCCCCAACCAGTGACCAGCCGACAAGGGTCCCCCGCCGCCGCCGCAGGCAAGGAGGACCCGCAGCCAACCGACGGACAACACACGCCGCCGCCACCCCGGACCAGTACCCACCGCCAACAACCCGGCCCGCCCCCACACATCCACACGCCAGGACCACCAGAGCCACAGCGGATGTACGCCCTCCCCAGGCCGCGCCCAGCCGGCACCTGGACATCCAGATCTTCCAGCTCCAGGGTCCAGATCCCGCCCCACGTGGGGCGCCAAGATCAGGGGCCCAGCCAATGCCGGACAGCCCCACCAGGCGAACAGACCAGCCAGCTGAAGTCCTGGAACCGGCAGGAGGATTGGGCGCCAGGCACGGTCCCCACCGATCCACCGGACGGCACCAACCTATTATACAAACCATAAGAGGTGCCCCAGTCAATCCAAGGAGGACATCGGCCCGAAACAGCGGCCGCCCGACACACCGGATCACCCAGGACCCGCCCGACATGCACCAGGACCGAGCCGGGCCGCAACCGGGACCCCCAGCCCCAGGCATCGAGAGTCATCATCAACCAGCGGGCAGGAGCAACCATCACCGACGGGGAGTGACGGGGAGGGAAGAAGATGCATCAGGCCAGAGAGCAGCCAAACACCCAACCTGACAGGTAGACATAGACAGACAGAGACACTCATACGTACCCTCCCTTTCTTGTGTACACATTCTTACAAATACAGGACATACGAAAAAAGGACGCTATACCCTCATTCATACCCCCCATACGTACACTATACTCCATACTCCCAGGCCCAGGGACAGACACCCCAGTAGAGAACCCTGCCCCTGCACCCAGGAGACAGACCCCTTTGCCCACCAGGACGGGGACAAGTAGACCGCCAAGGCCCCACACCGGCAAGAGCAGCCCACCAGCCCAGGACCCCGACCAGACGGCGTGATGTTCTATCCGGGCTCCGACCCCTGATGGTCCAACGAACAGGGGTGTGGAAAGACCCCCCAGCCTCTCTCCCCCAGCTCAATGTGGTGTTGTTGCGTGTTGTTCTAATGTGCACTTAAAACAGAGGGGGGGGACATGGGAATACTGCCGGGTACCCCCATCTCCCCCCCGGGCCCTCAGTGTCTAGATGCGTTTAACCAGTGGGTGCCGGCACCACAGGCGAGGCCCCCTCAACGGGGGGGCCTCGCCTGTGGCGCCACACCGCCAGGTCCCTACATGTGCGTTCCCTGTAAATGTTGCAAGTGTAGTGTCTAAATTGCTCAATAAAATCGGGACCCAGGCCGCCACCGGGTAGCGAAGACGGAAGCTCCATCCCGCACCCCAGTGACGTGCCCACGTCCCAAGGCCTTGTGAATGGTAGAATGAAGGAGCAGGTGGACAGAGGCATGGGGATGGGGAGAAAATAACTGGGGTGACCATTGCCAACCCCAGGGAGCCAGCTCCCCTGCTGACTCCAATAGGCACCCCCGTTCGGCCCGATCCACCAGGGGTGGGAGGCCCCAGCACGTCCAGTCGGGGCCCACGGCAGCGGTACCGCCGAGCCCCATGGGGGCCCCGGCAATCCACCAGCCCCCATGCCAGGGGCATACCTAAATCCTCCCCAACATTCACACTGCTAACAAAACACATGTCACTAGACACCCAGGTTGAGTTTAGCCCCCCCTCACCCTCAACGCCCTCCCCCCTCCCGTCCCAAGCGCACCCCGTTAAAAAGAGCGCCTGTGCTAGATGGTAAAAAGCCTCCCCGCCAATAAGAGACGCCCCAGGCACCGCCAGCGTCCGAGGACCCCCGGGCCGAGGCCGGAACCCGGCGCACCACCGACTCGGGTACCCCGGACATGCCGCGCCAGGCCCGTGAGCAGACCGAAGTCCCGGGCGGCCAATCCCCAGGCCGACATCCTCCAGCCTTGCTACTACCGCCCGATGGCCGGGTGGCAACAGAACCCAGCACGTCCACCCACCAGCCCACACCCCACCAACTGGTCAGTCACCGTGGAGGCCGACCAACACCGGCCAGAGCCCCCCACCCCAGCACCCCCGCGAGGGCTAAGACCAAGACCCAGGAGCCATGTCCAGTGTCAATATAGCCGATCGGGCCCGGAGACGCCGGCCACCCGCCACGGCCTCTCGCCGACGCCCGGACGCGGCAAGCGGCCACCGGGGAGCAAGCGACAGGAACCAGCCCGGGGAGATGGAAAGGGCAGCAGCGCCCGCCAACCACCGGCCGACCGGTGGTTGGCGGGCGCTGGCGGGATAAAAAATTGATAATTTTTTATCAATTTCTAATCATTCTTTTTTTTTTGACACGTCTTGGATATTACTTTATTCTCTTCTTTTAAGTAAACCAAGGCTTTTTAATTAATCTTATGGCTTTTTTACAACTCATCTGACGAGCCAGCGGCGACAATCTTATCAATATGGCTGAGGGAGTAACACAAACATCGCCTTCGGAGAAAACTGTTGGATATATCAACAAGAAATACGCTACATAAATTGTACCCTATTTTAACAGTAATTTTAATATGCCGTAATTTTTAATTTTACTCAATAATATTTACGAAGGAAAAACGGTACTTCTCCACCTACAGTGGCATTGTGCTTGCTACTTTTATTTTGGGAAAATACATTAATGCACAAATCATAGTTTTCTTTAGTTGGGGCAACTTTATGGAGAGTCACATGACTATTCGGCACCGGTTCTACACAAGTACCGCTTTAGCTCCGCTCACCACGGAACACAATAACAAGAGGAGAGGACAAAAAGAATGAATGAAACAACAGTGTGTAGTTTGGAGGAGGGGTCAGCAGTCTGGCCACACATTAAAGAGCCACTGTCATTTTTTTCTGTCCTTGCGACGTGTTTTCATGATTTCAAGTTTCCTCCCTCGGTTTTTCATATAAAAATGTCATCATGTCCTCCTGCTGACAGCCTCACGGCTGGAAACGCTGACACAACGCTGTGGAGTAGAGGGTGACAATTTTTCAGGATTCCCACGGGTCACGGGATTCCTGCAGGAAATAATCCACAGGATGAGACGGGAAACAGGAAATAAGAATTGTCTTTTTTTCTTCTTTTTTTTACATCTATCTTTAGTTGAATTCCATCGGGTCTACTACACTGCACGCACCAAAACTGAAACTGCTACATTGTTGCTACACCACCTGGATAAACTGGTAAGCATATGATATCCGACTGAAAATGCATGTATCTTATGCTGCATTCGAGAGCCCATTCAAACCAGTGGGACATGGGACTTATCCTACCTCCAAATAGGAGGTAGGATAAGTCACTGGAATGCCTGTCGAAGGAGAACCTCCTACCTGCGAACTGGGGGTAGTTCAACGTACCCCGATTTCACCAAAATTAAGTCGGAGGATAATGGCGGCGCTCAGGGAGTCTCACGTCGTGAGAGGTAAAACTTGAATGAATAGGCTATACTACCATGCTTGTATTGTTGTTTTAGACACTGTCATTTTAACACAACTTGTTTTTCATATTATGGTGTGAATGTCGTTATTATCTGTTAGCATGCCTCTTCATAAAGAAAGCGACTATCCGTTTAGCGTCCATGTTTTCTGTTTACATTCCACTTCAATTGCCTCGAACGCTTAGAAGTGGGAGCTAGTACATTTCAGGTAGGAGAAGTCCCACGTCCCACTGGTTTGGATGGGCTCTCGAACGCAGTAGTGGTAAGGGGGCCAAACGAGAATCCAGGATATGGTTAAAGATGGCGGATAAAGCTAAATAGATTATCTTTGATACTGTGCTAGGCTATGGTTTAAAGGGGGGCGGGGGAGCAAGGTAAATTACTAATCCAAGGGATTCGAGTCGAGTCTTTCTCTCGGGATTTTTTTCGGGACAAGATTTTTGGGGGGGGGGGGGGGGGGCTGTCGCGTGATCACGATGTGACGGGAGTATTTTTTTGGGATCAGGACTGGACGGGAACGAAAATTGATTCCCGTGTCATCCTCTAGTGTGGAGCCACCTACAGCTCCGCTCAATTTAGATTGTTATTATTATTGTCTTTATTCATATTTTCTTTTGCGGCTGCGTATTGACACAGCCGCTTTATGGGCCATTTTTTTGAGCACATTTTTGGCCGCCTATTTTTGCAGCCACTCCGCTCTGCTTCATTTGTTTATTTAGACTTTTTATTTCTTCATGATGATGTTTTTATTTATTTGTGATGCAACCACAAGCAATGATGAGCAGCAAGTCCGAGCAGCTAGTGGTGCGGCAGTTTATACCAGGCGGCGGCAGTGGCATCTGCCTACACTGCCAAGTGCTCAGTCTGTCACTGGATGAGAGCTTTACATCTATTCATATAATAGTGTATATTTTAAATAAATTTTACTAATGTTATTTGTTATTTTTTATTTACCCCTTAATATGTGTTTAACTGAAACAGTTTGATTTAAATATAGTTTTGTATCAATTAAATGAGTTGGACTCCGCCAAGGTTGCCCTTTGTCACCCGTTCTGTTCATAACGTTTATGGAAAGGATTTCTAGGCGCAGCCAAGGCGTGGAGGGGATCCATTTTGGTGACCTCAGGATCGGGTCTCTGCTTTTTGCAGATGATTTGGTCTTGTTGGCTTCATCTGAACTTGATCTACAGCTCTCGTTGGAGTGGTTCGCAGCCGAGTGTGAAGCGGCTGGGATGAGGATCAGCACCTCCAAATCCGAGACCATGGACTTGAGCCGGAAAAGGGTAGAGTGCCTTCTCCGGGTCGGGGATGAGGTCCTTCCTCAAGTGGAGGAGTTTAGGTATCTGGGGTCTTGTTCACGAATGAGGGAAAAATGGAGCGGGAGATCGATGGACGGATTAGTAAGGCATCTGCAGTTATGCGGGCGCTGTACCGGTCTGTCGTGGTGAAGAGAGAGCTGAGCCGAAAGGCAAAGCTCTCAATTTACCGGTCGATCTACGTTCCTACCTTCATCTATGGTCACGAACGCTGGGTGGTGACCGACAGAACGAGATCGCGGATACAGGCGGCTGAAATGAGTTTCCTCCGTATGGTGGCTGGGCTCTCCCTTAGAGATAGGGTGAGAAGCTTGGTCATCCGGAGGGGGCTCAGAGTTGAGCCACTGCTCCTCCACATCGAGAGGAGCCAGTTGAGGTGGCTCGGGCATCTGGTCAGGATGCCTCCTGGACGCCTCCCTGGTGAGGTGTTCGGTGCACGTCCCACCGGGAGGAGACCGAGGGGAAGACCCAAGACTCGCTGGAGGGATTATGTCTCCCAGCTGGCCTGGGAACGCCTCGGGATTCCTCCCGAGGAGCTGGCCCAAGTAGCCGGGGAGAGGGAGGTCTGGGTCTCTTTGCTTAGGCTACTACCCCCGCGACCCGACCCCCGATAAGCGGAAGATGATGGATGGATGGACGGATGGACAAGTTTCTGGCTAGAAGCACAATCAACTGGGTAACAGATGGATTTTCTCAGATCGGAGGAAAAACCAAAAAAAATGAAATGCTGAATCAGTAGGTTACCCAGAAAAAAACAGTTGGTTCCTATATCAAACATCTACTCTCATGTTTTCCCCCTAATTATTTAAACTTTTTATTATCATTATTATTATTATTTTTACCGCAAGAAATCAATGATGGCGCTGGGATGTGTGGAACTAGTCCATGGCTCCATGAACCACGTGACCGTGTGTGGGCGAGTTCAAAGTCTGTCGTAATTCTCTGGGTCTGTACTCCCCTCGAGTCATTATATTGAGTTAAGTTGAGTTAACCAATTTTAACCAACCCACAAGTTTTATGTTCTAACCTTAAGGTCACAGAAGGACAAAAATACATTATTTTAAAGAAGCACTCAAATAAATTGATTTCTTGTCCTCCCCATGTCGTCAGTTGCCGACGTCTAGGGATCTTTATAAAAATATGTAATGTCCCTTCTTACACAACTGGAATACTCCTAGAAGTTTGTGTCTGAACATATGATTTAAGCTCTGACAACAAACACAAATCCAAGTGCAACAACCATCTGCATTTTAGGCAGGCTCTGTAGCCTATACTATTTGTGTGACAATGGGTGTCCAATGGCCCATTAGTGCAAAACAAAGGTTGAGCAATAATAATGCTAATTCCCTGGTCAAAGGTGGGCACTGAATTCCTGCAACTGCAAAAACCTTCCAAAAGGCTTAGTTTTCCTCTTTATATGTCGATTTACAGTAAATAAATTGTGATAAAATATTTGACAGGAGGTATTAGCTTCAATAATTTATCTCCAGATAAAACAGTGGCCAGCAAATCTCAAGTAGCTAGGTCTGTTATAATTTCACTTCTTAAATCACATATATTCTATGTGCTCTTGGTTCTACAGTGTGAATTATGTGAAATTACACACACCACCAGAGGTGGCGCTTTAAATGCCGCCTCTTGTGGTGTCTCCTTGTCATCTCCTGGTCATGTTCTGTATTTCAATGAAGGGGAGGAGTTACAGTAAAAACTAGTCACGCCCAGGAGATGGTGGGGGTCACTACAGCCGCTGGAACTCTGCTGGAAGTCTGCTGGAAATGTGCTAGGAATCTGCTGGCAGCTGAATGGGATGGGAACTTCTATGTGGCTACTACTATATGTAAGTCAAGTGGACTGTATTTTATAGAGAACTTTAATCTGTTCTGGCAACGCGATGATCTGTTTAAAGCAAATGGCCCACATTTGAGCATAGGTGGAGTGAGACGACAGATAACCTCCTCCATGTTCTACGGAATCAGGGAAGGCCAACGCTGCAGCAGAGAGCAGAGAGGAGCGAGAGAAGAGCTCCAAGCTCACCCGCAAAGGCTTGGCCTGCATCCCCAACAAAAAAATTAATCTACAGCATCAACAGCAAAGGATTCAGCCACAGCACTACCATCTGCGCCAAATGTAATGGACCCGGCAGCAGCTGCATTACCTGCCTCTGCATCGCAGGGGCTCAATTCTGATGCACCTGCAGCAAACTCACCTGCAGCACCACCTGTATCTCTGGGGAAAAACTCAGCACCGTCTGCATCAACAAGCAATGATTCAGCCACAGTTGCAGCACCACCTGCATCTGATTCTCCGGGGAAAAATTCAGCTGCAGCACCACCTGCATCAACATTAAATCATTCAATCACAGGAGCACTCTCATCTATTCCACCGCTGTCCTGGAACCCAACTGCTACATCTACACCTTCCAGAGACTTTTAAGGATCGTTCGTGTCTCCAGTCACCTATGAGATTTCCCAACCACTTTGAAAACTTGGTACAATGTGGGATTAAAATGGTTCCCCTCACTCTAGTGATGTCAAAATCAAAGCCCTTGTCCCCAAAGAAGTGTCGAGCCCCACTCCCGCCTTTTTTACCAACCAAGGTCTCCCCAGCTCGGCCCCCACCACAGGTGCCCACAGCTGTTACCTCCAGCAGCTTTATTGCTGCTGTCTAGGACGTTAAGGGCCTCTGCGTTGCTACCATGCATAGCAAACTCAAAACGGACCAGAGGTCCAGAGAGGGAGTGTGCTCTTCTAAAACAATCAGTACTGTCAAACCACGTAGATTAGATAACAGAGGGACAGTCAGACTGAGTAATCAAAGACATTTAATCCATATCCCTTGCAAAAAGATTCCATCTACTCAAACACAGATAAATCTCAAACATGCTGTTCTCAATGTCAGATCATTAAAAAACTCATAATTAGTAAATAGTTTAATTTCCTCTTACAATCTGAATTTTATGTTTTTAACTGAATAGTGGCTCGACAAAAACAATGGCAATGCAGTTTTGATTGAGTGTAGTCCATTTCACTTCAATTTTGTCTGAAACACGCCAAAACCAGAGGGGAGGGGGTATTTGTGCCCTTTTCAGGGACAATATATTGACCCACAAACTGTCATTTGGGTTTTTTCCATCGTTTGAGTATGTGTCCTTCAAAATGGAGATTAAATGATCTTCCACACTTTATATGACAATTTACAAACCACGGCAGAATTGTTTTATCGAAGATTTTACCGAATTACTTACATTTGTTTGCACGGAATTTGATTGTTTGGTTATTTCAGGTTATTTTAATGTGCATGTGGATGTAACCAATAAAAGAGCAGATAAAGATATTGGATAAGTTGGATGATCTGGAATCGAGATCAAGACAGAACAACCTGCGAATCTATGGGATAGATGAAGAAACAGAAAAGACGACTCAGTAGCAGACTTTCTGGACAAGTGGCTTAAAGAAGAGTTTTCATTAACCTCGGATCTTCACATTCAACGAGCGCACCGAGCTTTAGCACCTAAACCTAAAGCAGGTCAACCACAGAGATCTATTATCATATACTTTCAGAAGTTTACTGTAAAGTAAATGATACTGAAAAAGGCATGTGAGAAGAAAACTGTTAAATACAGAGGAAAACGTTGTTTTTTTTACCATGATTACTCGGAGAGGACGCTGCAGCAACGCAAAGCATATGGGAACATTAAGAAGATTTAAAAAAAGAGAAAGAATCCGGCTCCAAACCCCCTTCAATAAGATGCCCATACACTGGTCAGATGGAATGAAAACTTATATGGGAGCTGACGATGCAACCAGCTACCTGAGGAGGAGAGGATACGAGGTGGATGATCCAGTGGGCTACACCGGGGACTCCGCTCACATGCAGAGATTGCTGTCAACTGGGGTCGCGACATGGAAACCCAGCAGGAACGAGAGACCAGGGCAGGCTGCCAGAGGACCACAGACGCAGCTTCAGGAATTTCAGCGCAAGAATAGTAATGAAGGATGAGTATGATGTATAGTTATGCTTGAACAATTGGGGTAAAGTTCTACGAACTCAAAGCACAAACGAAAATACGATTTGTTTTGGAGAGTTATGGACACTAGAAATGTTGGTTGTGAGGAAGTAAAAAAAAATTGGGTGGTTTAGGATGAGAATGGCATGGATGAGTTGAATGGATGAGTTGAATCTCATCTCTAATGGGGGTCCTCATCTTGCGTGAGGAATTCCCCCTCAAAACAGGAAAGGAGCCTTGGTTCGGGTATGTTCATTTGGGAGCCTGTGGGTGAGATATTGTATTGCTGAGAATACTACATACTACAAAAGAACAGAATTTTTTGTCTTTAAATGTAAATGGTCTGGGAAACCCAGTCAAAAGTGCCAAAATCATGAAAAAACTTAAGAAAGAAAAGATACAGATAAATTTCCTGCAAGAGACTCATCTGTCTAATATAGAGCACGAAAAATTTAAAAGATTTGGATTTAAGAAAACTTTTTATAGCTCTCACACAAACACCCGGAAAAGAGGGGTAGCAATATTAATAGCCAACTCTGTTCAGTTTGAGTGCAAAGGGGAAATTAAAGATAAAGAGGGACGATATATAATAGTGAAAGGAGTAATTGGCCAAAATATAGTTACATTGGTTAATATGTATGCACCACCTGAGAGTAACACAGAACTTTTCAGAACTTTATTTGACACCATTGCAATAGAAACTGAAGGTATATGTATTTGTGGAGGAGATTTGAATGTAATAATGGATTATAATTTGGACACATCTAGTCAGAAGAGAAACAAGAAAACAATTTCTAAGTTTGTAAAAGCTACGTGGAATGCATTGGGATATATTGATGTGTGGAGAGATTTACATCCCTTGCAAAAAGGTTTTAGCCATTACTCAGAAACGCACTCTATCTATTCCAGAATTAAATATCTTATGATGCAGAAAGAATATTTGAGCATAATACAAGATTGCTATATAGGAGTGGCTGATGTGTCAGACCATAGTGCTGTTTATTTGAAAATTGGACTGAAGTGTAGACAAAGAAATACAATCTGGAGACTGAATGCAGGAATCTTAAACAATGAGACAGTGATCAAACGAATAAAAGTTGATATACAGAAATATTTGGAAGTAAATAATAATAGAGAGATCAACACATCTACTCTTTGGGATGCGCTAAATGCAGTAATAAGAGGGAATCTGATTGCAATTGGAAGTAACCTAAAAAAAGAAAGAAATAAACAGTATGAGATGTTAAGATCAGAATTGAAGGATCTGGGACAGAAATATAAAGACATAGCGTATCAAATGGCAAGACAACAAATCCTAGATTAAAAAAAAAAAGATTAATGACCTACTCCAATATGAGACAGAAAGATACTTGAAATAGAACTATTACGAATCCGGCCCCAAAGCTACAAGGCTATTGGCTAGACGAATACGAAAACAACAGGCAGAACTTAACGTAAGTAAATTGCATGATCCGAAAAAAATCAACTTAAATACGATCCAAAAGAAATAGAAAATATTTTCATACTTTAATCTACATTTAATTGGACTTTGAATAATGATCAGATTCCCACCTCTTGGAAAGACTACAAGATTTACATCGCCATAATTTCAAATAGACTCCAAACTTTCACATCAGATCTGATAGACGAGGAACAAACTGGGTTTGTTAAGGGAAGACAAACTTATGACAATATAAGAAGAACACTTCTCATTATGTGGCATGGTACACAACGAGGGCCTGGGCGGGATTTGATCCCACGACTCCCAGGTGAAAGTCATGTGCACTAACCAGTCAGCCAAAGGGATATCCCCATGGCCATGCAGCCGGGGCACCTGATCTATCGGAGCCACAGTGACAGGACCTCCACACTGTCACAATTACACCCAAGATTCACAAGAATAAAATACCAGCAGCCTTAATTAGTTTAGATGCCAAAAAGGCCTTTGATAGAGTCTATTAGGAATTTTTATATTTAACATTAGAGAAATTCGGATTCAATGAAAAATCAATTCAATGCATTAAATCTCTTTATCACAAACCTATGGCTAGAATTAAAATCAATGGATCCCTCACAGAGAGATTCATGCTGGAGAGGGGGACTAGGCAAGGCTGTTTTCTCAGCCCTGTTCTTTTTGCCCTTTATATTGAGCCATTAGCTCAAATGATAAGACAGGACACTCAAATATCGGGAATAGAGATCAATAAACAGATACATACCTTAAGTCGGTTGGCAGACGATATTTTGATTTATTTATTAAATCCAGGGGAGTCTTTTGGACATTTAATGAAGATCCTTGATTGGGTTTGGTCTGTGTTCTGGCTACAAAATAAATATATCCAAAACCCAAACGATTATGTTCAACTGTGCTCCAAACCAAGTCCTGCAGCATTGGAAAATAAAGTGGGACGCGAAATGACTTGTATAACTAGGAGTGAATATAACCAAAAATCCAAAAAAATTATATGAAAATAACAATGGATGTATAGACATCATCATGAGGAAAGACATTGCAAGATGGTCTACATACCCACTACGATTAAGTGATCGAATAAGTGTTGTTAAAATCAATATACTGCCTCGTTTGTTATACTTATTCTTATCTCTGCCGGTCGAAGTTCGACAAATCCCGTTTCATAAGTGGGATAAGCTCATATCAAGATTTATATAGGAAGGGTAACAACCATGAATACGCTACACTACTTTGCAGCTGCCTAAGACAAAAGGGGGAATGGCAGTGCCAAATTTGAAAGAATATTATAATGCGGCACAAATACGCTATCTAATATATTGGTGTTATTCGGACTACATTGCCCGATGGACTTTTAAATATCCGATCCAAACAAATATTGGGGAAACTGTGATCCCAGTATATGTTAAAAATAATATAGATATAAACCCAATTACACTATTCCCTTTAGAAAAATGGTACCTTACAGTAAAACAGCTCAAATTGGGAAAAGAACTTGGACTATTGGGTATCTTACGATGATAAATTTAAACCAGGACAATATGACTTCAGATTTAAACAGTGGGTAGGAAACGGTATAACAGCCTTATGCATCACATCTTTAAGACAATTACAGTATGTTAGCTTACAATGATTTGAAACCCAAAGTTGTGTCAATCTTGTACAATTGTCTTATGGGATCTAAAGAAGAGTCAACTTTATATGTCAAGGCAAAGTTGGAACGAGAGCTGAATGAAGAAATTCCAAGAGAAAATTGGTATAATATGTGGGAAGTTCACCAAACTACAACACAGATATGGCGAGAATTTTCTTGGAAAAATCAAAATCAGATATTTCATAACACCGCAAATCAGAAGCAAACATACAAAAACTCAACAACCATGTTGGAGACTTTGCAGCCATATGAACTCAGACCAAACACACATTTTCTGGAGTTGTGAAAAAATACAACCATTCTGGGAAACTATTCACTCAGGTGTCTGTGAGACATTGATGTATGTGATACCCCGATCTTGTTTTATACTATACTTGGGATACCTTGAGAAATCTGTACATGTAAAAGACCAAAACCTGCTTAAGATCCTCCTTGTGGCTGCAAAGAAAGCTAAAACCAAGAAATGGTTAAGACTGAAATACCAACCTACGGACAATGGCTGGGCATTGTGGAAGATATACTATCAATGGAAAACTTACTTAGAAGCTGAAAATGAAAGAAGAAAGATTTGCAAAAGACTGGGAAAAATGGTTAACATATATGGAAAAAGGAGGGAAAAAAAGAAAACAGTTTGTAAATCACTTTGATCCTTGAAAATTCATCCCCACAGGCTTTAATGTTTATGTTCTCCTCCTTCAGTTTTTAAATTTTGTTTTCTCTCTTCATGTTTACTGTTTGAAATGTTAGACATGTGGAAGGAGGGCTTGTAGAAAAATAGGATTGAGGGGAATAACTTTATTTGTTTGTTTTTTTTGTTTTTTGTTTTTTTAACGTGTCCTGTCTAGCAGTATGCTACTCAGAATTGGTGTCTGGGTACCAAGTACAAGCCCAACAGTTTTACTTTCCCAAGCAGAGCATTACAGGTTCGCTGTAGTACGCCACTTGATGTATATGTATGAAAAATCTTTATTAGTGATTACTGTGGGTTAAATTTCCTGACGTCATGGACACTAAACTGAGACAAGAAGGGAGAAAGAAAGAAGGTGAAGAAAAGAAACCGTACCAGCAGAGGCGCGAACCGACGACACAAGACAAGGAGGCAAACAAAGAACACAAGAAACCATCCCAGTCCTCCACCTCTGCCGGACGGCAGAGAAACAGTAATACAAAACAAAAACAACAAACTGTACAGAACCAAACCAATAGTTCGGATCTAGTAGAATAAACTAAGAATTACACATTCACTACACACAAGCATGGATTAATGAACATAATACAAATGTTTCTGGTAAGCTCCTGTGAACAACTAACTAATGATGATAACCTCAACTTAGTTGACTCAAGTTGAGATTTGTTTTGTTTGTTTGTTTTTTATTTACTCCCTCCAGAAAAAGGCTCAGATCTGTGAATTTGCATTTTACATGTTTGTACCTTAGTAAAATACAATAAAAAGATATGTAAAAAAAAAAAAAACTGCAGTCATTAAGCCTCTTCCAAAGGAGAGCAGCCTTGAGGCCACAGTACTGAGCAACTACCGGCCCATATCAAACCTACCATTCTTAGGAAAAGTTCTAGAAAAAGTAGAAAATCAACAGCTCACTTACTTTCTCCTGTCTAACAATGTGTTTAATACTTTCCAGTCAGGCTTTAGGCCTAAGCACAGTACTGAGACAGCTCTGATCAAGGTGACAAATGATATCCACATGTACACCAACGCAGGTAAAGTCTCAGTTTTAGTTCTGCTGGACCTGAGCGCTGCCTTTGACACAGTGGACCATGGGATCTTACTTCACAGGTTAGAAAACTGGGTGGGAGTCTCTGGTACTGCTCTGAACTGGTTCAAGTCCTATCTCGAGGACAGGACGTACTTTGTCGAAATTGGCAACTGTTTCTCAGACAAAATTCCCATGACCTGTGGAGTCCCCCAGGGGTCAATCTTGGGACCACTTTTATTCAACTTGTACCTGCTTCCATTGGGTCAGTTAATTAACAGCAATAATGTGTCTTACCATAACTTCGCTGATGACACTTCAGTGTTTCCCACAGATTTGAAAGCAATATGTGGTGGTGGGGTTACCGCACGCTTGTGACTATAGTTGACTTTCTAAAGATTGCGCAATTGCTTGTTTGCCAAGGGTCGGGACTTACAGTAACATCAACACTATGAAACTATTGTATTCAGAATAAAATGTTTTATAGCACTTTTTATTCTGTGATTGCGTGTTAAAAGCATACTTGCCAACCTTGAGATCTCAGAATTAGGGAGACATTCAAGCAGGACGGGGAGTTTAAAAAAGAAATATTAAATATTTTTAAATACTTGAATTTTAACTAGAATTTAACAGTATTTATTTATTTATTTTACAAAATAACATTCCGTAACAATAATGTATCACGATTTTATTAAATGATCACCAAGAAATCTTAAATTACACATTAAAGAAGAGAAACATTAAATACTGATTTGTCTTTCCGAAACAAAGATCGTAGAAATACACAGAAAGTTCTGAATGAAACTATACATACACTGTATGTATATATATATATTTCATTTTTCAAATTACCTCAATGAAAAATACATCTAAATCATAAACGTTTTTAAATGTATTATATAAAATTTTAATCTTGACTTTTCTACTATCACAGAAATCAAACATGAACTTACTTTATTTTAAAAATATGATATTCAGAAAATATAATAAAATCTAATCTTTTAAAATAAAAGACTAATATGTAGCTGCAAATATGTGCAAGATGTATTGTGCAATCTATAATACACCAATTAATAATCCTCATACAACGGGGTAAATGCAGCTTTGACTGGTTCAAATGTTTTTTGCAGAATGCTTATATTATGAACAGGCATACATAAAGCTGACTAATAAAAACGTAAGTGATAACAATGTAGTGTAAAAACACAGCGGTATACAAAGTGCTGCTGCTACATAAAATAATGAAGTTAGAGTTTAATATAAGCCGTTCTAATTATCCTTCCATCCATCCAAACATACTGCTAATGTTCCCTGCAACTCTGCGCATTCAGTGTACATGCGTGGAATGTCGATGTTTGGGGAAAAAAAAGCAGCCGGGCAACTGCACGGTTAGTTTGCCGTCTGTATTGTAGGGGGTAAGTTTTATGATTTTTTTTTCTAGCGCTTGCTGAACTAAGAAGAAGAAGCGCTAGCCACTGCTGCTGCAGTTGGCTTTATACCTTTCGCTGCCAGACGGCTCATTGTATTGTTTGGCATACCTTCTCTTTAAGTGAGTAAACAAGTTTAAGGTGTTGTGATCACTTGCCGCTCTCCTTGCAAACTTTGTAAAAATATTGTTTGTTTCCTCTTTGTTGTCTGGTGAAAAACCAAACCAGTTCCATTCAACGGATGAGGATTTCGACTTCGGAACGAAAACTTCATTTATGCTCTCAGACGCGGCAACGCCATGCTTGTTTACTAGTGATGGGAAGACCGACTCTTTTTACCGACTCTGATCATTTACTCTCGAACATTAAATTGAAAGAATCTTGAACGAATCATTTAGTTCATTTTAACAGCAGGTGGCGCTGCTGCCCTCTTGTGGGCGTCGTAGTAAACATGGCAGCGGTTCTCCAACGAATCATAATTCACAACCCCAAGTGACCCATTTACCGACTCATTCCTGTTACTCTTAGCAACTAATTTCATTAGTAGAAATATTTATAGTTCATAATTAAATTTGTGGGGGGGGAAAACACCCAGTAAAAAAACATTTCTGCTCTGGACTGGAAGAAAAACCCTGAGTACAAAACTCACATCACGAGAATAGCTCATTAGTTCACATTAGTATAGCTCTGCTAACATGCTAACAGCACATTGAGTTACTCACCCCTTCCTTTCCGAAAGCTAACCTAAGCTAGCTTGCAATGTCTGGTGCTAAATCGCTAGCGTGAACAAATTGCTCCCTCCCGGCTCACAGCTCAAACGAGCTGAACGACTCATTCACCCCTCCTCCTTCCCGCCTCACAGCTCAATTCTCCACTACAATACAGAAGGCAACATGTTTTGTTTTACCTGACAATAAAAAACAAAATGCCACAAGCAATTCGAAAACCTAGGAAAGTATATACACACCACAATAGTTATTTGTGTCCACGCTGCCATCATTGTTTAACAACGCGACAGTGACTAGGTAGGTGTCACGTGACAAATGAACGAATCTACTACTCCACACACAGTACACCCTGAGCTGTGAACGATGAACGAGGAGATCCGTTCTGTCCGAACTGTTGGTCACATTACAGCTGAGTAGAGGAAGAGTGAATGTACACTAATTTTGACAATTAGTGATACAATTAAAACAAAAAGGAATAATTAATAAGTTCCCTATGTTTACATTGTGCGTTTATTGTGTACACAATTTTACATTATTATTATTATTACTACTATTATTGATTATGTTTGTTGTTATTATCATCATTATATATTTATTATTTAATCAATATGCTGATATAATTTTCGGAAGTATTTATTTACTAACACACTTTAAATTATACACACAATAACACATCTACAAGAATTGAAGTCCACTAAATAATTATGATTTAATGAATAAATAATATATATCGGGTGTCGAATGAAAAATAAAGGAACATTAGATATCAGACACAATTTCCTTGTTCATCTCTCAGTCCGCTCCACAGCCCGTAGCAAGCTGAGCCACAGTTTTCACGTGACGAATGAGTAAGAATGATCCGTCACGATCCGTATATGAACGAATCGTGAGCGAACTGTAGTATTTGTGTCTCGCCACAAACAGCCTGAGCGGTCTGGCTGTCACATGACAAAAGAACTGGGACCTGAAAACGGACGCAGCAGCTGAGTGAGTCATGAACGAATCACTACTGTTTCCTGTCTTGCTGCTGACTGAGCTCATGCAGCTGCTGACATGTGGCAAGAGAAAGTACTGCATGACAATGAACGAATCGCTCACTGAGAGGACTCGTTACTCTCGGGTCGTATAAAAGATTAGTTCATTTTGAACGAATCGTTCACGAACGACACATCACTATTGTTTACCGGTTGCGCAAAAGCAAAGGGGGAGGGAGGAGAGGGACGGGGGGTAATTTGCTTAGAGCAGGGAGAGGGCGGAGGATTTTAATTGCACACAGAGGCAGAAATACAGCAGCAGAACTGAGAATCAGGATAAAACGATCTCCCAATAATGACAGATCGTCACACGTGTAGATCGCTTCACGGTCTAAAATCGTCAAAGCGCACACCTCTAGCAAGTATGCCCATGTTTGGAGTGTCTTATGGTTTCTCCCGCTTTCTTCCTCCTAACCCGGAAAAACTGTTTAATATCCCACCCCGCTTGCGCTTGGCTGAGGACTAAATCCAAACATCGGGCAAACTTTCCTTCTGCAGAAATATCCCCCTGCTGTCACGCAGACAAAAGTTGTCTGAGAAAGAGGAAGAGGCAGAGGTGTTGCAGTTGCAGTCGGGTAGTATTGGAGGTGTGCGTGAAATAGCGTAAAAAAGAAGTACAGCTGCAGTATATCCAGAACTGCAGCTCCAGTCCTGACAAGAACCAGGAAATACGACCATGTTAGTCCAGTGCTCCGGTCTGTGTACTAGTCTTTTCATGGTGTGGCACCAAAGTACATCTCTGACATTTTAGAGATATATGAACCATCTCGGGCCCTGAGAACTTCAGGGAGGGGTCTCCTGGTGGTTCCCAGAGTCAACAATAAACATGGTGAGGCTGCATTTCAGTTTCAGGCAGCAAAAATCTGGAACAGACTTCATGAGGATGTGAGACAAGCCTCAACTCTAACAATGTTTAAATCCAGGCTGAAAACAGTTATTTTTACCCGTGCATATGACAATTGAAATTATTTTATCTGCACTCTTGCTTTTTATTGTAATTAATAATTTTTTAAGTTGATGTTTTTTTGTTTGTTTTTTTCCTGTTTATCTGTTTTCTTAATGTATGCAACTGTGAAGCACTTTGAATTGCCTTG
Source organism: Apricaphanius iberus (assembly GCA_028564705.1). Classification (NCBI taxonomy): domain Eukaryota; kingdom Metazoa; phylum Chordata; class Actinopteri; order Cyprinodontiformes; family Aphaniidae; genus Apricaphanius; species Apricaphanius iberus. The sequence goes on along the minus strand of JAPXFQ010000734.1, from coordinate 20,630 downwards.
TGTATGAATTGTGCTCTACAACTAAACTTGCCTTGCCTTGCTGAAGTCTCTTATGACAACAAATGTGTCTTTTATACATTTTTAAGATCACTGACTTTTCCCAGCTGTTTAACTTTTTCAGGCCAGTTTTTCCATCTGACTAATGCCTGCTTTTCACCCTTAACAACACAACGTTTTAGTATCTTGGCCACTTGATAAAAGCAATCTTTTTCCAGTTTCATTTTCTGTATTTCAGGTTCATAAAAGGAGCCTTCTGTAGGTTCATCATCCATGTCTGTCAGCTTGTACACCGGAGGGTTACGTGGTATACATTCTGCCACTGTAAAAACTTCATCTGTCTACCTCTGTTCGTATTTTGTTATCAAACCCCCCCCCTTAGTTTCGATATCCTGACCAGATCAACCTTCTTGAATTTCATTTTAAATCTCGGCCGAGGGGTAAATTCGTAAAGATTGTCAAAAACGTCTGTGTTATCATGCGTCACTTCCATAGGTGCCATTTTTATGCTTGAATGGTAACTGTGATTGTAGCTGTAAAGCTGGTCTTGAAGAATATCAATGTATCTTCTTGTGTTATTCGCTGTGAAATAACGCCACATTTAAATTTTCAGTTATGTTGAACCTTTCTACAACGGAGGCTTTTAGATCGCTCGCCGTGCTGAAATGCACAATACCGTATTTTTCCATCAATACTTTGAACATTTTGTTAAAGAATTCTTTCCCAGCATCGGTCTGAAGCTTCTGCAGTATTTGACGTTCTTTGAAAATGGATTCAAATGCGTCTAGTACCTCTCAAGCTGTTTTTCTTTTTATCGCGCAAGCATAACCCCTCTTTGAAAACACATCGATCAAAGTTAATAAATAGTGATAACCATCATTGTGTTCCGCTAAGGCCTGCATATCACAGAGATCAGCCTGAAACTCTCTCGAAGGTCCAGTGACAAACAATCTATTACGCGGAAATAGCAGTCTTGCCGGTTGGTGTAGAGTGTACGCATCTAACCCAGAGGGAAACTCTTTAACTTTTTCAACTCCAAATCATTATAATCATTTTAACTCCGAACCATCTTTATTTTGAAAAGCCCGAATGAGCCTGTCGACACCACCAAAACTCCCTGGATGTGATGGTGTATAAGAAGCTTTTTCCATCATCCTGTGTTGCATCTTTCTGGTTCTTCTTAAACCATGGAGGAAATGAGACAATTTTTTCCGTGTCAATGACTTTATTCCTTTTTTTAAAAACGAACACAAGATAAATGTTTAAATTCAACAAGTGGTTAAAACAAAGCATGGATAAATGTCTTAATTCAACAAAGCATGGATAAGTGTTTTAATTACACAAAGCATGGATGCATGTTTTAACTCAACAAAGCAAGGATAAATGTTTTAATTCATCACGTGTTTTTTTTGTTTTTGTTTTTTTACAATCACAAAATTAATCAGCAAAAAATAAAATGTCACAATCAATCAGTCGTCAAACCCTTTTTAGACAGCATTCAGTTCCCCGATAAAAACTCAGGCCTGCAGAGAACATTCATGTTTTTAAGAGCAGGCTCAAGACTCATGATTTTAGCTCAGCTTTTAACTGGATATTATTTGTTATTGTGTTTAATAGCTGTGCATGTTTTACTTGCTTATATTTTATAAGTGTTTTACTACATAGTCTTATATTTATCCACAGTTATTTTTGCATGTTAACCTGTCATTTTAATCTTTCCAGTTTTTACTCTGAGGGAGCCTCTGCCTTGTGAGTGGTGATTGACTGTAGCTGCCAATGCCACTACCCCCCGGGTAGATTGGAAGATTTAACTGCCGGCGGATTAAGCTGCTCATATTACAATTCATGGTTTGAAGCGTAGGTTGTTTGAGGATATTTAAGCAAACAACATCTTTGGGTTATGTTAGCTTGTTAGCCAAGGTAGTTTATTTCATTGTCATGGCACATTTTAACACAATACTTGAAAAGTAAAACATTCGATTAAAAATGTTATTTATTTTACTTACAGTAGCCTGGTAGCTTGCGTAACACCTTTAGGTACAGCTTGTGGTTTTAAATACAGCTTTGAGGCATAGCTCCATAGCTGTGAAGTCACTCTTCTCACAGTGACTGGAAACATAACTAACTCCAACCACTTCTTCTTCAGCTCTTCTTCCATTACATTGATGTGTTATCTCTCCACAAATACCGAACAAGTTCTGCCGTGTTGTACAGTTGCTTACTGTTAGTTTCTCACAGCTACAGCTCCTACTATGCTACCTGAGCAAAATAAACCTTCTAGGAGGCGGTCCCAGCACCACTGAGTGAGATGGCACTGGGACGTTCGTTCTGACGTTCGAAGGTTAGGCTTTTTCAGAACTGGGTGAATTTTGCCTTATAAACTTTCTGTAACTGATGCAGAAAATTGAGTTTGGAGAAAATATTCACATGCAGCATGCTTATACAACTCAGAGTGACTGATTGTATTGAAAAAAAAAAGGTTTTATGATTTTCAGTGAAGGTGCACTTTAGAGGAGACATATGATATTTTTTTTACGGTTTAAAACAGGTCTATGAATTCCAGAAAACATGTTTCTGAAGTTGTTTGCTGGAAATAGCTTGTAGGAAACAATTGTTGCCAATCTCTATTTCACTATGTTTCAGCCCCTTGCAGATTGTGCTGTTTTCTGCTGCTCATTTCATATTACATGAGCGGCTGTTAGATTGGCCAAGCCCACGCTTCGAGAATCTTTGCTCACACCCACCACTCACATAGTGACTGTTACCATTCACTATGTGTGCAAGTTACGGACATGGCTGCTGCAGTTGTTCAACCATTAAAAAAAAAGTACTTCAACCATACACAAAAAAGGGAACGCATACAAAAAAAAGCAAATCAATCATACATATTTGAACCAGAATTTGCTCCCGTAGGAGGGGAGTCTCCTGAGAACCCGATACTCAGAGAATTCATGAAGATATTTCTGAATGTTATTGAAGAAATGACTTAAAGTTAAAAGAATATATTTAACTTGGACTCCCCCTTTACTGTTGAAGAAATAGTTGGTGTCATTAAGCATTTGCCTTCAGGTAAGGATCCTGGTTTGGATGGCTTTACAGCCGAGTTTTATAAATCATTTCCTGATCAATTGGCACCTCTACTTCTAAATATGTATAATTCATCTTTTTTTAAAGGACTGCTCCCATCTTCTTTGTCAGAAGCCCTTATTACATTCATCCTCAAGAATGACAAAGACCCCTATGACTGTAAAAATGACAGACCATTAAGTTTAACCTCTTGTGACATTAAAAAACTTCTGGCTAATCAGTTAGACCGAGTCATAACCTTTCTTATCCATCCAGATCAGGTTGGATTCATACGGTCACGATCTTCTTCTGATAATATGAGGAGACTTGTGGACATTATGTTGGCAGTTCAGGATTGTCATGCTCCCCTGGCCGTTATTTCATTGGATGCCGAAAAGGCATCCAAGATAGGGTCGAGTGGCAGTACCTGTTCACTACTCTGGAATGCTTTGGACTCAGCAAAAACTTTATTAATTGGATCAGGCTTATATACACAAAACCCAAGGCTGCTGTATTGACAAATGGTATAATAAGCCCTCAGTTTGAACTAGGGAGGGGCACAAGGCAGGGGGATCCCTCTCTCCACTCCTTTTTGCCCTGGCCCTTCGACCGCTGGCGGTTGCAAATATAAAAGAGCCCACATTCCCTGGTGTCTGCATACAGGAAAGTTGTCACAAACTTATGCAGTTTGCAGATGACATTCTTCTTTTTGTATCAGACCCACAGAACTCTGTCTCCTCTCTGCTTTAATTAATAATAAACCAATTCTCTGATATTTCTGGTTATAAGGTAAATTGGGCCACATCCGAGGCGCTCCCGCTGACTAATTACTGCCCTAAAACCCTTTTCCCAAGTGGCATTCTAACCTGGCCTAAGAAGGGCATTAAGTAACTTGGTATTAAATTCCCTTCCCAGCTGTCAGACTTGATTAAAACAAATTTTGAACCTCTATTGAGTAAGATGAGAACTGATGTGAACCGCTGGGCTCAGCTGTATCTTTCAATGTGGGGAAAGGTAAGTATGATCAAAATGCTCTGTACACCAAAGTTCAACTGCCTCCTACAGGCTTTACCAGTTAATGTTTCCCTAAAGTATTTTACACAATTTGAAAAACTTTGTAATTCGTTTTGATGGAACAACAAAAAAACCTAGATTAAATTTGAGGAAACTACAGAGGCCGGTGGACAAAGGTGGACTTGGCATGCCTAATCTTTTGAAGTATCATTATGCCTTTTCTCTCAGGCACCTGGAACATTGTTTTCTGCCTCCTGAGAAAGCACCCCCCTGGTTCAGACTTGAGAATTTGGCTTCTTTGCCATTTACACCACTTTATGGTTTCTCCACTGACCTCACTCAACATAACCAGTCACACCCTGTCTTGTCCCACTTAAAAGGGATGTGGAATAAAGTGGCTAAAATTTTTTAATTTGACCCTCACCTCACTCAGTCGTCGGGTATTTGGCATAATCCTAAACTTTGCATAGAAAAAACACAGTTTTTCTGGAAACAACGTACTGAAATCTTTTGAAAAGCTTGCAATGGACTTTAATTTACCTCGGCAAGACTTTTGGAAATACCTGCAATTGCGATATTTATTAGTGAAAACATTTGGGTCCTCAATAGAACTCCCCTTGAACTGTCATGCCCTGGAGAACATTAGAAAGGTCTTCGGACATGGTCATGAGGCGTCAGTTTATTATAAGGTGCTCCTGTCAGCTTCTGACCCTAATTCACTGGTTCTTAAAACAACATGGGTGAAAGATTTGGGTTGTTCTTTCTCAGATGAGGAGTGGAATGGGGTTCTTAGGAATACAAAAAGCCTATCAAGAGAATTACGAACGAGATTGGTCCAATTTAAGATCTTAAACAGAGTATACTGGACTCCTTCTAGACTGCATAAGGTAGGACTAAAAGACACTGCTGCATGTTGGAAATACCAGGAGGATGACGGCACTCTTTTACATGTGCTCTGGGATTGCCTCAAAGTTCAGAGATACTGGTCTTCTCTTCATACTGTGATAGAGAAAGTAGTTGGTCAGTGCATCTCTTTCACTAGTAGGCTTTTTGTACTAGGAGACCCCTTTGTTTTGAGTCATCTGCCTGCCTCTCTTGCACAGTGGGTTCAGACGGTTATCATGCTGGGGAGGAAACTTTTTGTGAAAGAGTGGAAGGCCCCAGTTACTCCGAATTTTCATCAGTGGCATTCCTCTCTCGGTCAACTAGCAGCATTTGAAAGATTGTCGTACAGACTATTGAACAGAGTAGATGATTTCAATGACAAGTGGGCCCGTTTTTTTTATCCTATGTAGGCCTTTGATGTGTCCAGCTCATTGTGATGCTTCACATGACTTGTTTAAAATGATGTAGCCTTACATGTGTTTTGTTGGCATCTGTATTATTACTGCTGTGATTCTTTTCTTGTTTTTTTAATTTTTTGTTTTCCATTAATCTGGATCAATGGCACACATGTTAGTAAACATGCTCATATGTGTGTAAATTGTTGTCTATCACTGGAAAAGCAAATAAAGTTCAAATCATAAAAAAAGAAGAATATATTTAACTGCTCACCTGGCACTCCGATATCTTCCTGAGATGCCGACTCAAGCCTTGCAGCTCGATCTAGCTCACTCCAGCTCTCTAGCATCATTGAGACCCCGCTCCTTGAGATCCGTGCGGCTGCATGTCCTCAGTCTTCACCCGGGTTGGATTAGCTCAGATGGGCGGCTCGTCTGCCGTCTTCCGCATGGAGATTGAGTATCTCTTTGCACCGGCAGATCTTCATTCTTCCTCGCACTTACAGCCAGCATCATAACACCAAAAATAAATCCAACCTATGCCTCTCTTCTGTGCAGGTCTCCCATCTTCCTCCTGGTTTTCAACAGCTCAGTTCAGCAGTAGGTCTCCTGTCTTCTTCCCGGTTTTAAGCAGCTCAGTTCGACGGCAAGTCTCCCGTCTTCTGCCTGCAGTTTGAGTTGCTTCTTGCAGTGGCGCGCCTCAGCTTTCCTCCGCGGATTTTGAGTTGATTGTTGAGGCGGTACTTCTCCTGTTTTCCCTGCCCTTACTGCAAGAATCTTACCATCAAAAATAAAGTCAACCCATGCCGCTCTTCTGTCCTCTTTGACTGGGACCTGATTAAGTGTTTTGAGCTCTTTTGACCAGCCAAAAACTGAGCATTTTGTGTGGTGCTTCAACATGGTGTTTGCTAATATGAATGGTAACTGTTGTTTACTGCTGTACCTGGTGGGTGGAGACAGTGCTCTGAGGGGGTGTGGATATTCCATCAGTCTGACTTGTGACGTAGAAAGCCGGACAGATTTTGAATAGCTCAATCAGAGACTGTATGCAGTATCAATTAAGAAACCCCTATCTCTCTCAAAACAGCATGGATTGTTTTTTTTAACCAAATTTGCATGCATGTATATGCCCCAGAGACACAGAATAACACCCCAAATCCCAGGAAAAGTGATTTTTTTCATAATACGTCTCCTTTAAATCTGGATTGGAGGGATAGGAATGTGGTATATGTGGGGTCATATTTAATCTGTAAAGCACTTCGAGTAGCAATCTTTGTATGAAAAGCACTACATTAAGTTTGATACTGCAAGAAAACATGTATGGAGGAAAACTAACATTGCACATCAGCTTGAACAAATTATCCATACTGTGACACGAGCCCATTTTCCACTGGATTTTGCTTGGCACGGGCCAAGTTGGGTCAGTTGGCCCCAGCGTGACCTGGTTATGTTTCCATTGCCATTTCAGGAACGTGAGCAAGGGTATGAGTGAGCAAAGTGATGTGAAAAGTATATGATTTCAATTGTAAGCGCTACAAGCCAAGTAAACACTTCCCTCTGGATTCTGTCCTCAGCAACCAAGGACAAAAGTCTTCACCTCGCTGTTGCTCAAAGGCAGATACTTTCTGTGAAGACATCTCGAAAACTAACACTAATAAGTAATAACGTGCCATTGTTCCAGGCTGTTTTTTCTGAGTTACTTTATATTTACACCACCAGGCCAATCAGTGGCAACCACTATATAGGTAGTTTTGAGAGTGGCATAGCTTTGCCCAACCAATGAGTCCATAGCTGGGTGTGTAGGGTTGCCTTGGCCCAATTACCAGAGACAGAGGTAGGATTTGGTTGGCCCAGACAAAGCCAGAGGAAATGCGCTAAATATGGCCCCAGGCCGAGCAGACCATAGTAGAGAAGGGGCGATGGTGGAACCAGCACCATGGTGTGGGAATTATTTTCTTCAGCTGTAATAGGGAATCTGGTTGGACTTTATGGGAAGACAGATGAAGCTAAAAAACAAACAGCTTAACCAAAGAAGAAAAACAGGTAGATGATGCAAAAACTAGAGACAGCGAGGCTAAACATACTGTGATACAATGAAATTCCATTGATCAGAGGATTCATGTTAGAACAGCCCAGTCAAAGCTCGAATCAAGCTCCATATTTTAGCCCATATTTTTTACTGACATGCAAAGACAATATGCAAAGTTGTTATTTTTGCTGTAAATCTATGTAACAGCCCAGGGTAACCACCTTTTTACCTGCTTTGGTGGTGGGCTTTCTGCTGGCTTCAGTAAAAGCTGACAGATGATGTTTGACACTGCACTCTGTCACTCGGCTCAGTTTGAGAAATAAATGCATCATGGCCTCTCTGATAGTCAGCTATAAATCGTATGTGAGCAGCAAGTGGAAAGCTATTGCTTGACTGACAACTAGTCCCTGTCTCTCATTTGCACACCAACAGCTCCACCAGACTAAATATATGTTACTCTCTGTATGATCATCAAATTACTTACAGGTGTGAGACTATGGCAAACATGTAGACTAAATCTATTTTGAATAAAATTGCTAATCACAACATTAATGTCCCATCCAGCCATTTACAAATTGTGGCACAGGATTGTTATTCTAATAGAGGCTTTCAACCTCACTGCTGTCTGGTGAGCGATGCTGGGAGGCAGAAAATAGGACTTAGACAAACTCCGCTCTCAATGCATCTCTGTTGGCCTCTCTATGTGTGAGCGCCCATAACCACAGCTCTCAGACTTCCAGCCGTTTTGTTGTGTTTGTTTTATTTTGTCTCCTCTATAAATGATGAAGCTCCAGGCAGGAGAGAGAGAAGCACTCAGCCCTACCCAGGAGAGAAGTGCTCGCCAGCGGGCAACGTCCCCTCGCCATTCGCCACCTCCCCCTCAACCATGGATGTCCCATGACAGAGAAACTAGGCCAACTCCTGCAAATGTAAGTGTCTGAAATGAGTGATAACATGTCCTGGCATTCTAGAAGCTCCACTGTGTTCAGTGCTACTGATGTGTTATTTATGGATATAAGCATTCAATAATAATCTATTATGTTACTTCTTTACTTTGTAAAATTAATGTCAGTGTTTTTTGCTGTTACTTATTGCATCAAATAGACATACATTTGACAAAACTTGTCAGGGAACAGTATAATCATTTCTGAACTTGATTCACATTATTGTGTGGAAAATATTCCGTAATCTGCTTGGATTATAAGAAAATCTTCAAAAATAAATAGTCCAATATAAAAAAAAAACTATAAAAGACATTTTAGGTAGCCTTTTCAATGCCTGTTCAGAGTGAGAGGAAAGAGGAGAAACATCTGAGATTAATTCAGTTTGATTGCTTAAAAAGGCTGCAATAATTTCAATACTCAAAAAAATGTCTCAAAAGAAAAAACAAAAATAATTCAATTCAGTTTATTTATATAGCCCCATTTCACAACAAATGTCATCTCAAGGCACTTTACAAGAAAAGTTATTACAGTACAATGTTTAATTTAGGAATTAGAGAACCACAGAACATTGTGTCGTAACTTCTCAGCAATCCCTCACACTGAGCAAGCATGAAGCGACAGTGGAGAGGAAAAACTCCCTTGTAACAGGAAGAAACCTCCAGCAGAACCAGGCTCAGCATAAGTGATAATCTGCCGAGACCATCTGGGTTTGGAGAAGGCAGCAGGGACACAGAAAGACCAACAGAACTCATGCAGAAGCAGAAGTTGGTAGCAGGACGTAGACAACGTCCCGCCACTGGAATGCGATCTTAGTCAGGGTCGACAAGCAGGGCGGGTCAGGAGCACCTACTGTAGGAAGAGACTAAGAGAAAACAGGTTAGCGCTTGAATTGACAGCACATCATGCAGTTGCGGAGAAGCAGGAGAGAAAGTATGAACTGACTCCAATAATGTCCTCCAACAGCCTAGCCTGAAGCAGCATAGCTACAAACAGTAACCTCTCTCCTAGCTACTAGGAGATATAGCTGCTAACACTCTCTACCAGGCTTACATTAATCTATCTATACCTAGCTACTCTACCTCTTCCTAGCTTTTGACACTCTACCTGACTGCTAACATTAACCTGTCTCTTCCTAGCTTCCTGTCTAACCTGTATCTAACTGTAAGCTTTGTCAAAGAGAAAGGTTCTAAGCCTAGTTTTAAAGATAGACAAGTTGTCTGCTTCACAAACCAACCCTGGGAGCTGGTTCTATATGAGGGGAGCCTGACAACTGAAAGATCTGCCACCCATTCTACTATTAGAAATCATAGGGACTACCAGTAGACCTGTCTGAGAGCGAAGGGCTCTTTCAGGAACATATGGAACAATCAGGTCTCTTATGTATGATGGAGCTTGATTTTTAAGAGCTTTACATGTCTGAAGGAGGATCTTGAATTATATTCTAGATTTTACTGGGAGCCAGTGAAGAGAAGCTAAAACATGGGAAATGTGATCTCTTCTTCTTTTATTCATTAGAAGCATTGCAGCAGCATTTTGGACTAACTGAAGACTTTTAATTGTATTATGTGGACTACCTGATACTAAAGAGTTACAGTAATCCAGCCTTGAAGTAACAAAGGCATGGACTAGTTTTTCAGCATCATTCCTGGACAGGATGGTTCTAATTTTTGCAATATTCCTAAGGTGAAAAAAGGAAATCCTAGAGACTTCTTTAATGTGAGATATAAATGACATATCTTGGTCAAAAAGAACACTGAGGTTCTTTGCTTTATTACTGGAGGCTAATTTAATGCCGTCCAGGTGAAGGAGTTGACTAAGTAGTTTATTTTTCAGAGCTTCTGGTCCAAAGACGACACCTTCTGTTTTATCAGAATTCAGAAGCAAGAAGTTTAGAGTCATCCAATTTTTTATGTCTTCCAGACATGCCTGTAGTCTACCTAACTGATTGGCTTCATCAGGATTTATGGATACTTTGAAGCCTTTCTATGATAATATTGTGATCAACAGTGTCAAAGGTGGCACCAAGATCTAACAGGACCAGAATGGTCACCAGTCCATTGTCTAAGGCTATGAGAATATCATTAGTAACCTTCACTAGAGCTGTTTCAGTGCTATGATGAGCTCTAAAGCCTGACTGAAATTTCTCAAACAGTTCATTATTGTTTAAATGCTCCCATCTGATGTGCAACTATTTTCTCAAGAATTTTAGATAAGAAGGGAAGCTTAGATATCGGTCTATAGTTAATTAAGTCGTTTTGATCAAGAGATGGTTTCTTAAGTAGAGGTTTAATTACAGCAATCTTAAACTCCTGTGGTACATATCAATTGATCAAGGATACATTCATCCATCCATCCATCCATTTTCTGAACCGCTTATTCCTCCAGGGGTCGCGGGGGGGCTGGTGCCTATCTCAAGCTGTCAACGGGCGCGAGGCGGTCGGTATGACTAGAAAAGCGCTATATACAGACGTGGACAAAATTGTTGGTACCCTTGATTAAATCAAAGAAAAACTCATAATGGTCACAGAAATAACTTTAATCTGACAAAAGTAATAATAAATAAAAATTATTTAAATGTTGACCAATGAAAGTCAGACATTGCTTTTCATCCATGCTTCAACAGAGTTATTTAAAAAATAAATGCATGAAACAGGCCTGGACAAAAATGATGGTACCCACAACTTAATATTTGGTTGCACAACCTTTTGAGGCAATCACTGCAATCAGATGATTCCTGTAACTGTCAATGGGACTTCTGCACCTCTAAGCAGGTATTTTGGCCCACTCCTGATGAGCAAACTGTTCTAGTTGTTTCCGGTTTGAAGGGCGCCTTTTCCAGACAGCATGTTTCAGCTCCTTCCAAAGATGCTCAATAGGATTGAGATCAGGGCTCATAGAAGGCCAGTGTTTTCCTCTTAGCCCTTCTTGGGTGTTTTTAGCTGTGTGTTTTGAGTCATTTTCCTGTTGTAAGACCCGTGACCTGCGACTGAGACCATGCTTTCTGACACTGGCCAGCACATTTCTCTCTAGAATCCCCTGATAGTCTTGAGATTTCATTGTACCCTGCACAGATTCAAGACACCCTGTGTCAAATGCAGCAAATCAGCCCCAGAACATAACCGAGCCTCCCCAATGTTTCACAGTAGGGACTGTGTTCTTTTGTAGATATGCTTCATTTTTCCGTCTGTGAACATAGAGCTGATGTGCCTTGGCAAAAAGTTAAATTTTTGTCTCATCTGTCCACAGCAAATTCTCCCAGAAGCTTTGTGGCTCGTCAGCATGTAGTTTGGCATACTCCAGTCTGTTTTTTTTTTATGATTTGTCCTCTGGCTCAAACAGCGAAGGATGTTCCAATCTGACACTGATGTTCCTTCTATATTGAGTTTGGTACACACCACGTCACCAAACAACACAGTGCCTACCTGGAGTCCTATATATAGGCCCACTGAGTGATTACAGGATTGTAGACACCTAGGATGCTGATTAGTGGACATACCTTGGATTAACATGTCCCTTTGGTCACATTATTTTCATTCTTTTCTAGGGGTACCATCATTTTTGTCCAGGCCTGTTTCATGCATTTATTTTTTAAATAATTCTGTTGAAGCATGGATGAAAAGCAATGTCTGACTTTCATTGGTCAACATTTATATAATTTTTATTTATTATTACTTCTGTCAGATTAAAGTTATTTCTGTGACCATTATGAGTTTTTCTTTTATTTAATGAAGGGTACCAACAATTTTGTCCACGTCTGTAAGTTCAGACCATTTACACCCTGGACAGGTCGCCAGTCCATCACAGGGCCACATAGAGACAGACAGGACAAACAACCATGCACACACACACACCTAAGGACAATTTAGAGTGATCAATTAACCTGACAGTCATGTTTTTGGACTGTGGGATATCTAAAATCTATATTGAAAATTGGAGCAGCAATCAAAGGGAAAACCTCTTTTAAAAGTTTATTTGGGACTGGGTCTAACATGCAAGTTGAAGGTTTTGATGAAGCTAATAATTTTTGTAGATCTGAAAGTTCAGCTGCATTAAAGCAGTTCAAGCATATATAAGGTTCAACCATTTTTGATGCTGCCTCATTAACTAAGGAAGAAGCAAGCATATTGGGAAGGTTCCCATTTATCTTATTTTTTATAGAGTCTATTTTATTTATTAAAAATTGCATGAAGTCGTCACTACTAAGAGCTGGGGGAATGGTTGGCTTGACAGAGCTTTGATCCTGTGTGACTTTGGCAACTGTATTAAAAAGGAATCTAGGATTGTGTTTATTCTCCTCGATTAAAGATGAAAAATATGCTGTTCTGGCTGTTCGAAGGCTCTTTTTATATAGCAATAGACTATTTTTCCACACTAAATAAGAATCCTGTAAATGTGTGGAGTGCCATTATCTGTCTAGTTTTCTAACAGTCTGCTTTAGGGTACGTAGCTCTAAATTAACCAGGGAGCTAATCTTCTATGGCTAGCCGCCTTCCTTTTCAAGGGGTAACTTTGTCTATTGCCAGACGCAGGGAGGAATTAACGCTATGAACTAAAATGTCAAGTTGTGAGGGGTCAGGAGTTAAATCACTATTTTCTATTGTACTTTTATATACTGAGAAAATTAAAGTTGGAAGAGCTTCTTTAAAACTTGCTACAGCATTGTCTAATAACGTTCTCGTATAATGAAGTTTTCTTTCAGGTTTGAAATGGTCAGTCAGAGTGAGTTTAAAAGTGACAGAAAATGATCAGACAGGATAGGGTTATGTGGAAAGACTGTTATTTCTTCACAGTCAATGCCATAAGTCAACACAAGATCTAAAGCATGGTGACAAGAATGGGCCTGCACATTTTGAGTAAAGCCTATTGAGTATAAGATAATGTTAAAATCTATATTTAGACTATCACTTTCACTATCAACATGAATATTGAAGTCTCCAACTATAATAACTTTATCAGTCTTTAAAACTAAGTCAGATAGAAAATTTGAGATCTGATCTAAAAATTGAGAATAAGGGCCTGGTGGATGATACAAGACCACAAACAGCTTTACTGCTTTGTTATGTGTATGAGGAAGGGTAAAGATTAAATGCTTAAAGGAACGTTAACTATTATTTTTGGGGGGATTAATTAGTAAATCTGAATGAAAGATGGTGGCTACTCCACCTCCTCAACCAGTACTTCTAGGGACACTACAGTTTAAGTAACTGGGGGAGTTGACTCATTTATTGTGACATGGTCCTCTTCCTGCAACCATGTCTCTGTAAGACAAAACAGATCAATATTATTATAACAAAATAAGTAATTTACCAAAAGTGTTTTTGAGGGGAGAGATCTTATGTTTAGTAAACCACATTAAATTGATTTATGTTTCTGTTCAGTCGGAGTTGTATTTATCTTTATGAGATTTTTATACTTTACTCTAGTAGTATTAACTTTTAATTCATTAGTTTTGGGTAGTGGACGGGAAACTGTCTCTATAAGGTAGTGGGTGGGTGGCAGTCCCTGTTCCCCGACCTGGACTCTGGGTTGTCACAGCATTGGGGAACTAGAGATAACCCTATCAATGTTCCTGGAAAGAAGGGCAGCGTCGTCCGCGGTGGGATGGATGCCATCTCTACGTAACAATCCAGGTTTTGCCCAGAAGGTCCCCCAGTTATCAATGTAGCCCACATCATTTTGTGGACACCACCGTGACAATCAAGGGTGAAATGACAGCATACGGCTGTACATGTCATCGCTAGTACGATCAGGCAGGGGACCAGAAAAAATGACAGAATCAGACATCTTTTTCGCAGCCCTACACACCGAAGCTACGCTAATTTTAGTGACCTCCGATTGCCGTAACCTGGTGTCATTGCCACCAGCCTGCTATACCGCCATTTTTCCTTGGCCAAAAGCTTCAGATGGGACCTAATCTCCGCAGCTCTGACCCCTGGAAGGCATTTGACAGTGGTCTTTTGTGTCTCTGGAGCCACGTTCCTAACTACGGAGCTGCTAATTACAAGAAGCGGCCTCTCCTGCTCAGCGGGTGTGTCGCTGAGCGGGGCGAACCTATTGTTCACAGAAAGGGGTTGGAGGTTGGCTGCGCGCTGGGGCCTGGCACTAAGCTTCCTACGAACAATCACCCAGTTCACCTGAGGGTCCGCCTGCAAGGGAGCTGTTGGAGGACAGCTAAGGAGTCCTGTCCTAACTGGCTCCGTATTAGCTACTGCTGGGCCTGGCTGTTCTACAGCGCGGAGCCTGGCCTCTAGCTCAGAAACCCTTACAAAAATGCTGCACTTATTACACCTACCATCTTTGCTAAAGGAAGCAGAGGAGTAGCTAAACATCTGACACAGAAAGCGGGAGAGAGGATGAGATTCAGAGAGAGACGGAGGGACAGGAGAGAAAGCCGCAGCCATGCTAGCAGTGAACCTAAGCTAACCTAGCGATACCTTACCTAGCCCAGAAAACCAGTGTAACACTTAAGGAGTTCCCAAAACGTAAAGAACACCTACTGAAAATAAGTGTTTCAATGTGTTTGTGTGTTAGAATAAACTCAGAAAAGCTTCTGGACAAAGACAATTAGATAAATTAAAGAAGGCAAGAGCACCGAGATGCTCCAGCCAAGTGAGTCACCAAACAGGAAATGACGCGATACGCCTTACCAAAGCAGATGCTCATGATCTCTCCCAGCTGAGCTGTGGATCTTTCTCATTTCCTCCAAAGTTAACATTCGCCTCGCCTAAAATAGATTTAATATTTCATCCTTTGGCACAAGAAATATAAAACTTAGGCATATATACCAGTTGTCAGGTTAGACATTGACTGTTGCAGTAAAGGTTGTTTTAAAGAACGTCTTTATTGTTCTAATTATTTATACTCCATATGAGTGTCAGCCAAATGAAGATGAGTACTTAGGTAAACTTGGTTTTACAACTTATTTTATTAAAGAGTAACTGAATCCCATGAAAAAGCATTACCCATGTCATTTAGGACCACAAACAAAAATTATAAACAGAGCGCTGTTCTTTGAATGCGTTCAATGCGTAAAACAAACACACACACACAAAAAAAGTTAATTCTAGGAATTAATCCACCCGCGTTGGTACGTTAATTTCCACAGCCCTTATTTTTAGCAGTTTTTTTGCACAGAGATAGCCATGTTTACCTTATTACTCTTGACTGATGGCTCGCCAGAATCCACAGTGTTTGACATCTCGGGGGGGAGAACCGAAATAAGGCACCGAAATGTGCGCTGCTTTTGGGTCTGGTTACTACCGCTCATGTCAGAACCGGTGCCGTAATGGCACCGGATATTGGTACCCATCCCAGAGCAGATTTGCGCTGCTCTGGGTGGCTGCATGTTGGAGTGGCTCTGTTGGCTACACATTGAGTTTTGTTTTTGTTTTGTTTTTTGGACATTGCTTCCCCCTTTTTCTTGAGGAAGGATTTCACTTTTTCGACTCCAACGTCTCTCTGATTGGCTTTCTGACTGTACGAGCAGACAGAGATCTGAAGAGAAGTGGAAAAAGAAAGGAGGAGGAGTAGCAGTGCTTGTTAAAAACAATAGATGGTGTCATCCAGGACAAGTTACTGTGAAGGTTAGTCTCTGCAGCCCAGATATTGAACTCTTGGTAGTTAATTTACGTCCATATTATTTCCATATCACCAGATATTGCATTTGTGGCAATATCTGGTGATTTTAATCATACCTCGCTCTCTTCTACACTTCCAACATTTCACCAGTTTTTCAGATGCTCCACAAGAGAAAACAAGACCTTGTATTTGTTTTATGCAAATGTAAAGGATGCTTATATGTCCAAACCAAGACCTCCGCTAGGACAATCAGATCACAATCTTGTCTTTATCTGCTCAGAATATAAACCACTTGTTCAAAGGCAACCTCCGACAAAGAGAACCGTTAAAAAAATTGTCAAATGAAGCTGAAGAAGCCCAGCAGTGTTGGTTTGAGTCCACAGACTGGATTACTCTTTGCCAGCCACATGGAGAGGACATAAATGCCATGACTGGGTGTGTGACTGAATACATAAACTTCTGTGTGGACAACATTGTCCCCTCCAGAACAGTGACATGCTTCCCTAATAACAAACCATGGATCACCAGTGAGCTGAAGGAACTGCTGAACAAGAAAAAAAGAGCCTTCAGGGAGGGAGATAGGGAGTTATTAAGAAGTATACAGAAGCAACTAAAAGTCAAGATCAGAGACAGCAAGGAGGCTTACAGGAAGAAGCTGGAGAACAAACTACAGAGGAACAATATAAGAGATGTCTGGTCTGGAATGAAAAAGATCACAGGCTTTAAGCACAGGAAGGACTGGATAGATGGAAGTGTGGATAGTGCCAATGAACTGAACACATTCTTCAATAGGTTCAGTTCAGGAACAAGCTCAGCATCCTCGTCTCCTGTTTCCATCCAGAGAGACATCCGACTCTCCTCTGACCCACACCTGTCCTGTCACACCTCAGATGTTTTATCTTCCACCTCAGTCATGAACTCTTCTTCTTCCACAACTTTGTCTTCGACCAAGTCAGGAGATTCCGTTACCCCCTTTACCTCACCTTCCCACCTATCTTTTTCTAAAAGTCAGGTGAAGAGGCAGTTGGAGAAACTGAACCGGAACAAGGCTGCAGGTCCAGATGGTGTCAGCCCCAGAGTCCTGAAGACCTGTGCAGAGCAGCTCTGTGGGATTCTGCAGCACCTATTCAACCTTAGCCTGAACCAAGAGAAGGTTCCAGTGTTGTGGAAGACATCCTGCCTTGTTCCAGTACCAAAGAAAACTCACCCATCAGTCATCAATGACTACAGACCTGTTGCCCTGACATCCCACATCATGAAGGTCCTGGAGAGACTCTTGTTGCCCCACCTGAGTAAGCAAACTAGAACCTATCAGGACCCCCTGCAGTTTGCTTATCGCCATGGTGTTGGTGTTGAAGATGCCATCATCAACCTGCTTCAACCAACCCACTGTCATCTGGACAAAGCAGGCAGCACTGTGAGAATCATGTTCTTTGATTTCTCCAGTGCATTTAACACAATTCAGCCTGATTTACTTTGTCAGAAACTCCTGAAAACACAGGTGGAGGCCTCAACAATCAGCTGGATCAATGACTACCTGACAAACAGACCACAGTTTGTGAGACTGAAGGATTGTATGTCAAACCAGCTGATCAGCAGCACAGGAGCACCACAAGGGACTGTACTCTCACCATTCCTTTTCACTCTGTACACCTCAGACTTCCAGTATAAGACAGAGACCTGTCATCTGCAGAAATACTCAGACGACTCTGCAATTGTCGGGTGTATCAGAGATGGTGAAGAAGCTGAATACAGAGAGCTGGTGAGAAGCTTTGTGGCATGGTGTGGAGACAATCATCTTACCTTGAATGTGAACAAAACAAAGGAGATGATAGTAGATTTCAGAAGAAACAGAGACAAGTCAAAGACTGTCTCCATCATGGGAGAAGAAGTGGAGGTGGTTGAGAAGTACAAATACCTCGGAGTTCACCTGGACAATAGACTGGACTGGAGAATCTACAGTGAAGCCGTCTACAAAAAGGGACAGAGCAGACAGTACTTTCTGAGGAAGCTGAGGTCCTTGAAGATTTTCAGCAAGATGCTACAAATCTTCTACAAGAGTGTGGTGGAGAGTGTCATCTCTTCGTCCATCATCTGTTGGGGTAACAGCATCAGAGCCAGGGACTTAAAACGGCTCAATAACCTGATACAGAAGGCTGGTTCTGTTATGGGGACGACTGTGGAACAACTGGAGATAATGATGCAAAGAAGGATTCTTCATAAAATTAAAAAGATCATGGACAACCCTGAGCATCCTCTCCATGAGACAGTCCTACAGCAACAGAGTATCTTCAGTCGGAGGCTTCTTCAGTTTCGCTGCAACACAGACCGCTACAGGAAATCCTTTCTCCCCACAGCCATCATGGTCTACAACAATTCCTTGAAAAATTAATTAATGAGCTTCAACAACAATTAATTTCCCTCTGGGATCAATAAAGTATTTTTGAATTTGAATTTGAATCCCTATTGTGCACACGTAGCACCATAGACTATAGCACACAAGATGAGCAATTTCACAAGGGGGCGGAGTGAATGTGTCTGAGAGAGGGAGAGCCTATGTGTGAGGCCATGCCTGTGACGTAGACAATGGAAAAGATGTACCACTCAGCCAATCACAAAATTCATATGCAGTACCACACGACTACCATGAGCGGCAGCACTAAGATGTTATTAGACCAAAAACTGTGGAATTTAACAAGTTTACATCAAATGTAGAAAAAAAATGCCCTAAACTGAAAGATTGTATTGGTAAAGACCCAGTTATACAGTTTATAAGCAAAACAAAAAGTTGATCTGGGGTTCAGTTACACTTTAAAGAGTAAAAATGTAATTGTATTTTTATTGTTGAGGACATGAATGCGAATATATCAGCTAAATATTCTGTTTTTTGGGCAGAATTAGATTCAGTTTTGTCAAAATAACAACTTGACCTTTTCAACTAAAGAGAGGCTACCTGCAGACAGTCACACATATCAGTAAATCCTGGCGCAAAACATCTTGGCTTGATCACTGTATATGTACTGTTGATGCAAATTAATGCATAACTAAGCTTGCTGTATGTTTTATTAAAAGAAATGATCTGAGAATTGATTTCAGCTGAGCTGTCAACAAGGGAGCGTTTTTTTACCATGGTCTTATTTTGATTAGATAGTTTAGCCGGGATCATGCTTTCAAAGAAGATGCAGAAGTGGTCAGATAATGCAACATCCACTACTAGAGATTTTCAGTCTTTTGCTAATGATTAGGTCTAAAGTGTGACCTTGTTTGTGTGTTGGCTGATTGACATGTTGGGTTAGACCAAAGTTATGGAGAGTATCACTTAGTGTTTTAGTCCGTCTATCCTGGGGGTTGTCAGTATGAATGTTCAGATCTCCCACAATAATTAGTTGGTCATATTCAATACATATTACAGAAAGAAGGTCATTGAGGTCATTAATGAAGTTTGAGCTAGCTTTGGGGGGTTTGTACATATTTATGGCTAAGACCTTGTTCGGCTCTTTTATCTCTGTAGCAAGGTATTCGAAGGAGTGAAATGTGCCCAGAGAAATCTTTTTAAAGTTCAGTGTTTTTTTAAAAACACTACCATCAATCACCAAATTTTCCTCCTGCTCAGACCCTCACTACTAATACCAAATTCCAGTCAATTCAAATTCAATTCAAAATACTTTATTGATCCAGGAGGGAAATTAATTGTTGTTGTAGCTCATTAATTAATTTTTCAAGGAATTCTTGTAGACCATGATGGCTGTGGGGAGAAAAGATTTCCTGTAGCGGTCTGTGTTGCAGCGAAACTGAAGAAGCCTCCAACTGAAGATACTCTGTTGCTGTAGGACTGTCTCATGGAGAGGATGCTCAGGGTTGTCCATGATCTTTTTAATTTTATGAAGAATCCTTCTTTGCATCATTATCTCCAGTTGTTCCACAGTCGTCCCCATAACAGAACCAGCCTTCTGTATCAGGTTATTGAGCCGTTTTAAGTCCCTGGCTCTGATGGTGTTACCCCAACAGATGATGGACGAAGAGATGACACTCTCCACCACAGACTTGTAGACTGGAGAATCAACTTCACTGTTGATTCTCCAGTCCAGTCTATTGTCCAGGTGAACTCCGAGGTATTTGTACTTCTCAACCCCCTCCACTTCTTCTCCCATGATGGAGACAGTCTTTGACTTGTCTCTGTTTCTTCTGAAATCTACTATCATCTCCTTTGTTTTGTTCACATTCAAGGTAAGAAGATTGTCTCCACACCATGCCACAAAGCTTCTCACCAGCTCTCTGTATTCAGCTTCTTCACCATCTCTGATACACCCGACAATTGCAAAGTCGTCTGAGTATTTCTGCAGATGATAGGTCTCTGTCTTATACTGGAAGTCTGACTCTACTCCTGTGCTGCTGATCAGCTGGTTTGACATACAATCCTTCAGTCTCAAAAGCTGTGTGGCTGCTGATTGTTGAGGCCTCCACCTGTGTTTTCAGGAGTTTCTGACAAAGTAAATCAGGCTGAATTGTGTTAAATGCACTGGAGAAATCAAAGACCATGATTCTCACAGTGCTGCCTGCTTTGTCCAGATGACAGTGGGTTGGTTGAAGTAGGTTGATGATGGCATCTTCAACACCAACACCATGGCGATAAGCAAACTGCAGGGGGTCCTGATAGGTTCTAGTTTGCTTATTCAGGTGGGACAACAAGAGTCTCTCCAAGACCTTCATGATGTGGAATGT